>VZTY01004624.1:147902-218408 GCA_013400935.1 Turnix velox
ATAAGGCACTGAGCAACCTGATCTAGTGGGAGGTGTCCCTGCCATAGGCTGGGTGGTTGGAACTTGATGATCTTTAAGGTCCCTTCCAACCCAAACTATTCTATGATTCTATGATCTGTAAACTTGTGAATAATTTAAATATATGCTCCCAACAGCAGTTTCAGCTACCCACAGATCTACATCTCGGACACTTCTTACAAGGCTTACTTTTGAAAAGAAATGCATAGTCAGACATTGGTAGGAGAGAGCAGGTAGTCCCAATTGCTCTAGTGATTCATAATTTATAATGATGTGAAGAAAAAAAAAGTTTAAAAGCTTCAAATATCAAATATTCCAGGACACAAAAGTACCTCGAGCATGCATAATTTTATATTTATAATTACTTTTTATTATCAGCATTGCTCAGAATTGGCAGATGGGATTATTAAATTGATCTTTGTGTTGAAATTGGCCTGTATGTTTAGGAACTTGCATTACTCAGATCAGGAATTCATAAAGCAAAGGGACAGAGCTAATTCAATCCTAGGGTCCTAATGTATCCGTTATATCTATTACAGATGTTTTTCCTCATCACACCTTTGTACCACTTGTGTATAAATTGATTGGACTGATTTTTGTTTTGATATGGCTCTTGCAGTCATGTCACTTGAAACAGGTGCTCAGAGATTACAGTCTTGACTAGTGAATCTCCATCTTTTTTGCCTGTAACCATGTATGTAGAAAACAGATTTGTGCGAACGAGGCATGTATAGAGCAGCAGTTTGAAAGCGGCTTTTTGGAACTATTTTTGTCACTAGGAGTTTTGTGAGTAAACACAGTTTTAAAGCTGAGTCTTTTTTTTGCAGGTCTCAGTGTGCTCTATTTTCTGTTCCTGGTGTTTGTGCTCTTCCTTAATTTTGAGCAGGTGAAAGCAGTGATGTACTGGCTGGATCCAAACCTTCGATATGCCACGAGGGAAGCAGATATTATGGTATGTATCCAAGGCATTTCATTGGATATTTTGGACAACTTGGGCATATTTTACCTGAGTAAGAAGGAATAAATCTGAAATTTCTAGCACGAGCAGTGCAAATTTTTGTCTATACATGATAGAATGATCCTTTTGTATCTACTCTTATTTCTTTACATTAAAATTGATTGCTGTGGAAAATAGTCTTCTCTGTGTTTTTTCTAATGCATATGTTCAGATGAGTGTGCCATGAGTGTTAAAAATGTTTCCACTGGGATGGCTTTGAACTCCTTTAATAGATAATGAAAACAGACTTAACAAGGTAGTATTTGAATGAAACATGTATGATGTGTGTTCCCCAACTAATGTTTTCTATGCCACATTGCTGCATTCAAAGAGTCTTGCTGGCTGGTGTGCTACTCAGTATGTGGAAATCTGGATATAGCAACTGCAGGACTACTGCTTCCTGTCACCCATCTAATCACTGGTGCTGTTACCATTAGGACATTGCTTTCATAGACCATGTTCTGGAGTGGCATGCAAAAACAGGCTTGTTCCTCTGCTTGTTAAGCAGCTTGCAAAGAGTTTTCAAGCAGAGAATAGGACACTAACACAGGGAACTGAGGTAGTGAGGAAATACATAAGGTATGTTGGGAGGCAAGAAGAAGAGGATATGAGCAGTTGACCACAAAGCAGAAGAGAGTGACTGCATTGACAGGAAAGAATTTCCAGTCTTGTCTCATTCACTATCACATTGGATCCAGATTACTGCCCACCACCTGACCAGCATGTTTCCTTGCCCTTGGGTTTGTTCATCTGTGCACCATGATCACCTATGATATAGAAGGTGCTGTTACTGGACTTCAGCCAGTGAAGAAATGCACAGATTGTCTTTGCCAAATAACAGTTTAATGCATATGCTGACCACTGCACAGCACCTCATCAGCAATGGCTGCCAACTCCTGTGCTATAGCACATTAAAGGGAGTGGAAATCTTTGCAGTGCTGTAAGCTTACACTAGTTGGTTGGTAGTGAGGACTGCATACAGGCTCCTTACCTGGAAAACTCTGGATGCTTCAGGCATTGCATCTCAGTTGATCAGCTGTTCATGTTGTGTGACTCCAGTATCCAGACTCGAGCTGTAATTTCCATGTTGCTGGAGAGGTGCAGTGATGGTGAGCTGTAGGCAGCCTGCTGTTGGGGTGGTGGGAGGACACATTGCTAAGCAGAGCGCAAGCACAGGAGTTAGTGATGTTGCTGAATAACAAAAGGGAGCTGGCACCAGGAGTCTGTTAGTAAGTCAGATTCACCTGGCTCTCCTGTCATTTAGGTTAGAAATAAATAGGTTAAAGTCAACGGAGGACAGAACCAGAACCACAAGGTCTAGGTCAGATTCCCTGACACTAACAGCCAGTGGAAACTTACTTTACGGCTTTGCAGTCCTGATGCTGTTACTTAAAGTTGGAGTGAATTTTCGAAGTGGAGGTATAATGAAAACTGCACTTTGTTCTCTTGCACAGGCAGAACTACTTGTGCACAAATGAAATTTCAGTGCATTTCAGTACATGACTGGCAGAGCCACAGATGGAAAAATGGGCTAGAAGTGCAAAAAATACTACCAAGAAGAAAGAGCCCTGAGAAAAGTATCCCTTTTTTATTTTGGAGTCCAGGATTTAATTCTTTCTCGATGCGCTTTAATTAATACTGAGCAATGCCGTATTGTCACCTGCAGGTGGCAATATGTATTTGAGGAGAGTTTAAAAATGTGTGTTTCCAGTTGGGAATAGTTCTCTTTGTGCCCAGTGATGATAGAGAGCCCCTCAGATGCAGCTTCCTGATTGCATACATTTATTTTATTGAGCAGTAATTTCTAGTATTTACTGTACAACATTATGAACGCACTTACTTTGTTATCAATGGCTACAATATCCATTAATATTCTTAAGATATCTGCCACTCTTCTGTGACAGAACATTTGCAAGTTTTCCTTTAATTTGTTAATTTACTTTAGTTTCTGTGTCTAGAATTTCTCAATATGAATTTGTTCTGAGAAGTTGCTTTCTTAAGGAAAATAAGACACAAAAGATGCCAAATGAACATTAAGACAACTAACACATCATCACAAATTGCTGAGGATTAGGCACTGATGAACCACTTTGGAACGTCAGACAATGAAGATGGAGAAAGGTGGTTATTTCAAGTCAAGACCACAGAGAAAAGGGTTTTCTGTAGTATTGTTTGCTGGTTCTATTATTATCCATTTTATTGCTTCTCCTTTTCCTTTGTCATGTAAGAAATATGTGATCCTTCAGGAACCAAGATCTATTCTATCTTCCTTAAAATTAAAGCTTTACTGGGATTACATTGTGTCTTAATACTGAAAGGTTTCTTACATAGTTTAGAAGTCAATAAAATTGCATATTTTAATGTCCTTATTATTTCAGCCCTGTTGCACTGGGTAGAAAGCATTTTCTTCATTCTAGTGTTTCTTAAATAGCCTGTTCACTGAGATTTTTTGTTGTTGTTGGTTTTATATTTTCATTAACAGGAGTATGCTGTGAACTGTCATGTTATCACCTGGGAGAGAATCCTCAGCCACTTTGATATATTTGCTTTTGGCCATTTCTGGGGCTGGGCCATGAAGGCTCTGCTAATCCGCAGCTATGGACTGTGCTGGACTATTAGCATAACCTGGGAGCTCACTGAGGTAGGCCCTAATTTATCTTTACTAAGCAAGTGTATAAGACTTGAATTGTTCTTAGGGGAAAGTGTGAATGCTACTAGAAGCATAGAATCATAGAATAGTTTGGGTTGGAAGGGACCTTAAAGATCATCAAGTTCCAACCCCCCTGCCATAGGCAGGGACACCTCCCACTAGACCAGGCTGCCCAGTGCCCTGTCCAGCCTAGTCTTGAACACCTCCAGAGAGGGGGCATCCACAACCTCCCTGGGCAACCTGTTCCAGTATTTCACCACCCTCACTGTAAAGAATTTCTTTCTTATGTCTAGTCTAAATCTATCCCCCTCTAATTTATATCCATTGTTTCTAGTCCTCCCATCCGATATTATGTTAAAAATTCCTTCCCCTGCCTTTCTGTAGGACCCCCTCAGGTACTGATAAGTTACTATGAGGTCCCCTCTGAGCCTTCTCTTCTCCAGGCTGAACAACCACAACTCCTTCAGCCTGTCCTCATAGGGCAGTTGCTCCAACCCTTTGATCATCTTCGTGGACCTTCTCTGGACCCTCTCCAATAGCTCAATATCCTTCCTGTGTTGAGGGCTCCAGAACTGGACGCAATATTCCAGGTGGGGTCTCACCAGTGCCGAGTAGAGGGGTAAAATCATCTCTCTTGACCTGCTGGTCACACTCCTCTTGATGCAACCCAGCATGAGACACTAGTTCTCAGTATAGCTCTTGGTATAGCCTTACAGACTAGATGTTGAGCAATTAGTAACATTAATGGACAGCAGCAAGCTGGAGTTTAGGTTAGTGACTTACTATGACTTGATTAGGAGGAAAGTTTAGGCCAACCTATTGGTGCCATTCTACTGTTATGGGAGTTAACACTGATGCTACTTCAGATGTTGACTGATAATCCTTGATTTAGAGCAATTTTTCTTCTTTTTCACTTTTCATTATCTCTGAGATACTGTCATGATCCTCTTCCTACAAATACAACAGTATGAGGCACTGTTTATAGTCATGCATACAATACAGGGAAATTTTGCTGAGGAATCCCTGAGGATGGTGCAAGGAGGAGAAGTCCATGTGGAATGGCAAGACACCGGCAAGTGTCTTACTTTCTGTCATTAGGCTTGAGGGAAAGCATAAGCCCTTTCATACCTGGCAAGCCTAATCTAGTCATGTGCACTGATGTGAAAGAGCGATTTTATTAGACCTGTATGTAAGGTAGTTTGCACGCAGCATAGTCCCCTGGAAACTCCCCATGGTTTGGGTAACAACTTTTTTTGGTCTTATTTTTGTTATGTAGTTTTACTACAGTTCTGCCAAGCACATGCAAATGATTTTAATCATTTGACACTTTTGTATCCTACTTTGAATAACCCCCCAAAAAAAAACCCCAGCAAAACCCCCCCCCAATACATGACTTGATCCAGTCTTGCTTGGTCTGCTATTTCTTATTGTAAGGTCTGTTTTAAGAATTCAAGCTGATTAATTGCTACCTGAAATACCTGCATTTGCTTGCAGCCTAGAGCTTAATTATTAGATTGTGTTAACTGAAATCCAAGGGTATGTTTCTGTGCAAATGAGTTTATTTTCATTATATCCTTTGATTGGCCATTTCAGGGAAATTTAATGAAATGAAACAAGGGCAAGTGTGGAATCTTTTTTCTTGGCTAGAACCACCCCATGTATCATTATAAGTTGGGAACTGACCTGTTAGAGAGCAGTTTAGGGGAATGGATCCTGCTGGGACAGTAGGATGACTATGAGCCAGCAAAGTGCCCTTGTGGCCAAGAAGGCCAGTGGCATCCTGGGGTGTGTTAGAAGAGGTGTGGTCAGTAGGTCAAGAGAGGTTCTCCTCTGCCTATACTCTACCCTGGTGAGGCCACATCTGAAATGTTGTGACCAGTGTTTGGCCCCTCTGCTTGAGAGAATGCAGTGCAGAGCCTCAAAGGTGGAGCATCTCCCTTATGAGAAAAGGTTGAAGGAGCTGTGTCTCTTAGCTTGCAGAAGAGGAGACTAAGAGTTGACTTCATCAATGTTTATAAACAAGTGAAGAGTGAATGTCAGAAGGATGAAGACAGTCTCAGTGACACCCAATGATAGGACATGGGGCAGTGGGTGCAAGCTGGAGCACAGGAGGTTCCACAGAAATATGAGAAACAACCTTTTTGCAGAGGGTGTGACAGAATACTGGAACAAGCTGCTCAGAGAAGTTGTGGGGTTTCCTTCTCTGGAGAAATTCAAAACCCACCTCCACACATTCCTGTGTGACCTGGTCTAGGTGTTCCTGCTCCAGCAGGTGGATTGGACTAGATGATCTCTTGAGGTTCCTTCCAATCCCTGATTTTCTATGACTACATAAAAAAAAAATTCCAATTTTTCTCAGCTTTTGGGACAGCATAGTCTAACCTGCTACACTTAAAATACCGAGTGTAGATGTAAACACCCAACTTCAGTCTTTAAAAGCATGCATTTCTGTAGAGTTTGCTGTCTTGAGGATTCTTGGCTCATTTGACAAGGGATTTATAATTGAGAAATTGAAGAGGTAAGGATTTAGTTATCTAAAATTGAACTTCTGTGCTTGAAAATACTGGTGCCCTGAGTTATTTTTCAATACATGCTTTTGTTCTGTGGCACTGAATGTTATGCTGTTTACTCAGATGTTTTGAAACTGTTGGAGACTGAGATTTTACAAGTACCCATCCACAAGAAAAACCCCAGAACTTTGCTGATTGTTGTACTTATTTTTTCCCCTCTGGAAAAGAATGAATTTAGATTTGTTTCACATACACTCTTATCATTTAGTTGATCATTACACAGCCATCATCTTCAATTTGATACCACATGGTGTGTCTAGTGTTCCCTGCTGTAGAAAGGTAGATTATTGGAACAGACAATGTGTTGGGTAAAGTTCAACATATAAAGAGATTATCACCACTTAAATGGATTTTTAATGAATTAGTTAATTCAGGTAAGTCATTAGAAACCTACTGAAGTTATCAGTGGAGTTACATAGGGATTTATCTATGCTTCTCCCATTAGCATTATTGGATTTCAGCTGCCTCTTCTGAAATGGGACACGTAGATCATGCTCCAAATTATTCCTTTAAAGTTGTGATGCAGGCTGACCTTGGTCTCTTATTCTGTGAAAACAGCTGACACCTTAGTGAAGGTCTGGCAAATACCTATGCTTTGGATTTTGCTGCAATTTCTAGGGTCATTGTCTGAATTAGTGCGGATTGAGATTTGTAGCCTTGCACCCCTTTCAGGCTGAATTAATTTAAAATACAAAAAGGAAAATGTAGCAGGGTAATGACCAACAGTGTACAGCTTGGGTCCTGAAAAGAAATTCAAATTTTCCTTTCTGCAGTTTGAGTTAGAATCATAGAAAAGTTTGGGTTGGAAGGGACCCTAAAGATCATGGAGTTCCAACCTCCCTGCCATAGGCAGAAGCCCTCCCATTAGGCTGCTCAGTGCCGTGTCCAGCCTATGTCAAGTCTAAATCTACCCCCCTTGCTTGTGGTCTTGTCAAAGAAAAACAACTTGCCTTGATATGCTTTTTCAAGAGTTTTCAAAGGAACTGTCATAGTCAATATTAACTGTAATATATTATAAAATCATACCAGTCTTTCATAGACACAGTGGATGTACATTAACTGATAAAAATTGTGATGTTCTTGTTGAGGTAAGAATATTCTTTAGTTTGCTATGTGTCTTGTTAAGTATTTCCTTGAGTCTTCCAAAGCAATTGCTTAACACATGGCTGTCTTGATTTCCAGTCCACAGCTAACTTTTTCAGTCTATTTTTGCTTGTAATTTTTCTTGTAGAATAGAGAATACAATTATTTCTCTCTTAAAGGGGAATGAGAGGCACTAAATCAATTTCTAGCTCTCACTAAATTATTCGTGCTTTAACTCTGGCCATTTGTCCTCTTGCACCCTAAGATGTGAGGTCACCAAATGTATCTGAAAATACATTTAATTGCTTCATTAATGCTTCATAGTAGTCTTCACTTAAGTTGGGCATTTAGAAACAGATTGCTTCAGTGGTAAATAATCTGTGCACTTTCCAAGGGAAATCTTTCTCTGATGCTGGTGCTTTCTGTCCTGTTTTCTAGTATCTTCGTTCTAAGAATACTTTCATCATTAGTACTTAGCTGAGACTATGTTGGAGCAAGACTCTGTTGGGGTGGGTCCAGAGGAGGGCCACTGGGATGATCAAGGGTGATCAGGAAGGAGCTCTTTGCCTTGAAAGTGGTGAGGCATTGAAACAGGTTGCCCAGAGAGGTGGTGGAGGCCCAGTCCCTGGAGACTTTCAAGGCCAGGCTTGATGAGGCTCTGAGCATTCTCTTTAATTAATTTTTTCTTAAAGCACATATCATCTTATTTCCTCTGAGAAATGCCATTTTGCTTGTACAGTACACTTCTATGAATGTTCCATGTGTCATCTTTGAGAATTCACAAACTTCATTATTCCTTTATTTACATCATAGCCCCAGCAGCAAAGAGGGGCTGTTTTGTGTGGTTCTGATGAAAGGATGCCCATCAAATTTCAGTGGTTGTGACTCATGTCTTTGAAGTATGACATGTACTGATAAGTTGATTTTTGAATGTGTACTTAAAAAGTTAACTTATTTGAATTCTGTGCTGTTCCTCACCCAAAATCTTTTTGCTGTATTCTGTAGCTCTTCTTCATGCATCTTCTGCCTAATTTTGCTGAATGCTGGTGGGATCAAGTCATTTTGGACATCCTGCTTTGTAACGGGGGTGGCATCTGGTTGGGCATGGTAGTTTGTCGTTTCTTGGAGATGAGGACCTATCACTGGGCAAGCTTCAAGTAGGTCTAAATTAAAGCTTGATAATCATTACATTTGATGTTATAATAGTACATTGATTTCCTTGGGTAGCAGATCTTTGTATAAAACACGTGTTGTATAGAAATAGCATGAAATCTGCATGTGCTAACAGTGCTGAAAATTTAAGTGTTTAAAGTCCATAGTAATGCAACTGTACATTTGTAAATATGATGATGTATATGTAATTTTCATTTGCAGTCTAAGCTACAAGCCCTTATGTCAAATGAAAATACGAAGTAGTAAAGCTATTGGTGTTTTCAGGGTTTTGTTATGCAAGTTAAACTTTGAAGAAGACCGTGAATAAACCCAGCTGCAATTGTTATCTCATTATACAATGTTTTTAAACTAGATTTGTGCTTAGCTTGAAGAGGCATTAGTCTGGCTATCTGTCAGTGTTGGTTGTAATTGCAGAAGAGGAATCAATGTAGCTGTGTTAGAAATTGCCTAGTGCCATTGCTGACCCTCTAAAAGAAATGGAGTAATTGCAAAATAAATCAGCATTTGTTGTGCAGACAGCTTGTGGCCTAGTAAGTTTCAGTTCCTGTCTGTCCAGATATGATTTCTTCCATAGTTTTTGGATTTTTTTGTGTGTTTTGTTTTGGTTTCTTTATTCTACTCTCTCACTGCCAGTTGGTGGCAAGCAGGTCATTTGCATGTTACTAATGGTACGGATAGAACAAAATCATGTGCTGTGAATTGTTAAAGGCTATTGCCTTGTGAAATGGAAACATCACAAATCTTGACTTCTAAATTTGTATCTGATGTGAACTTCTTTACTGCTTTGTTTTCTTCCTCAGAAATTTGTTCATTGCTCTGAAAATCATCCAGCCTTTTGTCTCAGTTTGATTTCCCCATGTATCTGTTCAGGAGGAATAATGAGCATTATAGAGTTTGATCTCTCTGTTTTTAGAAAGTTCACTGTAAGTTAAAATACTGGAATATCTATATCAGGGCTTATCTTTACTGTCTATGAAGAGTACTTTTGCTAATGTTCTTTTAAATGGATAAGTGCAATTTTTTTTTCCTCTAATATAGAGAGGAGCTACATAAACGGAGGAACTTTTGCTTGTCCCCTTTTTTACTTTTTTCTTTTTGTTACACAAACAACTATTGTGAAGACTAGGAATCTCTCATTATGCTACTAACCTAAAAAAACCCACAAGCATGCAAAATATCAAGTCTGAATCTCTTTTGTGCTCATAAGGGCTGGGGAAATAACAGGGAGGAAACTGATTTCTAGCTCTGATAGTTCTCTTTCAGAAAAGAAAACTGAGGTTTTTCTTTGATTCTCTGTCCTTTGGACAGATGAGCTGCTGCTCATCTAAATTAATGCTATCAAAAGCAATAGCCAGTAAGATATCTGTCAGATGAAACTCTGTTCAGATCTCCTTTCAAAGGGGAATTTAAAAGTCTTCTGGCTTTTAACAGTGCTGTTGTATCTCTCCAGAAGATTTGCATGCATCTATCAGGCTACTTACTCCAGCTGTTGTGGTAAGCACAGTATTTTCAAACCTGTAGAGCCAGCCCCTTGTACAATTCATTAATCTGTCAGATTCTTGAAGGGCTGATGTCAATGAGAACTCGAACAAGGAGTCTTTGTCATAATAGCAGTGTCACCACAGACTAGGAAGAAGCATCCCCTAGATTTTCCTAGGGGTTCCTTTTCCATTTCCTTCACAAAGAGAATGATAACACACTGAGGATAGAGGAGGGTTGGCTTTCATAGCATTCAAATGCTTAATAGAGTGTATGTTTTAATTCTCCATTGTCTGGTACACAGTTGTGTCTGCTAATGTCTTTGCTGCCCATCAGAAAAGTATGATTGTTCTGAAACTTCAATAACATGATTATTGATTTATATATATTTTTTTTTTTAATCTGTTCCTTGTATTTACTCCAGTTATTTTCTCTTTCTAGGGACATTCACACAACCACAGGGAAAATCAAAAGAGCTGTATTACAGTTCACCCCAGCCAGCTGGACCTATGTCCGCTGGTTTGACCCTAAGTCTTCATTTCAAAGAGTAGCTGGAATCTACCTTTTCATGATCATTTGGCAGGTAAGAAGTAAATTCCATGAAATCAAAGCTGCCATCAGCTCAGTTACCTATTGGTTTTGGCTAGATGATACTCTAATGCAATGTATGTCTGTAATTAAAATACACAGTTAAATGAGTTGGTAACACAAAATTGGTCAGGGCATTCTTTATGGGAGTTATATGATAGTTCAGGAATGTAATTACAGAATCTGTGGAAAAAGCCCAAAGGTTACAGATGGCTGTATTGGTCATCAGATTACTCTTTGGAATTGATACAATTTTTAAAAACTACTAGATAATGGAGTTCTGGGGTTTAATTTTGGCATTTGTGTTTTCTGGTTTTGTTCTTTCTTGCTGACTGTTGGATGAATTACTGACCATAATCAGTAGTATGTCCCAACTGCTTTGGTACTTGATCATGCAAATACTTGCAGACTTCGCTAAACCTTTTCTTATTTTTCTTAGTTTGCTGCAAATAGAGGTTATAGGGAGACTCTTTAAACCCTCAGTCTAACCAGTGGGGCTATACTGAAATACAAATAGTTTTCCTTCTATGTTTTAGTTGCCTTTCTTCTGTAGTAACTCAGTAAGAGTTACATTAAGTTGAACACTATCAACTAACTTTATTTCTTTTTTAGCTGACTGAGTTGAACACATTCTTTTTGAAACATATCTTTGTGTTCCAAGCAAGCCACCCTTTGAGCTGGGGGAGAATTCTCTTCATAGGAATCATTACAGCTCCCACTGTAAGGTAATTTTGTTGCCATGGTGTTTTTTCTTAAATTTAAAGTACCTTGACTTCTAGGCATCCAAGAACTGCATGTAGTTTGTCAGGAAGTACAGCGCATTTCAACAAATTTATGGTTTTGCCTCAATGGAAAACAAAACCAACATTGCTTTCAATAACATGCATTTTTTGCCAGGTAAACTAATCAGGTGAAATGTATGTAAACATCTGTGTTTCCATAGGGATGCAGAATCACTCTGGTCCATCATCTGTTTGTGTAGCATCTGCCTGTGTTTGAGCTAGCTCTGTGTGTTATCCTCAAGGACTGCATGTGAAAGTATCCAAGCTGATGAGTCAAATGCTTGAAAAGTGTAGATGAGGAAAAACAGAGCTGTTGCTTTTTCTAGCTGAGCTTCTTACTCTGTTTACAGGAAATATTATGTAGATAAATTGTGTATAAAGGAAATGCTAGCATGTTGTAAGCATACTCTGAGGAACAGAACAGATGCTGAGGCCCCGTCCCTGGAAGTGTTCGAGATGGGGCAGTCTGGTCTAGTGGGAGGTTTCCCTGCTCATGGCAGAGAGTTGAGAACTAGATGATCTTTAAGGTCCTTTTCAACCCAAATCATTGTATGATTCTATATATGCTGTGTTGTGTAGAAACTTTAACCTGCTTTTACTCATTCACACTATTTCATGTTGTTAGCAAAGTCTCTAATTTTTTTTTACCTGTGGCATAGCTAGAGGTAGACAGAATGCATACAGCTTTAGATTTAGAAGCAGGGGATTGCCTATACATGACATTACCTTAAGCAGTTAAATGGTAACCATGCATTGATTTATTCCTAGATAACCAAGTATAACTGGTATTTGTGTACAGTGATTTCACTCTGTTAATTAAATCATCTTAAACAATTGTCCTACGAGCTCCTATATATAGATGAGCTTTTAAGTATTTTTATGGCACTTGTCTAATCAGTAAAAGTTTTTATTCCTAAACAATCCTGATATTGTCTCTCAAATCAGAGACCAAGAAAAGGAAGTTAGATTCCACTTCTTTCAAAGTTTCCTCTTAAACTCTTAAAATTCAGGAGCATAAAGAACAGAGCAGAATGATTACTAAACTGTTTTCAAAACAGTGAAAAATTCTACTCTGTTCATGAGAAGAAAACATGCTAGCCATTAGACCATTTAACCAGGATATGAAATAGCCAGATTGAATTTCTTTCTAGATTCAAACCCACTTCTCATAAGAAAATGAAATTGTTACTAAAGACAAGCTATTTAAAAAATTGATTGTTCTGTATTTCTTTGGAAGCTATTGTATTTGCCTGAAAGAATTTGAGATCCAGTGGAGAGACGGGAGACGAATGTATAGCTTTGTTAGTCTTCTGGGTTGGATGCTCTCAGAGAATTGTTTTCTGTGTTGTTGAAAGGTAGTTGAGCAGAGTGATAATCTGTCCTGGTAGAAATTAAGCCATCTGGTAGACATCTAGCATGACTACATGTGATTTCAGTCATCAGCATATAGATGCTTTTGTAACAAACTCGTTTGCTATATGTAAATATTCTTGGCCTCACTGAAGAATTTCCTTGTTTCCCTTCTCAGGCAATACTATGCATACCTGACAGACACACAGTGCAAGAGGGTGGGAACTCAGTGCTGGGTGTTTGGGTAAGTTTTCTTGCTGCATTCTTGAAGCACTTGGAGAATTGTTAAACGTGAGTCCAGCACAGGAACAGGCTTTGGATGAAGCAGGTCCTTGTCTTGTGCTCGTTTTATTATAAAGAACAGCGTGGAGAGATCTGCATATTTTTGCAAGTTCAGAGGAGAGAAAAATTCTGGATTTGGAGGCAGAACATGGGAAGTGATGGAATGAGTAAGGAGAACAGAAGAAAGCACTAAAAACTGCTGAATAAAGCTGTGCTCTTTCAAAGTAGCATTATCCTTGCTGCACATATTGTCAGTCCAGTGAAAGGGAAAAAGCTTTTTCCTCTACTGTTTGTCTCTCATTGGAGCAATCAGCTTTTACCTGACCATCCAGGTGGCATTGCCACTGTTAGCAAATAACAGAAGACAGTGAAACAAAATAAGATTATAATCTATTTCTGTTGTGTTCTCAAAGATGGAAAAGAATAACGGTATGAGTTGGTTAGCTTGGCTCCAGTCTCTTTCAACATGTCTCTTGGAGGAGACCTCTAAATGAAGAGTTTGCATGATTGCTTCTGGTGAGAACTTCCTTCTCTAGAAGGATCGACTGAAATGTTCTATTCTGGAATCCAGAAGTGTATGGTATTTAAAATCTTCCTGTACATGCGTAGTGGAATAGTATTCCTTTTGGTTTATGAACATGGAAGCTTACAAATGGAAAAGTGTTAAAGATCCTAAATCATGTTTTACAGAAGAAAAAGTATTTTAAGAAACTGTTGAAGAAGCTTATTTCTGATGGCAATGATTTTAAACTAAAACAGCCTTTTTGTTCACTTTGTCAAGATTAGTATATGTCTTATTCCCAGAATTCTGAACCACTTTTATGTTTAATAGAATAATCTGTTACTGTTTTAAATTGGAACAGCATTTCAACAAGCCATAATTTAGAGAGAGTGCTCTGGTAAACTTATCTCACCTTTTCCTCAAGGATGTTACAGTGCTAGACTGGAAGCCCTGTTTCTAGTTGTGTTACACCACTGTAAAGAACATCACTTTCTCAACATCTAATTGAGAGCAGGCTAACCATGGCAACTATTAAATCCAGTGCTTTCCATTAATATGAGACTCCATTATCTGCAACCTCATGTATACTGTAGTATGTCTCTGGAGAGATGGACAGTAAGCGATACAAGACATGAACAAGGCCCATTGCAGCAGGCCTCTTGGATTTTGCCCTATTTTCATTACAATGAAACCTTTTAAAAAGGAATACCTGGCTAGGATGTTACAAGACCATTTAGATTGAATGAAAACTTAGTGTCTTCAGTATTCTTCTGTGTTTTCATCACCCTTCAGTCACCTTTCACTTGTAGTATTCTTCTGTCTTTTTGATTTACCACCTCTAACTCTTCTAGCTGTCGTCTTGTACAAGTATTCTTGACAAGTATAATGGAAAGAATGAATAAAAGCAGCATAAGCAGCTGTATCATTTTTGAGTCCTTGCTGAAAATAGCCTATTGTGTCGTTTATACCTTCAAGAATATCAAACCCTCATGCTTGCTTCCTAATGGCAGTCTTTTTGTTCCCACTGCTGTAGTTCAGTTTAACCATTTTTTAAATCTGCAGCTGGATCAGCGAGGTAAAAAAAAACAAAACAACAAAAAAACAAAAGGAAAAATGGTTGGTTACCCAACAGAGAAATACTGCAGTTTCTCCTCTCACATTTCACCTCAGATTCTCTGGAAGCATAGTGTGGACTCAGAGCTATACATAAACCAAAGCAAATGCCTGGATTCTCAGGGAATTTGAAATGCCGTTTCATGTTGATTTTCTCATTAAAATCAAGCAAAGTAACCTATTTAGAATTGTAGTAAAATTACATCCAGTAGAGAAGCATGCAAAGCACAATTCTGGTTGATCCAACAGAAGGGCTATTGCTTGTTCAGCACTGGAAAGAAACTTGGTTCTGGTTGAGGGCTGAAGCACAGTGGTCAATATAAAGAGAAATTCTCTGCTATTGACACACACTTGTTCCCTGGAAAAGCTGGTGCTTGTGTAAATATGGGCTGCCAGTCAATTTCTTTTTGTATTCTCTTTATGCTAAATGAAAGCATAGAGAGAAAAATTAATTTTCTGAAATTTTTCAATTAATAGTGGCATTTGGTAGGTATGTGCATGCTAGTGAGTGGTGCTTGTTTAGAGCTGATGATCTGGGATGTGGACTGTGAACACGTGAGTTAAATTCTCGGTGTATGTAACCTCTTTCTATTTTCTTCCCCCCTCTCTCTTTCATTTAACTACAGGGTTATTGCATTCCTTGAAGCTATTGTGTGCATAAAGTTTGGACAAGATCTTTTTTCCAAAACACAAATACTGTATGTTGTGTTTTGGCTTCTCTGTGTGGTAAGTGAAATTTCTCATGTGAAACATAAAGCATAGCAAAAGTGTTGAAAAGCACCTAAATAGCTTCCTCTCTGGAACACTGGCAGCAGGGGTTCATTGTGGGAGAGTGCTGGTAAAGAGTTTTTTGCACATCTACGGGAAAGCAAACTTGAGATGTTTTAGAACACACTTTGAAGGGGTTAGAATAACTTATTTTCAGTTTCTTGATATAGCAGAACATAGCCATGTAACCAGTGCTTAACAATGGAAAACATTTGTTTTTACAAGAGAAAACGTCAGTTTGTTTGCAGCTAAATTTGGAGATGCTTCCTATAGTGCCCACTGGAAAGGAACAGGAGTTAATGAATGATGTTAATAAGTGGCACATTACTTCACACTGAAGTCGTACAAGTACATGAACAAACCTTCTTTATTAGGCAAATCAATCTCACTCAGCCTGCAACTTTCTGTACTTGAGTGTGATTACTGCAAATGCAGCATGAAATGCTCTTTTTGTAGCAGTAAGTGGATGTTTGTTGTGCCAGAATTGTAACTCTTATGCCAAACACATTTTTAACGGTCAGTGGAAAATAAGACATTTATAGTGGTATAATAGTGTTTAGAAATACTTCGCCCTTCTAGTTGGGAACACAGTTGAAACAGGTGACAGCAACTCAGAATTTATTGTTCTCTAATTTAGCATGACTCTCCTCTGAAGTGTCAGGAGTAGAAAGTACTGAATTGCTTCCCAGATCAGAACACTACAGAACCAAGCTTGTAACCCTGCCTGAAGCATGTGGCTGGGAGAAGAATTCTTTCTCTTAGGATGGTTGCTCCTGATAATATACATACAACAGCCTGCCAGCTGCCTTTGCATAGTGACTGTAGAGGGTGAGGACAAAAATCATACTTGCAGTGTATCCTGCATACATATGGGTGATCTCTATGTATTCTCGTGCTCCCAGTGCAAACTTGTTCTACCTGCTCCATGGTGGTACAACATATATCTACCTTGAAGTTGAAGCGCAAATGTTACTCATCCTGACTAAAGATGCAGAGAGAAATAGAGCGTGAAAGTCTCTAAATGCAGAATCTGTAGAGACTCTGAGACTTGGAACCAGCAAGCAATTTGTAAACAGTTTTACAGATTATTTTTCCTTCTTCTCCCTTGTTTAGGCCTTTACAACTTTCCTTTGTTTATATGGAATGGTTTGGTACGCAGAATACTACGGCCTCAGAGAAAAGGTACTTCACTATGAAGTCTGTTTTTGTTTTATATGAGAAGCAAAGCTTCTAGGTATTAGAATTCTTTACCAGAGCTAGTGTAAATGAGGGTGAGGGGGGGGGATGGTTTGGAGTCTAGACTGAAGTCAATAGAAACAGCTCTGAATTCAGCAGGCCTTGGACAGATCCCAAATTACACTGTGGTTTCTAAAGAATGCTGTCCTCTTAGTTACTCAAAATGAGGCTGTAATTTTAGGAGAGCATTCGGGGGTGAATTATTAGCTAATGTTCCCATTGTACAGGTGGAATGCCAGGGGAATATTAAGAATACTTGGTTACACAACAGATCAAATGGCAAGTGGTGAGTTCTTACTGTATCATCTGTGTTGCACCTCCTGAGTAGGAAAGGAAAAGCCCTAATTACTAGCCAAATGTTTTTTGAGGACTACTGCTGCAGCTGAAATTCACTGATCATAGGAATTGCTACCCCAATTACACGTGTCCTTCTCGTCTTTGCAGACCTTATCAGAAAGTGAAGACAGCCCATACAGCCCAGATGCTTCCTGGCTTCATTCTAAATTCAGTAAAGGTACTGGCACTTTTACACCTGTATTCTCAGAGTGGTGGCATTAGGGTGCAGTACTAGGATATGAGACTTGAGAAACTTACTTTGTAGTCAACTGGACTTATTTAAACATTGTTGCAGGAACTATAGAGATACATAATCTGCAGAGCTGTTTGGCTTTGCTGCCTTTTTGCTTCAACCTCTTGGAAGGGTTTTGGTTTTATTTTTAATGAAGCAACTGAATTTCTGCTGTTATTCCAGGTCATTCTTGTAGGTTTATGGCATTTTGCATTACGTAACTGCTGTGGACAGGCTTTCTCTCTGAACATTGCAATTTTTAATTTGAAACATATGAATGCGAATGTGCTTTTATTCCTGTTTGTTAAGACACAGTCAAGAATGTGCCCTGGAGCTTTTGCTCTTACTGGCACTTACCTAGTCAATGTGGTGCTCATGGTCATAAACAGCTTTCTCTGGTGAGCAGAAGCAGCACCTCGTCTGACTTTTTTCCTTATACTGGAGGTCAGTTGAGTTGTCTGCCTCCTCCATTTAACTCTTTTTAGTGTGGTCTTGCTTAATGAACAAATCCCTGAAAGTTATCTCTGTCAGAGTTTATGCTCCAGGTGTTCTGTGTCATTAAAAATATGCCTTATTTATCACATGCTTGAAAAGAACCTACAACAAAATTTCATTATATTTCATACATAATTTTTCTGGATGCTGGTATTAATTTATCCTTAGTTTAGTAAGTTTATAGATTTGGATATTTTAGAGAAAACTTTCTTGCATTCAAAATGTTTTTCCACTTTACGTATGCTGGCAAAATCTGGCCAAGCAAATCTTCCTCTGACTTTTAAGTCTCTTTCTTGTTTTTCTCTCAGATTCTTGTTTCAGTCCTCATTGTCTCCCACTGCTTTCTCAAGAGTCAAATGCAGTCTCTTCCATCAAAGACTGAAAACAAGAAATGTACTCTGACAAGGATCTATGACCTAGCTTCCGCAGTTCTTAATTTCTGATCTTAGTAACTGCCCATAATAAAAATGTGGAATTTTAATTATTGATGTCATTTGAAGTGAGTGACGTTTCACTACAATATTCTGCTGTAGCAAATTTCTGAAGTTTTTTGCAGGAGGTGAAATTTTACAGATGTCTTAACTGCTTTGTTTTAAAAAAATAGTAGGCCACTAGATGGAGTACAAGTATCAACTAGTTTGTATTAGCCTGGAATAAGCAATACTGTAAACACTGTAGCTCTAGAAAGCCTTACTGTCTTTTACACGAGAGCTTTGACAATGTCAAATATACATATAATAAAAAACATTTATTTCTCAGCAGGTGCTGACAATAGTCCTCCAAAGCATTCAGTCAATAATGAAAGCCATTCATCCAGAAGAAGGAATCGACACTCCAAATCTAAAGTAACAAACGGAATCAGCAAGAAGTAAGAATGGTCTCTGACAACATCCTGCAGTGTGAGCAGAAGTGACAAAGAAAATCAGACCTGGCTCTGAATTTCTGAACAGAGGAATGATTTCTTTAAAATTTGAAAATAGGAGGTGTTGAAGAGAAGGATGATTAAGATGGAGCTACCGGTGTAGTGCAAACCATTGCCTGCTGACACTTGCCATTCACTGATTTAAATCTAGTTTCTTCAGCATGTGGCATGAAAAGCTAATGAAGAGTATGCTAGAAGGAAAAATAATTTTGTCATAGCAGGTACACCCTGTTTTGTCTTCAGGTGTTGCAAATGCATTTTTAATATCTTAGTTGAGGACTTAAACACAAAGGTTAGTAAACTGATAATCAGTTGACATAGCTGGATATTTTTTGTTGTTTTGTTTTACTATGTTTTTGTTGTTTCCTCAAAGAGCATGCAGTCCTTTGACTAAAAGCAGCTCTCTACTTTCTCAGTCTCACAACTAAACTTTTCTATACAACAGTCAGCAAGTATTTTAAACTTCCACACTTGTATCCAGCCACTTTCTTTTATGGAAAGGCTCTTTAGAGCTGGTTGACAGGGTTTGACCAGCAAATAAATGGGTCCAGGCTCCTTGTGAAGAATGCAGAATTGACCTTCAAACACAGGTTTTTTTCTGTGTTGTCCTCCTGTTTGATGATTATATATTTGATTTCTTCTAAGTTTGTTTTTTAAAAAAAACCCTGTTGCAAAGTAGAGGGCTGTGGTTCCTGCCCTCTGAGGCGGATGGCATGCCATTTTGTTGTTTATCGTCCTTTAAAGTGTCAGGTTTTGCATCTTCAAGTGCAAATATGTATTTTTTCAGCTGTGTGTGTAAAGTGTTCCTTCCCACTCCCCCCTAATTTGTCTCCGCCTTAGCTAGGACCAGAAGTCCCAGTGTCTTCAGACCGATATCAGAAACTGCTTTGAAGGATCGGACACCCTCCTGACCCTGATGATAGAGCAGTTGTTTTCTGAGATTGAGTTGCTTACTACTTCCATAAACACAACTAGTGACTTGTGAAGGCTTGCTGTTGTCTTTGGTGTCTGAGAAGTGGCATGATATTACTGTGATATACCCCATTGCTTTGGTATTTCCTATCATGCAGTCAGATATCCAGCAGCAAAGTCACTCTTTCTTGCAAGTCGGGGGTTTTTTTGTGTCTTGGTTTTTGTTGGGTTTTAGATGTATTTTTATTTTTTAAATGTATTAATTCTGACATCTAAAAAGTGGATAATTCTCTGATAGTGACTATAATGATTAAGTCAAGAGGTAAACAATCAAGAGCAGTCAGTTCCTCTATTAACTTACCCAGTGCTTTTGTGCCAATTAGATTTTGGGATTCATGTAGTTCAGAGGGCTAGATAGCTTAAGCAAAGATAGTAATACTCATCACTTAGAAAAAAGAATTCCCATTTTCTACTGAAGACAACAAATAATGTTACTGCAATTTGCCACAGACTAAGTACTAAAAAAAAATGCAGCAGAGACTATGCAAGTGTATTATACTGTAAATAGAAAAAAGTATCCTGTCTAATCCATTAATTCCTATGTGCCACAGATTGTCAATGTTTTCAATGCACTTAAGTGTTGCTGCTGAAGTCCTCTGAGGGCCTTAATTTCCCACCTCTCTTTTCAATCAAACCTAAAGTCTCCAACTTGAAGAGGCTGCTTACATCATTGTTCTACAGCAACATTAAATGTTATGTAAGAAAAAAACATTAGGAAGACTTCCAGGCTTTCTTACAACTACTTGGGTTTTTTCATACTAGAACAATTCTTCTCCTTATTCATAATGTACTACATGTTGGTGAATGTATGTGTAGATTTGTTTGGATACTCAAAGTGATTGCTTTTTTATTTTCTTGTCAATAACTCAGTTTGTGCAAGACTGAGGAACGACACTGTAAATTTTCTATCAATTCAATACCAAAGCAAGAGGTTGGAAGTCTTGATTGTTTGGGTGTTTTAAGTACTGTCTTTTTCAAAAGTGAGAGCCTGTTTTGTACATGCTAGATGTATACACACCTACTGTGTACACAGAGCCTATACCTGTAGGCAGATGCTGAAGTATAGTATCTACTTACCTGGGTGGACAAGCACACAACTTGTAAATGCAGCCTTGGTGCTCACACGGCTGAACTGCACCCTAAAAATGTTGGAAAGACGAACATGAAAGATTGTCTTGTTGCAAGCTGACTTCTGTATACTCTTACAACAGTTTGGCCTCAAAGAGTTGTTGTTTGACAATGCCCTTAAAAATATTTTCCAGTAAGACTCTTTTAGTTTTTTGTGTGAGTTTTTCTTTCAGTTTGTGTGTTTGGTTTTGGTTATTTCTTACTTCGAAACAGGGTTGGTTAGGCTCTAGGTGAACTGTTCAAATGCTGCTTGGAAAATGGCACTTTGTCCTCTGTCAGCAGCTCTGGCTGAATATTCCATGTGTTCTCACAAGATCTCTGCTGAGTTACAACTGTATTTTCAGCCCCCTGATCTTTGGATGTGAGCTTTGCACTGGCAGGCATTGTAAAGGTGCTATCGATCACTGCTGTAAAATTAATGATCCCAGTTTTATCGTTCCCTGCGCTATTGCTGACTTCTGTATGTGTGTAACACCTGCAATGACAAATCACTGAGTTGTTTAGGAACAAGCATCCATGTATGAATTCTGCTGCTTGAACAATATTTTGTAACAGTCACAGATGCACTGTCCTATTTTTAACCGCTTGTTCTGTCACAGACCACAGTCTCATTCCTACTTCCCTGCTTCTGATGTTCTTTCCTTTCTTTGTCCTCTAGTGATCTCCCCTGTTGCTGTGGAGAGATCTGGATTTGCCCCCCAGAGGCTGGCTGTCCATCAACATCAGTCATTGAAGGGAGGCTAATTCAGGGCAGCGAGGTGTAAGCAGAGAGTAGTGGCAAGAACTTAAGTGGCTTAAATAAAAATGGAAGGTTTTGAAATGCAGGTAGACAGTGAACCAGAGCTAGTCTTGAGTACTGGATTCCAGTATTAAAGTTATTGAACAGATTATACACCTCATCTAATTAAATATTTGAAGTGTGATTTCAGCCAGTGCTTTGGTTACTGTTCTGTGAAGATCATTTGATGTTCCGGCTGTTAAAATATCAGTGTTTTTTACTTTGCTATCACAAGAGGACACAGATGTTACCATGTGTTTAATAGTTTTTGAATAGAATTGTTCTGTATTGATTGCAAAGTATTGTATTTTGCAATAACTCAGTAAATCAACCCATATCACCATTACGTGTGTTTGTCTGTACCTGCAAGGCTTAGGAAATGATTACAGGCTGTCTTTAGAAGCCATTACATTTTATTCTATATGATTGCATGACAACAAATGCAGCCCACAGTGCACATTAAGGTCTGTCTGCAATTTATTATTTTGGAGCAGCAGATCTGATAATATGAAGTTAGATTGTGCCTTCTGAAATTTACGTAGTACATGGGATAAATCTTGTCTTAAATATTCTTTTTTACGTTTGTTTTACTATTGGATGGGAGAGCTGAATGTGGTGGGTTGATGCTGTTTGGATGCCAGGTGTCCACTGAAGCCACTCAATCACTTGGCTCCTTATCTGGACAGAGGAGAGAAATATAATGAGATAAGGACAGGGAGATCACTTGGCAATTAGTCACAGGCAAGACAAACTTGACTTGGGTAAATTAGATTATTGCCTGTCCAAGTCACAGTAGGAGAGTCAGAAATAAAACCCAAATCTTAAAATACCCGCTTTCTTCTTCCTGGGTTCTACTCCACTCTCAGTTTGTCTCCCTCCTCTGCACTCTGAGCCATGCAGTACGTTGTCTCTACTACTCCTTCCTCCTCGACCTCATCACTGCTCCAGCATGGAGTTATTCTCACTTCAGACAGTTCTCTCTGAACATCAACACGAGTCTTCCTTCCTGCAAGCTACAGTTCTTCATTAACTGCTCCAGTCTGGGTCCCTCACAGGATCAGATATCCTGTCAGCAAATCTGCTCCAGCATGGGCTCCCCTCCTTAGATTGTGCTGGGAGCCTGCTCCAGTGTGGGCTTCCCATGGGGTAACACCTCCTTTGAGCACATCCCTTACTTGCTCCAGCACCTCCACAGGCTGCAGGTGGGTGTCTGCACCATCATTCACTTCCATGGGCTGCGGGGGAATCTCATGGACTGCAAATTTGTTTCACTGAGAAGTCACTGCCCTCAACAGTCTGAATTCTGTTACAGTAAATCCGAGTGAGTTTTAACTTCCATTCAGGAAAAGAAAAAAGTCTGGGAGAGAATGTCAATTGTAAACATCAAATTCCTATAATTAGAAACAATATAAGTGCAGATTATACTGAGCATACACATGGGTTTAATTTTCATTGTTTTTATGGATCTTGGTTTAAAGATGGGTTATTTAATGTTTCTCAGAGTAGGAGAATCTACAGCAGTAGCATTCCTGTGGATGTTATCCAAAGTATGTTCTACAATTGCTGTGCCCTCTAGTCCACTATTTTAGTGGTTCTTGCCTAAAACACCCCCACATAAAATATTTGTGTGTATGTATAGATGCATATCAGTCTAACAGATGAACTTTCTCATCAAACCCTGCGAGGCCTGGTTAGTGTAGTCTCCATAGCAAGGACTGCTCAGTGCCTGGACATTTGCAGGCCTCCAAGTCCATATGTTCCTCTTTAATGTCTGGGACAATTAGACATTGATCTCAGCTGCAGCCCCTAGGTGATGCTGTAACACAAACACAGAGAATGTGATCTGGATTTTCAGATGTTGCTTCTAATTCTGGGCTACTGGCTTTAGCCACCTTGGCTGAGTTTTAAA
Source organism: Turnix velox (assembly GCA_013400935.1). Taxonomy (NCBI): domain Eukaryota; kingdom Metazoa; phylum Chordata; class Aves; order Charadriiformes; family Turnicidae; genus Turnix; species Turnix velox. The sequence continues at coordinate 171,266 of VZTY01004624.1, forward strand.
GACTTCATAACTCCTCTTGACTTTAATTACATGTGCCATACACACAGGCCTGCAAAGTGCTTGTATTGTCAAGCTTGCTGCAGAACAACCAAAGCAAAATAAAATCAAAGCTTTGAGGAGGCTTTTAATTAAAATGTTAAATGATAGCTCGTGTCTTTGGAGAGCAAGAGGGAGAGACTTCTATTTTGGTTTCTACCAAACACCCAGACTACCAATTTGTTGTCTAAGTGCTTCCCTGTTTGAAGGGAGCAACACTCTCCAGAGGATCTTCAGGATGAAGCTCTGGGCAGGGTTCTTCTGGCTTTCCTCCTGTTCCCACTGCTCTTTATGCAGGGAATGGGGCTGGGACAGGGTGACTACTATTTGAAAGTGGTTTTTGCTCCCAGGAGCTAAGCTGGAGCAGGCCACAGTCTCCAGCTGTAGCAAAGATGCTGTGAGTTTATCTGCTTCCTCAGATGAGCCTGCCCCTCATGCTTGCCACCCTGTCTGGGAAAGGGAAGGCCCTTTGTGTGGGTAACTATTCCTTTATATGTTGATGTGGCTCAGAGTTCGGGGATGGCTCAGTATATTTCCACAAGCATTCACAACTTTGTTCCATCTGTAAAGAATTCCCTTTTTTTTTTTCACTAAGAGACACTGAGTACATTTCCTAAAAATGTGGAAAGTCCTGTTAGTTGCAGAAATCAACAGAGCACCCAACTTGTAGCAAATGCTACATCTTCTCTCTGTTAACACTAAGGTGCTCCTATTGGCTTATGAAAAAAACCCTGATTTAACCTTTATGGGGGCAGCCAAGGGAAGAAAGACCTTTTATTAAATTAGCTGAGACATTTAATGGATATTTTTTCCCTGTTTAGGTGCTACAACAGCTGTAGGTGATACAAAATTATGCTTAAAACTTCTCAGATAGTCTTATTTCTGCCCATTTGCTGACTCTGCCAAATCCAGATCTACACATTCCTTTTGCCCACATTTAAAATGCATTTGGAATAACAGGCCAGAGATTTGGGGTGGAGAAAGCAGATAGAGCTGAATTGCAATTTCCTGGTGACTTGTTCTCTAAACATCCCAAAATATCTCTCAGGGTGAAGTGTTCCACTTGTTGACTCCAGGTTTCAGCAGCACACACTGTTCATTCAGTCCTGGTACTTCTCACGTGATTAGCAGTAATGAGCTTTCATGATGGAGAGTTTTCTTCTTCTACCACATTGAAGGAATTTATTTCAAACAATACATAGGATATAGCAAATGAGAGGGTGGCCAGTACATTCATGTTGAAGATTAGAAATGGGGACAAAGGGTGAGTGACTTGTCTATGTTTCCTCAGGAAGCTGAAGACAAAGAGAAGAGTAAGATCCCAGTTCCCAGAAAATTATCATGGGACCTGCTAAAAAAGGATAAGAATATTACCTGCATATTTTAATCCCTAAAAATGAAAACATAACAAGGTACAAAAAGAGGGAACAGGAGTGAGGTGATACCTCCCTTCCATTAATGTATTCCTCTTCTTATTTAGCTGACTTGCTTCCATTCACCTACCTTTTCCAATGATCTTTCATGACCAACATCTCAACTTTTGATTTTAAATCTAAAGGTAAGTCAATGCATGTAGGGAAAAGTAGATCTCTGAGTCTCTGAGGTCACTGGGGCATCATGGTTCAGAACCAGCCCAGGGGCTCTCTGTTAGCACCCTGTCTTCCCAAGGGGTGATACAGGCAGGCTAGTTTGCTTTATTTGCAGTTCTCCAATTCCAGTGATCCTAAATGAACCAGGGCTGCAGAACAGAACACAGAAGTTGGGGTGGGTTTCTCACCCTGTGTTTGAATCAGAACACAGAGGGAAATCTTGGTCCTTTGTAAGCCTGTTCCCTCATGCACATGAAAAAAAACAGAGGCTGAAACTGTTCTAGAATAGCATGGCAAGTCATGTTTTAGTCTGACAGGCTCCTTACTGCTTGTTTGGGCAAGGTGTGGCTGCACCCATTCTCCCTACAGACCCCTTTTCCCCACTCAGATGCTCCACATCTGTCTTGAGGCATGAGATTATTTTAGGCCTTTTGCTTCTGTTGGCTGTGTTCATTTCTCATGAGCCTGAATAATTTTTCTCATTCAGCTTTCTCCAAGATTGTCCTTATTACATCACAGTGACCATCGCCTGCTTTTTGTTTTATGTGACCTCTAGCAAGTTCCCAGAGGACCTTTCTGAGAAAAGTCGCTTTGATTAGCTGATGGCACATTCCTCCTGTGTCTCTCTCAACAGCAAATCTTTCAAATTTAGCTTTAGCTTGGTTAAGGAAGTGGCTGTGAATCCATCTTGTGCACCACTGGCTGTTAAAACTGGCATGGGCTGCAACTCCATGCCCAATAACCATGGAGTTGCTGACTCAAATATATAACTATAAATCACTTGGAGCACCAAGCAATGAAACATCAGTCAACTCCTGGAAGTCCTTTGTGTCTGCAGAGCCCAAAGTTGGGATAAAGGGACAAAGTAGGAATCGGAACACCACATTAATTTAATTTTTTTCTTCCTTTTTTTTTTTTAATGAACTCCACATTGCTGCAGATAAACCTGCTCACTGGGGGTTTGTGTGCTCGAGCACACACATTGCCATCTTGCACCTACATGAGGAAATTTTAATTTGTACAAGTGGGTGATTTGGCACAGTCTTGCAGCTAGTAGCAGGACCTTAAAGGCACTCATGGTTTTGATTTTGCAATTATCAGAGTTGCTGGATGAGCTGGTCTCCTTTGCATCAAGCTCTTTTCACTTGTTAGAGCAAGAGCAAAGGAGATGATGACACAAGTGTGTTTGTACCAGGTTAAAAAGTTTCAATTTCTGCTCTTTCAATGCTGATCTCAAACGGGTCCAATCCCTGGTGTTTGTTTCCATCAGCCATACTCTTCTGCCTTGACATGTCAGAGATCTTTCATCAATGACTAATTTTTGTACTCGATAGGAGTATGCCAACAATTTTAAAGTGAAAAAAAAAGGAACTAAAAATACAGCTTTTGTTTCTGAGTTGGATTCCTGGCTCTTTTCTATCCTTCCATCTAATGTGATCCCACAAGGCTTAATTTTCTAGTGGGTGACAGAAGTGTCCCAGTGACAGTCTCATTCTGTGCTGCTTTACTCATTTTTTACCTACTTCTCCCAGCGTCACTTTCCCTGACAGCCAGCCTCTCCCCTTCTACCTTCTACCACTTTTAGTCCCCACTTGGGACAACTGACTGAAGAGCCTACATTAGGTTCAGAGTTCCCACATGCTTCCTTTGTGGTCAATAGTATGCAGTAGGCACCTTCAAAGGATGAGGTGGGTTGCAGATGGTTTATCCAGCCTCTGGAGTCACAAGTGACCTCTGAATGAGCCTCCACTGCCAGCAGCAGGTGTTTGCTACACCAGCCATCTCATCACAGCATCTTCTGGAACTACCTAAATTGCAAGGAATGACTCCAGGCTTTTGGCCACTGGTTTGAGCCATACATCTCTTTCCTCTAGCAATTCTTGTAATTTCCTTTCCAAATACAGTATTACAGTGATGTGGACTGCATGGCCAGCAGGCCAAGAGCGGTAATTCTGCCCCTTCATTGTAGTGAGGCCCCTACCTGGAGTACTGTGTCCAACTTTTAGTCCCCAAGGACTATGAAGGACTTAGACCAGTTGGAGCGGGTCCAGGGTAGGGCCACAAAGATAATCAGAGGGCTGTAGCACCTCTCCTATGAAGACAGGCTGAGAGACTTGGGGCTGCTCAGTCTGGAAAAAAGAAGGTGTCAGGGAGACTTTACAGCAGCCTTCCAGTACGTAAAGGGGACCTGGAGGTAAGACAGGGAGGGAACTTGATCAGGGAGTGTAGCAGTAAGATGAGGGGTAACAGTTCTGAGCCAAAAGAAGAGAGATTCAGATTAGGTATGAGGAAGAAATTCTTTACCATGAAGGTGGTGAGACACAGGAACTGGTTGCCCTGGTCGGTTGTGGATGTCCCATTCAGGACAAACAGGATGGGTCTTTGAGCAATCTGGCTTAGTAAGAGGTGTCTCTGCCCATGGCAGGGCAGCTGGAATGAGATGATCTCTAAGGTCCCTTCCATCCAAAACTGTTCTATCTTTCTACAGTTTCAGCCACCCCTCTTCCCAATGTCACTGTGTGTTTTTAGGATGCTGCTGATACACTGAGCATGTTAAAGGTTCAAAAACGAAACAAATGGCTCCATGCTGGAATGAACATGTCAGTCAACTGCTTTGTTACAAGAGCCACTAAATTTGAGGAGGTTTTCCTGCCAGTACGATAAGCAATATTCAGCATGGTGAAGATAAGAGGCTAACCAAGCTGTAACTCATATTCCCCAGCTTCTTTTTCCAGGAGCTGTTAGAAGAGGGTTAAACAATCTCACTCAGAAGGAGAGAACTTTATCATAGCTGAGGAGGATTAACACACACATAATCCCCTTACAAAGCCACTTGCCTTCCAGCTCCAGTGAGTAAAAATAAAAAAAGTATTGGATCAATGTTTTTTTTTTTCTCATATCTAATTCAAAAACAACAGAGCACACTAAGTAATTAAAGTGTTCACCTGTAAGGTGCTTACAAGCAAGGCTAATGGCACATATATAATTAGGTCGTTAACTGCTTGCTTGTTTACTTCAGTTGATTTACCTAGTGTAGGGTCTTGAGGCTTTATTTAGTAAACATTTTGTTGTTGCATAAGGTAATGAGGTGGATAGTCAGGGACAAAAGATAGAAAGCAGAAGAAAAGATCATTTACTGAGCCAACATCCATGCTAATATATGGCATTTAAGCTCCTCGTTATGCCATTTGCAAATGCTGACAATTTATCTTTCGTTAGACACATAGTTCTTACTAGGTTGTATAAGATCACCCTGAATGTTACTATTTTACTTGAGCTGGTTTTTGTCTGTAGAAGAGTCAGTCTGCTTTGCCAGTCTCTGCACACAACATGTAGCTGCTGGTTTCCAGCTTTTCTGATGGAAGGCAGCTCCCACATTTTAAAAAGAGGGAACATAGCAGGGATACTACCTGCACCACAAGGTAAAAACCAGCCTTAAATTATGTGAGTTCTTGTATGATTTGTGTTTGCTCTCGTTCTGTTTTTGTGTGAAGCAGTGAAGAAGAGGATTTTGGCCTGTTTTCTCATGTCACCTGTCATAGTTTTGGTAGGATGGGCTTGACTTTCTTGCTGGCAACTAGTGCATGGCTGGGTTTTGCATTTAGGATTACATCCATGTCAATAGTACATGCTTATAGCTTTTGCTAAGCTTTCAAGGCCTTTTCTGCTCCTCACACCATGCCACCAGTGTGCAGGCTGGGAGGGAACAAGAAACAAGGAAGGACACAGCTGGGACAGGCGACCCCAGCTGACCAAGGGAATATTCCATACTATAGCATCATGCTCAGTGTATAAAGCTGGGAGAGGAAGAAGGAAGTTAGGGACAGTCAGAGTGATGGTATTTGTAATTTTTCATGATAGATCTCTGGTTTTCTGGGGATGGCTGAACACCTGCTTGCCAATGGGAAGCAGTGAATGAATTCCTTGTTTAGCTTTGCTTGTGTATGGGGCTTTTGTTACATCGTCTTTACCTCAACCCATTAATTTTTCCTTCCTTCTAGTTCTCTCCCCATTCTCAACAGGGGGAGTGACTGAGTGGCTGTGTTGTCCTGGCTGCAGCCAGGGCTAAACCATGACACCAGTTCTGCCAGCACTCTGGCCTGAAAGCCAGAGGATGTGAAATGACAAACTGGCAGGACAGAAAGACAGGCAGACGAGCAGACAGAAGGGAAGATACAAGCTGCAGTTAACAGCTCCCTTGCCACGAGTTGTCGGCATCACTGCCCATTGGTCAGGACCATCCAGTTCACTTTTTTTTTTTTTAAACAAAAAAAGAAAAATCTGACAGCACTTGGGAAAACAAACCTTGGGAATTACTTGCAATTATTTGTTGTCTGGATGCTTCATGTGAATGACTGATTCTGCAGAAGAGCCCACAAACAGCATTAGTGATCTGGAGAAGGCATATGGGAGGGTGGAAGATAATGACTGACACTGAGGAGGAGGGGGAAATATTATTATACTGATGTTGTGTGAGCTCTGTAAGAGGAAGTGAGCCTTTAAAGTGTGAAATCTCCCGCACTTGAAATTATAAGCAGTGCCTACAGAAATCAGCTTGTGGGATCTGTTCCTTTTGCTAAGCTGCCTTTGAAGGCTGGAGGGTAGTTTTGCTTCCAGTGTCCCTGAGGAGGCTTTCCTGCGTTTCTATTCTTGCCTGCTGATCAGAGCAGCATCCCCAGGTCCGAGGGCATCTATCGTTCCCATGGCAGACTGTGATAAAGCCCAGTGGTTTTTCTGCACAGTATAAATGATTGTACTTCCCTGTAGGTCTCAAGTTCAACAGCCACAGGAGAATAAGCCTGTCAGCAAATGAGCCCTTCATGGCTTCTGCTTGCTTAGTGAAGTGTTGGCTTTGTGGCTGTGACAAGTGCATCTCAATATAAAAATTATGTGTGCAAGTTGTCTTTTTTTCCTCCAGAAAAAATTTTCTTTGCTTTCCTGCATTTATTTCTTTGCTTAGAAATTGGGGACCAAACACCTGTCTGCTGGCTCCACTGCCAAGCCCAGGTGTCCTTCTTCCCCCCAGGACCTTTACATACTTCAAGCAACAGGTTAATGCTCAAGTGGCTTTGGACAGACTAAATAACTGGATAAGTTCCTCAATCATGGCTTACTTCAGTCTTTCCAGATGGAACAAGATAGGGGCAACTGCTATAAGGCCACCAAAGCTAGGGCAGTTTTACCAAGGATCCATCCATCCACCCATCCATTTAGTAGAATCCAAGACTAGGTTACTCTAATTACCTATTTACACCTATGATTTACTAGGACTGATCCAACCAATGAACTAAAAAACTTACTATCCTGGAGAGGAACTGTGTACACAGCTCTTAAACCCCAGTTTTCTACTGAAGGGGGAGTTTAATGTAAGGCTGGCACTTGACCCCTGTGACACTTGACCAATCTCACAGTTCAGTATCTCCAGCAAGAACAAATCTACCAATTCAACAGGGAGCTGCACTGGAGCTTGCATACCACCAGCACTGCTAGGTGTCACAGTCCAGCTGCCACTCCTGCTCTTTGCTGGCAGCCAGGCACACATGCAAAGCTCTGAAACTCAAATCAGGCAACATGCATGTCGTGGGTGGAAAGTAGATAAAACTCAGACATATGGTATCCCCCCTCTTATCTACCCCTAATCTTTTCCCTGGTAGCCTGGTTTGACCACTAGCAGGGTCATATTAGCTAGTCAGCTCTTTCTGTGTGCCCTGTCTCCAGCTGATCCTCACCAAATGGTGAGCAAAGTTGTGGAGCTTGGAGCTCATTAGAGACTTCCTTGGGCTTCCCTGCAAGTTGATAAGAGCAAGGAGCAGAATGCTCAGCTGCTGTCAGATTCAGACAGGATTTGCCAAGCCCAGCACACACAGCACCATATCAGCTAAGGGAAGTCCCACCAGGGAGCACCAAACCAGGCTTGAGAGATTCTCCAAGTCCAACGGAGACTGCAGGAAAAAAACATGGTCTTATGTCCATCAAGCACAAAGCTGGGTACTTTCAGGGGATGGCAGCAGTGATGCTCTGAGGGCTGGATAAGCTAAGAGCAGATACAGAGGACACCGGCTCCATCAGAAAAGTCTATGTGAACAGTCAGGACAAAGCAGGGACTTGAAGTCACATCTCCAGACATTTAGAGACTGTCTCAGAAATGGGACAAAAGGTGGCAATTGTGTTTTGTTTATCTTTGTAAAGATCTACCTCACCCTCTGACTTCACCTTTCCTGTTTTAGATGGATCACCCTGACCTAATTTTTGGACAACATTTTTGGATTTCACTGAACCATGATGTAATCTGGTTACAGAAGAACACAGACTGCTTTCCTGGTGGGTCTGCAGTTCAGGTTTAGAGAACAGTATGATGGGAAAATGTTCAGCTACATTTCTTTCCTCCAGTCTTAGAGAACAGCATTTTCTTTACCAACAACTCAATAGCAGGCATGGCTGGTGGCAGGTTGCGGTGATGTGACCTAAAGGGCTGTGTGGGGCTACAGCTTGAGAAATCTAGAAACCTGACCTGGAGTTTCTCACTTAAGCTAAAGCTCTTCCTCCCCAGGAGGGATAAAGGTTAACTCCACTGTGCAAACTGCTTTGGCTTCAGTTGCCTGTGCTTTTCGCTCCTAACAAATTTGGATATGGCATATGCTCCAAAAATTCACCATTTCTTATGCAAAATCTTTTCCACTTGCCATTTGTCCCTGAGGTGTTGAATTTTATTTGGCAGATGGACAGAATAGGAGGGTAGCCAGGTTACCTAGGAAAGAGAGAGTGCTCAGGGCACAGGGAATCCTCTTTTCCTTTGAGCTCCCATGCAAGTTTTATTAATTTAATTTGGTGAAATGCAAATGGAAAAAAAATGTTCTTCCAAACTGTTGAGCACAAAGGAAGAGATCCTCCAGTGAAGGGATGGACATAACAATGGTGGATACTGATCATAACACCAAGTGTGTATTTTTTCAGCTACTCTCTGTGTCTCTGTGTCTTTGCTCTGGATAAAGAACCTGGTGTGTAGACTTTCCCATCTTCACTTGATTGATGTCATAGAACAGAATCAGAGTATTCTAAAATTGCCTTGGTTGAAAGGGACATTTCAGATCATCATGTCCATCCATCAACCCAACTCTAAAGCATCACTAAACCAGATTTTAATCCACTATGGCTATCTGTCCCTTAATTATAGGACTCATTGTATATTTTTTGGTAGCATCAAGGGACGCATAGCAGACACATCTCTGTTATTCAGCCAGCTTTGCCACTGCATGGCAGGACTAGTTGAAATGGATCTGTTTCAGAATGGAAGTCACTCAATGAAAGATTTATCAAGAATTAGAAAATTTAGTTCCTAAAGCTTTCCCACTCTCTCTCTAAATTGACTGGGTTTGGCACCCTCTTTTTCTGAAGTTACCATCTCTTCCTTGGAAAAACTACGGAATAACCTACATAATGTCAATCAGACAAACTGTTCCAAGGAATTTCTGCTTGAGCTTGGTAATTAATGGAAAAACTTTCTACATGAATATGTTATGTTGCAGTATCAAAAATGCATATATATGAGCCTGTGTGCATATACCTATATATATGAGAAGATTTGCAAATAATTTCCCTTGCTTTCTGAGCTGGGAAAATAATGAAGAAAAATTATTAGATAATATTATGCTGTTGACCACAGAGCTGTTTGGATGTTATTATCCAGCCTGTTGCCCTCATCACAGAAGAGCTGACTTCATATTCTTTCTCTTTCCAAACCCATCACGTTAAACACAGGACTAAACCACAAGCACCGAACTGAGGAGCACAGGAGAAATGAAAAAGCTATTTGAGAAGCAGGCAGTGGACAGCAGGATCTTGAAAAATCATTTCCTTGGATGCAACAGAATTTCTTTCTTGCTCTAGAGAGGGCTCTGCTAAGAGACAGCTTGTTCCACTTTGGTTGGACCAGCTGTTGGAATACAGCTTCTGAGTGAACAAAAAACTGATCACAAATCACCTTCAGTAAGTTCTGCTTTCCTGAGCACTGCCATCTCTTTGCCCAGGCAACACGCTGCCCATCACCAAATCAACAAGCAGCTTATTCCAGGTCTCAAGCAAGTTCCTCTGCCTCTTTACCGCAAGTTATGGCCCAATTGCATATCCATACTTGTTGTCCCTTAGCATGATGAACTTACTTACCATGCTGATAGAATCACACTGGCTAAGTTTGATGAGCTCTTTTTGAGATGGTATATTCAAGAGAAGTCAGGAGTTTGTATCAATGCTGTACCAGATTTCAGAAGGTCAGACCTGAAGCTTTGTTCCAACAGAGCACCTTCAAGGTGTATGTCAAGTCTGGAACACCATTCTCAAAAGTACCACAGACCTGAAGGGATCAGCTGGAAAGCTGAAGAAGTCTAATCTGAGGGTGTCTCTGCAGGAGTACCTTTATTCAGCTAGGGAAGCTCTCCTGATATCAGTACAGCCCTACTGGAAAAGACTTGATGTTCTACTAGGCTGGTAACATGCAAATGAGACAGGCCACCTACATCAGTAAAAGCTTTCTGATATTCCTTGGCTTACCCACTAGATTTCTGCCAGCAGAAGACTACTGATTTAGGTCTGTGGCTGTTTGCACACCTGTCCAAGAGTACATCTTTGACCACGATAACATGGACTAAGGAGGCAGAGCCACCCATTCCAGGCTTTGATCTGATGACAGGGAGTGTATTCCCTGGGACAGGAGGTGGAGGTGCTCAGGAAAGCAGAGTTTACCAAAAGAAATTTCTGACTATTTTTTAGCTCATTCAGGAGCTGGCTGAAATTCCACCAACAGGTTACAAAAACTATCCAGAAGACTTGAATTCTGCCCACTCCTTTCCCTTAGTGTAAAGTGTGCACACACTGAAGATTAGCACCAGGCCCGGGGTAGCCCTGGGTTCAAAGGCTGAGGCAGAAATGGGCTCCCCAGCCCATTAATTAGCATGTTCTGCTAATCCCACTCCCATATCCTCACCTTTGACCAGATGGAGGATATTTCAAGGCAGCAGGATGGCAATGTGGGTTCCTTCTTTGTGCCATTGTTTGCAAGGCAAATGGGGGTTAAAAGGGGCCAGTGTTTTCCCCGTTGGCTGCTGGCCCTCGTTCACGGCATGGGTGTTCCTGCTGTAGCAGAAGAGGGCACAGTGAAGCTGCCCCATCTCTTCCAGCTGTTCAAAGAGCTGAGCTCAAGCTCCTCCTGGCTCTGCCGCTAATCCCATGGAAAATGGAGGGAAGCTGAGGCTGGACCTGTGGTATTAGCTGTTTAAACATTAAGTCCAGCTAGAGCTTACAGAGAAGTCTTGTCCCTGACATAGCCCCTGACACGAGGACACCTGTGGCTGGTCTATTTGAGGTCCTTCCACCTCGGAGGTGGCCCCAACTGCAGTCCTCCAGCGGTCCTTCTCAGTCACATGTGCTGCAAACTCCTCTTCAACAATCAGATAAGAGGAATTGCCCACTTACTTTCATTTCAGTTGTGCGTGACTGGATCAAAGGATGAATACTCTCTTTGCTTCAATTACACATTTTGCTCTAATGTAATCCAGATGGCTATTTCATCTCAGCCTTTATATTTATTCATGGCCTTTCTATTTAACTTCCCTAAAACAAATAGGCACTTGTAGGCATATATTAATTCAGGGACAAGAACTGCCTCAATCAATATGTTGAGGTTAAGTTTCTCTACCACAATAGGTCCTATGTACATACTTTCTATTTTCATTGCCCCAATGGTAGCCTCAAATATATGAGCAATTTCTTTATAGAGTTTATTTTGGCTTTTTGCTAAATTTTAACAAATTGCATCTTTCCCTATTATTAGATTTACAATATGCAGATTTTTTTTTCACTGACCTTTCAGTTAAAACATTCTGCAACTTCAGCTGAATCTTAGTAAATTTCCAAAAATACCAAGGAGCCCATATGTTTGCCAACTTGATATTGCACTGCCTCTGACTACGGTTCACATGTCCAGCAGAGGATAAAACTGGTCATTGAATTTATGTGCAATCCTGAGATCAATGTGTGCATTCACCCTGGAGAAAGACAGGGTGAAAGACAAAATATCCACTCTTCATTTGACATCTACATCATCTTTCAAATGGGAGCTGAATACTGGGTGCTGTGAATTAACTGATGGCGAAGACCCAAAGAGAGGGAGACCCAAGGGCTGGAGACGTCTGAGGAAAGGCATTGCCCAGCACTGGTCTCAGCATCAAAGTGCACAGCAGAGGACATGGAAAGTCACTGTTTAATCTGTCTGGCATTTAATTTGGGGTTTCAGTCCTTGTATGAATAATGGGATTGTAGTTCCTCTCGGTTCACTTACAATGAGAACACCTGAAATTCAGCTGCAGCCAGGCAACAGACTTTCATTGTGGGTAATCTGATTTTAGCTCCGGTGATTATCTGCTCCATTGTCAACAGCCAAATCTAATTGTCATTGTAGTTTCTCTTCTGAAGCCAATGTCTGCAAATGTCTTACAAGCAGAGTTGTTTCATGCCTTCTTTTCTCAAGTAATGTGGTACTGGGCATTTGCAAACACAGTAGAGGTGATTTCAGACTTAAGGGTTACAAAGCAATTACTGGTCAGTTTTTCTGATGCAAAAAAAGGGACAGTGGGCCACCTTTTAACATTCTGAGCATTAATAATGACCTGAGAACCTGATATATGTCTAAATATATGTATTATGTTTATGTTCTATTTATATATCTTTCCTAATACAAGCCTACTTTTCATTACATAAGTTAGACGAAGAGTTCCAGAATCAGCAGTGCTCTGCAGCTTTTTACACAAGCCAAGTTATGATAGTCTCTGACCAGAAATGTGCTTGTTGGAATTTCTGTCCCTTAAATAACAACTTTGTGAACATGTTTGTTTTCCAGATCCCTTCCCAGCTGGTACTTTGGAGGGTGGAGGCTCAGGCAGGGCCAGCATGGCAGGAGGACAGCACGGCATTTTGGGTTACAGCCTACATTAACAGCTGAAACCTCCTGCAAGAACTGGGATTATAATTGACATATCCTGCTCACATTCTCTGTTTTAACTAGGACCCACAGCCCATATTTAGCCATATTATTTAAAGCTGATTAAACCATGTGTACCCCATTAATGTACCCCATTCAACTTTCCTTTTCTGTTTATTTCCATGATGTTGAATGGTGATGGTCTTTTTATTGAGTGGATAGTTTTGGGATGGCACCAGGATGCCAGAGTTTATTATTGTTTTTAACGAGCATCACTAATTAACTCCTACTTGGAAATCAAGAGGCCATCAGTCCTACTCTCAGCTAAGCTGGAGAAGCTCAATCAGTTCTTTTGGCTGCCTCTATGTGGAGCAAGGCAGTGTGAATGCAGCAATAAGGAGCTGGCGTAAAAGCAGGTCATTAGTAGCCATGTATAGGGTGCTGGCTAATAGATTCTGGAATGTACCCCTTGAAATCAGGGGCAGGTTTGATCCCTTCTGGCAAGGAGGGTCTCACCAGTGTCACTGGGGAGAGCAATGTGTGTGGGTGGTTCTGGGTTAGTGGTGTTGCTGGTTCTTCCATCATGAGATCAGTATCAAGGAAGCATCAGTTTTAGCAACAGAAAGTGACTTTGTGCTAAGCGGAAGTACACCAATAGCTTTGAGTAAAAGGCACATGACTACAAAGGAGGGTGGTTACTTCCAAATTGTGAAATAAATGAAAGTGGATTGTGTATTGTCTTCCACTGGTAGCACTTATAGGCAGCAGTGGTACAGCAGCACTTGAGTTTCCTCTCTGGAAATGCGCTGCAGACTACAGGAAATTGCTAAATCTAAATAAGTGGGCTTATAAACTAAATAAAAAAGCTACCAAGTCCAGGCTCCCTGAGATCACATTTCCCATTACATTTTGGTAACTATTTGAAACTCATGCAAAAGAATCTTGAAACTCTAAGTAGCTAGAGCCACATGGACCGTCCCCAACTTGAGCACAGCTTCACGAGGACATGAAAGCATTGAGTCATGCAGCCTTACTAATAGATACTTCATCCAACCTTCACAGCGTGGGATCTCACACAGCTCCAACTATCCAAAATCTTAAATTACAACTCTCCCATTCCCTCACCATTTTCTCAGTTGTTACTGAGACTAACTTCATACTGCAGAGCCAATTGCTGCTGGCATGTTGGAATATGGTGCTTGTCATGTGCCAGAAATTGCTGCAACCAAGCCTCTCTGCTTCTGAGATCCCACTGAAATGACCCAACTCACCTTGGAAACTCTGCAGGTAATGGTGAGATTGTATTAACTTAATACTGTCAGCAGGGGAAAAAAGAATCCCAGGGAGACAAGGCACAAGAGGCTGGTAATAGCAACTGCTGCCCACAAGACATATTGAAAGAACATCATGCTGAAAAAATGTTCTTTTGAAATAATTTGGTTCGTTCATTTCTTCCTTGAGAATTCGAGAGAAGTGGAGAAAAATAACCCAGAAATAGAACAGAATCAGGCAATACTTAAGTTCAGGAATAAGAAGGAAATTTTTGCTGCCTTAGTGCAAGTAAGGATTGACTAAATGTCATCATCAAAGGTTAATACCTGAAAACAGCCCTGACCAGCTTTTCTGCACAAACTCTGCACTAAGTTCCAAGAGGTGGCTGTTTGATGCTTCTGCAGTTCTCTGGCAGCTGGTACTGTACTGATGAGAAAAATTAGGAGCCTAAAGCTTCCTAGGAACTTGAGGTTTCTAGTCACTGAGAAGTGATTCAACAACTCATTAAAGTCCTTTACAAAATGGATCAAGCTCCATCTTAAAACTCATTGGCTTTTGTCCCAGCTGCCCTGACTAAGAAACTGATTTGAAGCCTCCATGCCCTTGGATGGCTAGAATGGGACTTAAAGGCAGCAGATGCCCAGGCCTTGCTTTGGTAGGCTGGAAGAGCTAGCCCCATGAGGTCTTTTCAAGTAAGAGGAGCAGACAAAAAGCCAGAGGGATGGCAGTGCTCTTTAGGAAGTTTTCAAGGAGTCATTCCTCTCATTACTCAGGACAAGGAGCCACCCAGTTCTGCTGTATCTCCCTCATCTCACTCCTTCAAAGCCCACACTGGGACAGAAGACTTATATGCTCTCAGCTCCTGCCTTGCTGAGGGATGGGATGTACCCAGCACATTCACCGAGGACAGGAGTTGAAGTTTTCCTGGTTTGAACAAGTCAGACGTGGCCTGCTTTTCTTTCCTTGTACTTTTTCCAGGCTTAGTTTATCCTTACTGCCTGCTGGTAGCCAGAATTGAACACACCCCTCTGAGTCTTATCAATACCTTGAGAAATAGAACCTACAATTCTCATTTCTACTGGTGTCTACTGGTGTCTCACAGCTTACTGCTTGGTCATCCACATTGTATTTTTGATGTAGAATCTGCCAAGAACAAAGACACCTGCATCTTTCTCTTCCCCAATTCAGTTTAAATCCTGGTTCATTTTACAAATCCTCATTTGTTATACTTTTCATTCCATTACATTAAGTCCCATATGTTACCTGTGCCTTCAAAGTCAACTCCTCCCCACCCAATATCTAACTCCAAAATGTCAGTGTTGGGGCTCTGTGCTACAACCAGCCTTTTATAAGCCAGTTCCTTGTTTTGTGTCAAGATAATTTATGAATAAATTAAATAAAACCCCAACAGTTCTCAGTCTCATTTCTTAATTCACCGTTTGTACTTTTCCATTACCTATTTATTTTCCTTTGTCATTGAGATTTCTCATTGAGACCCTCTCTTTTCCATTTCAACAAATAATTCCCCCTGTGTCCTCCCATCAGTTGATTCACTGAAGTTCAGACAGATGAGATCTGTGATCCGTACAAATTCCATCATCTGTATGGTCAGCTCCTTATGAAAGAAAACTGTCATCATCTACAATTTCATCCCATTTTCCAGTTGCCTTCATGCCTTCTCACAGAAAATATTTTAAATTGTGCAGAGTCTTCCAGAGATGGACTTTGTGGGGGCTGGGGAAATAGTCTGGGGACTACCTCGATTGTTTTCTTCCCTGGCCCCTTTTTGATGATAGGACTGTCATTCTCTTGATTCTCGAGCTGTCCAGTGCTGTACCTGATGTGAGAGATTCACAGCAACTCATCACTATCAAATCATCACTTTTGCAGGGCAGGTCTTGGAGGAGAACTCTGTGTACTGCTTACCCTTCTGACATCACAGTATTTTATGACAATACAGGTGGCTAAATGATGCAAAGGGTGGATCGAGCTGAGATTCTTGGATCCAAACTCAGACGGGATGCCTACACCCTGCAGGGAGAAGACAGAGCACAGATTATGGGGGAAAGGGCATGGCTATTTCAGAATGTCAGGTAGCCAGCTGATGGGCTGCCCCAGGTCACCTTCAAGCATCCACCCCTTCTGCTTTTCATCCTGGACTGAGTGGACTGAGCTGTGATGGATACCAATGTGCTCATCTGTGTACCATCGCATGGAGCATATGGCCATGGAGAGCAGAGCAGAGCCCTGTGCTGCCGAAAAAGAGGAAGTCTCTGTCTCTACCAGAGAATAAATGAGCTCAGGCCTTAAAGATGACAGTAGCAGGTCAGCCTTCCTTTGTGGAAAGGAGCTTAGATGTGCAGCTACCTCTCAATTAAGAAACAAAGCTAATGAGAGCTGTCCTGCCAGAAGGCTCCTGTCCATCTGCAGAGCTCTGAAGTGCAGCCCCGGGGACAAACCCAATGGGACTTGGCTGACATTCATCTAAACACCCCACAAACCCCTCTCCAGTCAGCCTCTCCAACAGCTTTTTAAAGAGCCAGATCTTGACATCAATTTCAAAAGGAGATTGAATCACTTGAAATTTTGTATTACAGCCACGTTAGGCTTGAAGGAAGAAGTGTCCATGAGGGCTGTTCAAATGCTATTTTTGTTTTTGCAAATAAAGGAGCCCTTGATACTAAATGAGTGACTATATTCTCAAAGTATGCTGGCCTGCCTAAATATGGAGATATTAGTAAGCATTTATTTTCATGGTCCAAAAAAAGAGAAATTACTCCCTCTTCTTTTTTTTTTTCATAAATTTTAATGGAGAGAGGAAAAAATCCCTTTTGAAATAAGGACACTTTTTTATTTTCTCCAGAAAAACTGCTTCTCTGTGTGCAATACTGGCCTTCCTTCTGCAGCAAAAATATTCTTTCAGGATATTTTGATTATGTTCCTTGGGGTGACAGCATCATCAGCTGTTTTCCAGATGTTTTATTCTTTCTTAATCATACTTTCTCACTAACTGCAAGATCTGATTCAAAGCTGAAGAATGAACGTCATCCCATCTGGCAGAGCTCTTCTGAGTCCCTGGGAAGTGTTTGGTTTTTGCAGCTTACAGACATTAATTTAATTAAAAGATAAACTGGAATAAGTCTGTTTGCAGCGCAGTTATACAAATGATATACCATTGGCGATTTGAAGCTACCAGCATTGGCACCAGGACATGTATGTTCAGGACTTTACCTCATGTGTGTTTTGTGCATCAGGCTGAACTTTGCAACCCTGTCCTGAATGGTTGTTATCATCATGTACTCATGTCATCATGTCATCAGAAAACGTACTCACCTTGCTGCCCAGAGCCTCGTGGGAGTCTATTGAAGAACAAGTCCCAGTACCAACTGCAAAATTCTCTTGATGTTTCTCCAAAAGTTATGAATTGTTTCCTCTTGTAACCAAGTCTTTAGTTTCCCCAAGGCACTGGTGAAGAGTTTTGTCACAAGCCTTTAGTCAAAGAGGCCTGGAAAGGAGGTGGTCTGATTCTCTGTACTGGCCAAGAGTCAGTGGATGCACACTGGTTCCTCCACCAGCTCCACAATGCAGGGAATGATCCATTCCTAGGAATGTTCCAAGCCAGGATGGATGGGCCTTTGAGCAGCCTGATCTAGGAGGTATCCTGGCCTACGGCAGGAGGATTGGAACTAGATGAATTTTAAGGTCCATCAGTTTTATAATTCTATAAATTGCCTTTACCCCAAACACTAGACTATGGCTTTTAGACTGTAGTTCTTCATCAAAAAGGCTGTCCTCCCTCTTGCCTCACTATTCCTGCATGCAATAGACATAAACTGCTCCTTAATCAAAACCGTACCCCCTGCAACCATTTCCGACAGTATAATTATAATAACCCATTGTATATTTCTGCTCTTTAAAGTAAATTGGCTGTGCATGTCTCAGGGAGTTTACACAGGGCCTTGTTCAGTGGGGTCCAAGTTGTGAATGAGGCCTCTGGGATCTCCCTGAAAGCATCCTGTGCAGATGACAGCCCTTCTCTGCAACTCACATTGTGTCTGCTGCACACATTGCAATCCTGACATTTTCCTTCCTCCATCAAGGGATGTAGCCCCAAACAAGCAAAACAAAACATAGAAGAATTTTTGAAAAATTAAGCCCTGACTATTCCTAGAAGAGGAATTTTTTTTAGAAAAAGCAGTTTTCTCCATTACCTTCTGTGAAAATTGAGTTTTGTTTCCATTGTTCTTACATTATTCCTCCAGGAATATTTGTTTTGAGTCATGTTGAGTTCAATGAATTTCTCTCGCTTTCATTCCTAAATGACAAAGTATTATGGGGAGCAGACACATACCAAGCACTCTCACTCCTGGTTGACTTCCTAGAAATGTATCAGCCAATATTTTTTTTCCTTTCAGAAGGGAGGATCCTGTTTATGCGGACATTGAAAATAAATATTTTTAAATGGATACCAAATGTTTGACTAACAGTCTCAAGAGCTTGGTCACGCCTTCTAAAAATGCACATGAAAGGAAAACTGTCTAAGAAGTTTCCCTGTGTTTTACTTCAGGTTCTCCCAGTTATTAGACTCCTGGGATTTGCAGTTTTGGGAAGAAGGATGTGGTGTAGCCCCTTGGTTTTGCAAAGCCCGAGAGACCTTTTGCTGGACTGAAGAGGAGACCAACCACCTCCTGCCCACTCCCTTATCTCCTCCACTGGACACAGCACACCAAAGGAACCACAGCCATAGGCATGAGCTGAGAAGTCCTGACAAAGACTGTAAGTATCCAAGTGCCTGGCCTGAAGAAAAGTCTGGTAAATGCAATCCTCCTGGACTGATCTCGGCTGATGTGGTTGCTCATGTTTCTCATCCTCTGCAACATGTAAGCACATGAGAATACCTTCCCAAGGCTTGCTACTAGCATCTTCTGAACACATACACTGTCATGGTTTTGTCTTCTCCAAACATCTCTGTGTTTCTTTGTCTTCAAGTATATGTTGGCAGCCAGATGGGATAGTGGGCCTTATTTGTGTGTCTACACCTCCGAATTTTGCTGCTGCCCCATCCATTTTCCTTTTCCTTGACAGAACTGGAAAGGAGAGAGAAACCCAAACATCAAAATTACAAATATAATTAATTTAGAATAGTTAACTTTCCGCATTTATTTTTGTCACTAGTGTCTACCACTGCCATAAGAGGAGAAGCCTGTAGAAGCAAGCAGTGATGTAGGTGGATTATGAGATTGTCTGCACAGTCCTCCTTATTGCCAGCCTACCTCCAGGGGCTGCAGCATCCCACAGAGTTGGAAAGGGAAGTTTTCATGCAGTGGGAATACCTGAAAGTGTTTGGGCATCTGCTCATTTACTTTCTCCAATCTAGGTTAGGGGAATAAAGAACTACAAACCACAGGAAGAAAATATATACGTTGGAAAGTAAGAATTACCGGATCCTTTTTGGTTTTGCAAAGGAAGCAGATGCAGGTAAGTGAAAAAAGGAATGCAGTTTCTAACTTCTTGACATTTGATTACTCAAGTTCACAAAGGGTACAGCAAAAAACCAGCCTGCACTTTGGCCCACAGGAAGTATGGACCGTTTATTTCAGTGCTGTCTTTCTGACTGATACCTCCCATGTAAATGCTATTCAGGCTTCAGAGAACAGTTCCAAGGCAGGTTCAAGGATTAAGGTCTTAACTGTACAGTCCTATTAAAACAAACGTCACATTTGCCAAGGGCAGCCTTCAGTTTGTTTTCATAAAGAGGAAGTGCAGTGAACTTCTTCATGGAGACTTCATTTATGATCTTCCTCGTTCAATTTCCCCCTCATCTTAAAATAGACTTTTCAGGCTGAAAGTTGATGGTTACACTTTGTATATGAAAATCGTAACAGAACAGCATGAGATGAAGTGTAGGAGCTGGTACAGAATGACGCAAGGAATAGAACAGCTTCAGCTGCAAATGCTGAATTAGTCAGGATGTCAAAATAATTTATCTCCTTCAAGTTGAAAGAAAAATGCAACTGAAAATATAATTTCTAGATGGCATGAGCCATAGTACAGCCTTCAGTTGTGAATAAAAGGGAATTCTTTAAGTGCATGAAGTTTCTGTTGAGTGCTGTTGGTGAACAAACAAGCAGAAATAATTTGCCAATCTTGCCATACATTTTAGAGGTTCTCCTCATTTATTCTAGTCACATACATACAAACCAGTTCACATAGAATGTCAGGGGTTGGAAGGGACCTCAAGAGATCATCTAGTCCAATCCCTTTTCCTCCACTATGAAGAGCTGCTTAGCCCACAGAGACACACAATTCAACATGCATGTATTGTAAAATCACTATAGGAAGAGTATTTAGTGAACAGTTAATGACTTCCTTAAAAGGATAATACAGTTAACAGTTGAGAGGATGTACAGCTAAATATGGCCTTTATAAAACTTAGCAGATTCCATTAAAAAACAGACGTGCAGGAAGTGTCTAGTTTCTATTAGAACCGATTGTACACAGTTGCTTGGGAAGAAATAAATTTAGTGTACAGAATTTTACATCACATCCTTTGAATGCACTGGAATTCTCTGGGGTCCACAGATCTGTGCATCTGGTCCACACACATACATATACAAACACAAGCAATTAGCTGGCGTGCAATTACTTTAAAGGAAAATACACATATAGAAGTCAGACCATACAAGCAAATGGCAACATCCTACTGACTGCAACAGTCCTGGGTTTGGTTGCACTTAAATCTGTAAGTTGGGATCTGCTCTTAATTGATACTGCACTCCCACATCTCTGCAAAGGAGGGATAAGTTTGCTCCTCTTACTTCTTTGTGGAAAAGTCATTCCACTCTCTTCTTGAATCTAGTTTTCTATTTTGTAAATCACAACACATTTTTCCTTTGTTAGATTGATCATTCATTTTTGACAGAAACAAGGCATTCAGCCTTACTAAAGTCAGCTGATTTTATGCGATTCTGTGTTCTAACTTTCAAAGTATTTCCAACAAAAAAAAAGAGATCTGGAACCAGATTTATCTAGCATTGAAAGGTAGCTGTTCAGATGAGCCTGAAAAAAACCTTTCTCAACTCCATTTGAAATGATTTTTTAATTCATTTGCAAGGACATCAGACAATCAATTTGCCTCTAGCCACAGTCCTGACGCCAGTAGGTAAAACCAAGGAAATGACCACTGAGACAAATCCCTGATGAAATTCAAGGCAAAATTTCCTAACAGAAGTCTAAAGAAGTGACTCATAGGATGTTTGTGGACCCAAACTCAAGTATTTTATTTCCCAGAGCAGGTTCACTTTTCTTTGAGACTCTGTAAAGCTTCAAGCTTGTACTGTGCAGATGCTACAGCTGGGATCAGGACCTCAGGAGGAGGGAGGTTTCAGGCATTTGGGATGCTTGCAGACAGCATGGGCTGTCACCTTTGAGAAGCTGGTTGGGCAGTTCATAGTGGAGACAGGAGTCCTGAGGATCTTCCTTGCTCTTTATGCTGCCTGTGGCCTGGGAGCTCAGCAGTCATTGAGAAAAAAGGTATTTAAACACAAATATCCTTGAAACTTTTTATTCTGCAGCATTCCAAAATAGTCTACTTCCTTTGATGGTCAGTCCACAATAGAAACAGAATTTAAAAATTCAGATTGAAAAGAAAGCAGAAGCAATCTTACCATGGAAAAACTTCTCTTTGGCACGTTGGTTCACCTTCCTTCCTACCCATCCCTCCCCCTGCCTAACCAACCGGGGGGCCAGTAGGCCCCCGGCCTTTCTCCTCCCACCATGGCCCTTTAGAAAATGCAACTCACCAGGAGCACGTCCTGCAGCAGAGAAATCAGGAGGAGCCTTGATGACCTTCAAGGTCCCTTCCAACCCAAACCATTCTATGATTCTATGTATCTCCACTAATGATTTTTTTTCCATATTCTAGGAAGAAAATTAAACCAATGGGGCAGACCCATCTGGGCTTGCAGTACCAGTAGGCAAGAGGGAAGTGAAGAGTATCACTGTCAAGAAGAAGGCTTAAAAAATGAAAAGAAGATGGCTTTTTCATTGTGAGGTCTGGGGTTTATGCTGTGTTTTTATTACTACAGATGGTTTTGTGTGGAGTGCGATGGCTATCCTGCTGTGTTGGAAGAATTATGTTCAATTTAAAAGCCTAAATTTTCAGTCTACAGGTTTTGTAGGAAATAAATAAAGTTTCACACAGGAAATGAGCACAAGTCTCTCTGCATTTGCAAATCATTGATTTGTCATCTGATATTTAACGGGCTACTTTCCATCAGGAAGATGGGGGACAAAAAGTGAAATTAAGTGAATGACACTATCCAGCACCTGCTACCAGGGCAGAATTAATCTTTTCTCTGACTGAAGGTGCTTGTTCCAGCCATGCCTTGGCAGTCCCAAAGTCCATTAGCTGGCATATGGAATGGTTTCCATTGGCATCTGCTGGCTTTGGGACAAGCCTGCACAGCAAAGCTGCAATCCATGGCACTAACTGCCACTCCTTCAAAATTGTGTTACTTCAAAGCTCTGGGAGCACATCATGTTTCAGCAATTCAAAGTAGCAGCAGAACATTATTGAACAGCATGCCTAACTCATTGCAGCTACTTCCCATGTAATAAACATTAAATACTATTAATAAATACTATTATTTTGTGTGGATTTTAAGAGCCCAGGAGAACCACAGGAAAAGAGATGCAGCAAGATTTTTAATGTTGTTTATATCTTCTTTTTCTTACAAGGACTAAGCAATTCTTCAGTTTAACACTACCCAAGCAACAGATACATCATACATTCAGAAACAGGAATATGTTTCATTTTGTACAGTGGTGCTTACAGGATTCCTCAGCTGAATTCATCAGGTGAGTACAGGATATTGCCATGTGAGAAGAATGACCTCTCAAAATCAGCTAAACCATGTTGCTTCTTGGAACACCAGCTGATAGGAAAGAAATTTTAGTGTTACCCATTAACAGCAACATGGTGAAAGGAAGGGGTGCCATCCAGAGGGACGTGAGAGAGGTGGGTCAGGGTGACAGCCTAGAGAGCCAACTGTATCCTGGGCTGCATTAGAAGAAGCATGACCAGAACAATTCTGCCTATCTATTCAGCTCTGGTGAAAGCTCACTTGGAGTACTGCATCCAGCTCTGGGGCCCCCAACATAAGACAGAAATGGTCCTATTTGAACTGGTCCAGAGGATGGCCATGAAGAGGATTGGAGGGATGCACCACCTCCCCAATGAAGACAAGTTGAGAGAGCTGGGGCGGGAGATGAGAAGGTTGTGAGGAGATCTTATAGCACCCTTCCTGTACCTAAGGGGGGCTATAGAACAGATAGTGAGGGACTCTTTATCAGGAAATGTTTTAAACTGAAAGAGAGGAGATTTATACAAGATCTTAGGATGAAATTCTGTACTGTAAGAGTGGTAAAACACTGCAATATGTTGTCCAGAGAGGCTGCGGATGCCCCACCCCTGAAATTGCTCAGGTCCAGGGTGGATTGGGCTTTGAGTAAGCTGGTTTAGTGGTTGGTATCCCTGCTCATCGCAGGAAAGCTGGAATGAGATGATCTCTGATGTCCTTTCCAACCCAAACTATTCTATGATTATGTACCTATGACCTTCTTGGAGCCATCCCTAGTGGGTGAAATGTTGACTAAAGCAGTTTTTGCAAAGCAAACACAAAAAAACCTACCAATGTTATAAAACCTCTGAAATGAGATAAGGAGAAGATGCTGGCAGCCCAGACTCTTGGGTTTTGTCTAAGGGGAGGCTGGTACTGAATCAGAGCTCTGCTCTGAACCCTGAGAATATCCTGGTGGAAGAATGTCTGAGGTCTCCCCACAGAGACAGTATTCAAGAGACAGATCTGTTTGAAGTTGTGGGTCTCCACTGGAAACTAAGATGCAGAGCAGCAATAGATCCTGTCTCTACTGGCAGCATGACCGTGCATAAAATGTGTCAATGTCTTCTGTCTTCAACTTATTTTTATTTTAATTTTTCCTTACTTGTAATAGATGAAAAGACCCAACCTTTGCTAGATTGGAAATATTAACATGTACTTTAATATGTATAAATACAAAGCCAAGGAGTGTATCCAACTGGAGATGAATGCAACAAACCATTATAATTAAAGAGACAAAATCCTACTCAGCTCCTCAGAGGCCATTGGCTCCTGATAGCACTAACCACCCTCCAGATGTGCCAACCTCCAAATGTACCCCAGGACCAGTGGTGGCATCAGCCCTCATCTCAGGCTGGCTGGGACTTCTCTCCTTGCAGCAGCTCCATGTCCTCAGCTCCATGTGCCCAGCTCTTTGCCCATGAGCATAGGCAGCAGGATCAGCAATTTGCCTTCACATGTCAGAGCCGGAGCACATACAGTTTGTTGAGGATCTGCCAGGGAACAGCTAATGACATTAACGGGTGACTCCAAATGGAAAATATCCACAGTAACCCACATTAGAGGCGGATCAGCCGCTCAGGTGCTGCAGCTGCACCTCCACGGATTGTCACCCACACTGGGTCCCTGAAGAGCACATCAGGTGCAGTCCTGCCTAATTGCTGCTGACATCTGTGCTTAACACAGGTCAAGCCCTAGCCCTGCCTTTCTCAAAACAGGCTTAATAATTATTAACCTCAGGCTGGAGGGGGGAAAACAAACGTTAACTAATAACCTTGATTTCCTAGTATACACAAAACCAGAGTGTTTTTCTAATGCTGTCTCCTCTTGACTTTCTGTTTTCCAGGGAAATGCTGATCTGATGCTTTGTCTCCTTCCTACACAGCTTTATACTGAGGGAAGGACAGAAAATCCAAAAATCAACGATGCAACGCAAAGTCAGGAACATACCCAAGTCAGCAGGTGTCATGGCCGTGCCAATAGATCTGGGGCTTCTTTTCTTCTCCTTACCTTACAAATTAATTTGCCATCATGTCAGTTCAATTGTAACTAATCCAGTTTCTTTTCTTCCTGGTTTTGTTTTTGGTTTGGTTTTTTTGTTGTTGTTGGTTTTTTTTGGTTGGTTTTTTTTTTTATGATGCACTCTGCAGTGCTTCATGTAGCCTGAGGGTCTCCAATGGCACATAAATGGATATTGCCCTGTGAGCTGCATTCTGCCTTACAATCGCCATTGTCTCTTAAGTCTTAAAAGCCAGAGCATGATGTGAATTATAGGCTTTTCTTCTCCATGTGGGGCTCACAGTTTATAGTCCTAAATTACATTTTGTCAGCCTGTTAACAAAGCAAGATAAAAGACCATTAAAAATAAGTGGCAATTATGTAAGTGGGCATGAGTGTCTAAATATTAATGTCAGGACTCTGCATAATGGAAGTGCTCTAAATAATCCTTTCTAGCCTTTTTAGTTTAATCTTTATTCATATTTTATCCATTAGTTACCTTTAAATAGCAGGGTTCTTTTGATAAGTAAGTGGTTGTGAATAACATTCACTAAAATTTCAACATTCTTGTCTTTCACACAGCAGTTGAAAATGACTGTATTCCTGGGGCTACTTGATCTTTGGTATTTTAATTGCAGCTGAACTACACTACCTGAAGCAGTTTAAATAAACAAACAAATAAACAAAGCCTCCCAGTGATCATCTCCTTCTTCTATTTGCCCTCTGCAGAAGTGTTTGAAATCTCAGCTCACTTATATTTTCAGGGCTGAACTCATACCACTTTCCTACACAGAGCTATTTACCAGCTTCCAAAGCTTCCCAATAAAATACTGCCTCAGTGATGTCAAGGTGATGAGATAAAATGATAACAGGCTGGAATCACCAGCTTTCATGCTGTGCCTTACTAGCTGCCAGTGTCCACAACTAATCTGTTGCGTCAGTGAATTGCAGGTCTTGCCTGGAGGCCTCAGTAGTGAGCACCATGGATGCCAGAGCATCCAGCTGTGGAAAAGGAGTGTTTCATTTACTTGATGTTCTCTGAATATGGTACCAAGGCTTTAATCTAAAAATAAAGTAAATGAGCAATACCTGAATACCTGCACATTAAAAAAAGGACTTGAATGGGTAATTCCCAGTGTCATGGCAGTAGACTGGACCTTGTGCATGGGCAGTCTAAGCACTTGCTGGAGTCCAACTGATTCTTCTCCTCCTGTCCTCCTTACCTGCCAGCACATCTGTGTGGTTGCACCTCTGCCATGACGGGAGTGGTATGTAGGATTAATCTTTCTGCATGGGCGAATTATGTGACTACTAAAGGGTTTTTCCTTGCCCACCACCTGATGCCCAGACTCATGCCAAGAACTACTGTGTGAGGGTTTCTGGCTTGTCAAGGGGGACACATGAGAAGCAGAGACAGGACCTGGATGTGGACAGGGGACGGGTCTGCCTGAAGAAGAGCTGAATGTGGCTTGTGGCCCCATTTGCAGCCCTTGCTTGCAACCCTGCGCAGCGAGGACAGGGTCTGTGGGACAGCACTGCAAACAACTTGAACTGAGTACTCATGGTTTTGGTAAGATAAAAATAAATATCATAACTACCCCCATTTCTTAATCAACACAAGAATCTCATTGCTTCAAATAGCTCATTATATCATCTGGTTAGAAATTTTTGAAATCTGTTTCCAAGATGCTCAGTAACCTGTTTGTTTATGTAGAATGCACTTACCTAAAGCAAGACTTACAAAACTGCAAGAGAACTTCCAGTGGAAGAACTGATGCTCACTCCATCATCCTTGTTTAGGCTGGAGCCCTTCCCGTATTCTCCTGGCGCCATGGGAATGCCACACAGTCAGCTGAAAAAGAGCTGTTGCTAAAGAATTCCTCACCATCAGATTCACAAAGTTTTTTTCTAGGTTGAGCCACAGTCTTGTGTCTGAAGATCCTATTGGGAAAGCTTTGCCATTGGAGTTGTGTTTCTAAGGAAGCTGTGACAACAATACACACCAATGAGAAATTGCTACACACTGGTGCTGGATGATTCATGGTGTCACAGTGGGGTCCATCACAGAAATAGCCACTGGTAGAAGAGAGCATCCCAAACTCTGGCCTACAAAGCAGGTCCTAAAGCATGAATCACGTGGGAGTGATTCCCCCTCCATACTTCCAGCTGGTGAATTGCTTACAATGCTGCTGAAAATATAACTATTGCTTAATATTACCCTTAAATGCACTCTGCTGCAATGTCATCTTGTAAGCTGTGTGGGGAAATCCTACCACCCATGTGATGAAATTTTTTGATAATTCTTCAAAATCTAATTTTTCTAGTGGAGGCATTCACTTTCCCTATTTTAAGCACATCCTTCCTAGTTTGGTCAAACAAATGTGGTCATGAGATCATCAAGTAGGTTAAAAGGAACGCACAATAGAAGACAAAATCAAACTCTCTGTCTGAAATGTGCTGGTGTAGAGGTCACTTGTGGAATGGATGTACTGCTAAGGTTCACTTCCCTGTAGCCTCAAAATCCTGCTGGGCACTGGTGCATCCCAGCCCTTAGTAACAAGAGCTGTAGAGCAGCAAGGGGACAGGGCATAACACTGCCCTGCCCAAAAATGCCTGTGATCAATAATATACTTTTTTGGAAATATCTGTGTTGATAATCTGGTTTCAGGTTATATCAGGGCTACTGTTGATAGTAATAACTTTAAATGGCAGCATAAATCTTCAGTCTGATTATCCATTCTCTCTAGAGAACCCCAACATCCTGAATTGAAGCAGAAATAATCAGGTACTTTTGCAGCATCTAAACGTTACTTGATTTTGAGCACTGAATTTAAGGGAATCAATGACAAATAAAAACTCAGCACTCTGATTTTTTTCTGATGATGATTTTTGACTGCTAACTGAGATCTACATTCCAGCAGTATTCAGAAATTTGGTACTGTAATGTGTGACACTAAACATTTCTTCAATCATTGCACAGGAGTTGCAAAATGATGTGTTTTAACAGTAAAAGCTTAGAAAGTGTCCAAGTATTTGCACAAGGTTAATATTTTATTTTTATGTTTGTGCATCTGCACATGACCCTACACAAATGTGCACACATGTATGCACACATACAAGGCTCATTGGTAAAACAAATGGACATTTTAAATATATTTTTTATTACCCTGGGCTCAGTTTACTATGAATGATGGAATAATCTTACTGACATTTTGAGACCACTGACAGTTGAGACCACTGTCAATGCCTGCAAAATTCCTGGAGAAGCTGAGGATGAAATATAGAAGAAATACATCTTCACAGGAGAACAGCACTGTTTTCTGTCTGCCATTCTCACCTCTGCCCTTTAAAATATTTCACCCACCTAGTTTGGGATCAGAAATGACACCATGTTCCTTAAATTGCCAGTACCACAAGTCAAATCCTCAATTAGTTGGAACAAAAAAAAGTTAATGCACAATGTGTAGCCTGCAAATCCTTTGTCCAAGCAGTTCATATGAATAAGAAATCCACAGGAAGAAATAGGTGTGGGGGGTCACAAACTGACCCCAAAACACCATCCAAGCACCATTCACAGCTTCTAGTAACATCTTCTTCATTAGCATGGAAAAAAATGGAGTGTGGTACCAAGGAAATACTTCTAGAGCAGGTTGCAAGTGACCTTTCTGGGCTAACTAAGGTTTTGAACTAGGCAAGGTTTCTGCAGTCTTCTTCCACAAAGCTCTGATACCTCCTTGATGTGCCTCTGTCTTGAGGAGCAGGGCTGCAGGATAGAAGCCAGCCAGCCACCATGTGTGCAACAGCTGGAAGAAGAGGTGGGATGATGCTCACTCTGAGCTTTGGGGTGTTTCAAGGACTGGGCAGGATTTTTTGCTGAGAAAGATTGACAAAAGGTATTGGAAACCTTTGCAGGAGGCACAGAGAAGGATGGGGAGTGAGAAGGGATGCAGAGGTTCAGCAGCATGGATGTGTGAATGAGAGCTGAAACACTGTGCCTTCTGTGTGGCTTTAACCCATACCCTGGGGCAAGGAAATCACTTCCTTTCTTATCATCATGTCTTATACATAGCCTGCAAAAAGCATACATGAAGAAGCACAGAGTAGTTGAGCTTTTTATCAACTGCAGAGTGCCTGCTACAAACAGGCCTTAGAGCTCTCTGTTGGCTTTAGAGTTCATGTCAATAAAATAGTGTGAAAGCTATTGCTGAGCATAGGCAGAACCAGAGCGAGCTGCAGAGGGCTGAGACACTGCAAAAAATGAATGGCATCTCTGCCCTGCTCCCCAGCAGGAGTGTGGGCTGCATGGTACTACTGGGATCCCATCAAGTACAAACAATGATCAGGCATCACATTTTTTCCACTTCCCTACCAATAGAAAAAAAATTTCTATTTTCTCTTTTAAATCCTTGGAAACTCTGCTAGAAAAAATTCTCTAATCCCGCTTGAACAAGTGTGATTTTACATTTTCAGTGTTTGCTTTGCTTTGCATTACAAACCCCCATAGCCACTCATTTGGAAAAATGCTTGTGGCTCAAATACGTTGAATACCTAAAAACAAACAGTGTTTACTCTTCTGATTGAATTAAAAGCATTTTATTTAAAGTGTTTACAAATTCTTCTACACGTAATAGGAATTCACTGCAAAGTTGAAACAGGGCTTTTAGGACCTTCTGAAATCACTGCTGAGTAATCACCGTAATTTGATTATGCTAGCAGGGCTGTTTAAAAATTCAGGAAATTGGGTCTCTATTCAGTAAAATGAAAATAGGTTGCAAGAAAGAGATATTCAGGCATTAATTGCTACAAGACATTCTGCAGTAAATGGCCAGATGTTCCCACGTGGAGTACCAATGCAGTGAAAAGTTTTGATTGAGAATTGCACAGAATAATCAAACCACCCTCAGGCAGCAGGATGAAACTCCTTGTACTGTACCTTGCTGGAATTACCCAGGGCAGCAAGTTCCCATAATCTCCTAGCTCAGTGCACGGAAGCAGTGCACATAACCCAACTCAGTGCACACATTTAGAATTTGTCACTTTGGGTTTCATCAGCCTGTGCCTGTGCTTTCCAATAGGTATTGGTTCTGGACAAATGCTTAATGCTTCTCATTCAAAGTCTTGTTTGTGTGACTGAATGCCCTGTGCCTTAAATTCACTTTCTGTACCAGCCCTGTATGGACACATGAACCATTTAAAATTAAAATTTCTCAGAAGTAAGTTCTGAGAAATTTGTCTTTTATTGGATTTTTCATTCCTGTGGTATGTAGAGTTGTGGAGGAAATTCATCAGCTGATAGCAACCATACGATCATGTTTTGTTAGCAGTTCTCAGCTGCAGCAGCTCTGATGGCTTTGGATGACTATTTCAGCTTGCTAAATGGTCAGAAGGAATTTCAGTGACATGGCTGGAGTTATACATTCACTCTTTTCTTTTTTTTTTTAGGAATTCCATGGGATTGATCTCTGACCTGGAGGGCAACACAGAGGCAACCTCCACCTCTGACCTCTCTTCCTCTAAAGGACCCAGCTGGGTGATGGTTGGAGCAGCAGCCTACCAGACCTGCAATGCTCTAAGAGTGCTGCCCTCAAGCACAGTGATATTGAAGTGTATTTCCCCACTTCTCTATGCTTCAATTTTAATAGCAGATACACTGATGCAAGCCAGCTCTTCTCCCTAGTGCAGCCCCAGACCTCCAACAGTTTGGCAAGGATGTATTATCATGAGGATTTTTATGCAATCACACAGCTGAGAAAGACACCCTTGCTCTGTGCCTGCTGTGGTTGTAGCTCCATTTCCAGCTGGGATAAGTAATAGAACTTCTGGGAATGCTCTACACCTGTGTGGTACCTAGAAGGGCACCAGGGGCAGGGAAACACCCAGCAGGAGCAGAGCAGGGGATTCAACTGCCCTCTTGAAGACACTTGATGTCTGGTTTTGGTACTAGAGGTTTGGTGAGGACTGCCTGAGCTGGAAAACCACTGAAATCTAGAAATTGATTAGAAAAGACAGTTCTTCCTCAGGATAAATGTGGCCATGAGCTGCCTGAGTCTCCTTTGAATCCTTGCTGGTGTCCATTTCCATGGGAGGCTGGACCTTTACTCTGGCCACAGCTGTATAGGTTTCAGGAACATCTACAGGAAAACCTCCAATTTCCCTTAGGTCATCATGCAATCACTCGTGCCTTCCCTGTGTCCACCATGGTATGAGCAGGCATTTCTGGGTCCCAGTGGTGCTCTTCCATTCTCTCTAATCTTAGTATTCTACCTGTTTATCCCAACCTTCTGGGAAGCTTATTGTGAAGCAGACACACATGTGAACCTACACCCACAAGGTCAAACCTGATAAAAATCCCTGCACCATTTATACCTGCTAAGGGTTTTCCTTTAAGCACTCTTGTCAGCAGCACACTTGGTGTTGCTTTCACATTTTTATTAAAGAGGCACACTCTTTATCTGTTATATTGTCACTGCTCAGTACATCTTTATAATACGCTTCAAAGACCAGGTTCAGACTACAAATAGGGTATTTGTGTAGTGTGTAGAATACCCTCAAATAGTTTCACCATGGTGCTTGGGCAGCAAAACACAGCAAGAATTTACAAATGTGTGTAGCTGCATGATGTTACCATAAAGAGCTAGGGGTGTGGGAAGCTGCTCTCAAATGTTGAAATGGAGAAAAGCATGATCATGTGGCATTTGTGGAGTTCATCCATCCTCTCTTCTGCCATTGACATCAACCATTCAGCAAGGTTTGGGAGTCTCTATGGACAGCAAGGTCTGTGGAGAAGGACTCTCTGCAGGGGCTTCCCTGGCCAGCCAGTGGTGGAGGGACTGAATCCTCCCTTCCTGCAGCCTGAAACCAGTATCAATCCTGGCAGCAGCTCATTCTCTGCAGAGCTCTTCAGCTTTGCAGAGGCTCTTCAAGCTCACTTGAGTGGGCTTGAAGTCAGGTCAAATGTGCTAATTGAGTTTTGTCTTCTCCAGAAAGAACTGACAGCGAAGGTTGGAGTCACATACCACTGCTGCCCTTACCTGCTACACTAAGGACTGAGCAGTTCCTGAAGCCCTTGGTAGGCTCTGGTTATATGGGGCTTCTTGGGCACAGAGTGATGTGCACACAGTACATTGATGTGATACTGAAACACCAAGAGACAGTAAATTGAATTTAGCCTCTTAATAGCATTTATTTCAGTTTTCTTTAGTAACAGGCAAGAATAAAGGCCTAAGAGCCCAGGAGATTATAATCCTTTTAGACACTCAAGCTCCCAAGCAGAGTGAGGTAAATCTCCAAATATCATGTAAAAGTCATAAGTGATTTGGGATCGAGCCCTGACCCTAGGAAACATGGAGAATCCTGTTTGTTCTGAAGGAGGTGAGAAGATGATGGCTCAGATCTGTTTTCTCTTCTAGGATTTTGGGTACCTCTGGGCTTTAGAACAGGGATCAAAATGGCATGAAAATTAACTTTCTACATATCTATAATAAGCTGTGTCTCTTCTCTAAAAGTTTTGTGAGAATCAAAGGAGATTTTGCAAAATCCACACCTTGACTGTGAAGGCCTGAAGACGCAGTGCTCTAAGCAGCTGAAAAAAATCAAATCCTTCAGCAATGGATTTATTAGAATGCTTAAGTGAACTGTTCATAAAGTGAAGTGGAGCTGGTATCCTTGATAATATGCTTAAATAATAATGTAGGATTTTGAAGCAAATCGATTCATGGAGCCTACTCCTACCACTGTGCTTTTTCATCTCAGGAAATTCAGGGGACTGTAACTGGTGAAGATTTATTTCACTGTGTACTTCTGAAGAAAAATTCATGTTAGAAAATAAGGGCTGGAGATGTGGCAGATGGTGCTTTTCTGGAGAAGAAATTAGTGTTTAATAAAGATTATAATAGTGTGAACCAGATGTTCATCTCACATTTTATCTTTGAAAAGTTCTGGGAGGATGCCAGAGAGATACATATGTGCATCACAGATCCTGAAAAGATACACAACTGGATCCCTGGGGGCTCATTAAGGGAGGAGTAACTTTCTGTGAGCCATCTAACTCAACTGAAAAAGTAAGGTTTGCTTAAGCTGTGACTAAGTATCTCCTAGGAATTCCATTTCACCTTTCACATGTATGGAACAGCACTCCGAACGATCAAGGGCAGCAGCAGTCTGGTTTTGCAAGGAAAATACTGAGTCTCATTAAATATTTTGGAAAATCATACTTAACAAAGAAAGGAAAGCTTATAATGAACTGCTTTTCTTATTGTGCTCTGTCTAGCTCTCCACTAGGCTGCAGAGGTTTGTCCCTGACTATACAGGACAACATTTTCAAGTGCCCTGTGTATTAGGCCTTCCAGCAAAGCACAGCTGTATTTATTGCCTCTGTGTTGCTCCTGCTACGTGACAGCCTCCCAGTCTTTGGTGAGCTGTCCCAGTTTCTTCCCTTCTGGTGGAAAAGAGCTTCTACCTCTGCTCTTTCCACCTGCAGCTGAGCTACCTGAAGGTTCAGCCTCATAAGAGGTGCTCCTGGCAGAGGAGAGATGGGAGGTCAGATCCTCCCAGTCTGGTACTGAGCTCTTGCACAAGACTATTTTAAACCCTTTGTGCCTGTTGCTGCCCTGCCTGTGCTATTTACACTCTCACAGCTATGCCTGCACTTCTGCTCAGGTACAAGGTCTTCCCTGGCTGGTGTGAGAGTGACTTGACTGGACATGGCCATAGAAAATCTTCTATCTTGACCTGATTTCCCTTTTGCACTTTCAGTATATAAATCTTAGATTCCAACAAAGATCTCCTGACTTGCTGTCTTCACTTAGCAAAAATATATCTTCCTGTAGAAAAAGAGCATGGATGAAAGAGGGAAAGATGGCTACATATGCCTTTCTGTGCCATGACTAAGCTGCTGCTTGTGGTACTAAGCCGATGGAGCTGCCATTGGCATCTCTAGCAGTTGGACTGATGCCTTTATTAGATGGAAGTCCATTCATAGAAGACTATGAGCAGTAAGTACTACTGATGACAGCTTGTTACTGCAGTTACAGCATGTCCCCATCATAGGATTTTGCATTTATTAAGGGCTGCTGTTGTTATTGTGAATGCTACAAGTTCTATATGTATTTGAGAAAGGTGAGGTTAATCCATGACCTGTGTGGTGGTTATTTAACATCATTATCTCTGTGTGTGTGCATGTGCCTATCTATCTGGAAAAAATCCAATTAAAAAATGCAAGTGGCAAGTATTTCAGCTGCAGTGCAGCCTTGCACTGCTAGCAGCTCCCCATAGTGTTGGGAGCAACATCGCAGCACTGATGCACCCACTGAAGCAGAGTTACTCCTTTGGCTGGGCTGCAGGCCTGGCTCCTGGTGGGGACAGTTGAGTGATGTTGTCCTATGCTGGGGGCCTGGCAGCACCTGTGACTGGTGATGTGGGACTCAGACCCGTGTGGGAAGAGGCTGCTCCTCCAGCAGTGGCTGCCAATGTGCTTCAGTCCTTCCTGCTACACCAAGCAAGAGTTGTTCTGTTCCTAGTTTTTTGAAAAAGGATTTTTCTCATAGCTCTAAAATAAATGTACAATAAATGTATGTATTTCGGTTAAGCCATCTGTGATTTCAGGTCTCATATCTGTAAAGTAAGAAGGAGACCTAGTAGGTACATGCAGGATGGCCTCCACTGTGCTGGAAGAGATTCCCTGAGCTTCTACTGCCCTGCTTTAGGACGTCTCTGCAAGCCTACCCCAGCATGGAAACAAACTCGGAAAGCAAGGATGCTCAAATTAAGCGAGGCACAGTGGATAAGCACATGGGAAATTATCTGTAAGTCCATGGTGGCCATAGCTGCCTGGATCTTTTTTCTGGGCACGGCATTTGTACTCCTGCACATTTCTGAGGGATTCAATGCTGTGGCTATTTTTGCCGTTACAGCTCAAGACGTTCTGAAGTACTTTGTGATATGTTTTGTAAAAATACAGAAGCTACAGCAATTAATAGGATTTTAATTAGGAGGATAAGCTACATCATACACACTGAAATTACTTTAGAACTGATTTACATCAATTTCTTTGCTATTAGTCAGTTGTAAACCAATTAAATATGTCCACATGGAGGACCTGACTGGTGCAAAATGCAAGGCTGATTTGCAGATTGCTCGTACTTACATTTCAGTTCAAGGTCTCATTGCAGCAGGGCCAGATGCTATCCTGCAAAGAACATGCTTATCTTTTCCAGCTTATTGTTTCCTTTCTCAGCAATAAAGCTGAACTACTGTCATACAGATCTGGAGGAAATGCTTTAGCTTAAAACTCTCCCAACAGTTTCCATGCTGAGTTGTCTCACCTTGCAAATAAGGGCAGGTGAGGAGTGCACATAAATGACGAATGACATCCCTGGGAGCTCAGCTGATGTAAGGTTAGTTACTCCACTCACTTGTCTGCCCTTGAACTAAAATAAAGGTTATTATCACTGACAGCATATTTTGTGCATGCAAAAGCACGAGAGAACTCATTAAGGACTTTATTCTTTGAAATTCTTCAGAGTCACTCCAAAGGCCCATGGCTGCTAGATGTGGCCTTCCAGAGCTGTAAGTTAATGAATTTAAAATGTCATTCATTATAGAAAAGAAGAAAGAAGGGAAAAATTTTAGGTGTCATCATATAACATTAGTGAAGAATTTGGAAGGAAAATAATGATATTTATTGCAACGTGAAGACATTTGCAAAGTGTTCCAGCTTTCTTGTGCTACTATAGTAGGATTGTAGCTTGTACCATCAAGCCAATTCTACTTCTATGATAAATTTAATAAGATTATTAGAGTAAAAGGATCTGTGACATCTGACATGAGGTTGACTTGAGAGAGAGCACATCAATATTCAGACTCCTCTAGCACAGCCTGGGAACACCGGCCCATTGTTGACCAAGATACAGTTAACATTATGCCTGGAAACAAGCCAAACCATCTATCTAAATTATCTGCATATCTCTAATGCTTAAAAAGGACAATATGGTTCTCCTCCTTTGTGGCCATTGCTATTAACTTGGGAAAGTCATGCAGAATTTAAGCTAACTGTTCAGAACTGTTCAGAGATATCCCTCTATGCTTGCTCCTGTTGACTGCGGTTGTACCTTACCCCTAATCCTTGTTCATGCAGCATCTAAACAGAGACCCTTGAGAGACAGAAACAACAATTTTCCTTGTGTCTAAAGAGCCGTAGTAGCATTTCAAGCAATGTCTAAACAGATAATTGGAATAGCACTTGTGTTTGTGATTTTCTTGGCCACAGGAGACCTCTTCCTCACCTTTGCCCCAGGTTCTCTCCTGAAAGACTCCAGCACTGCCCAGTGCCTTCTGCAGAGCCAGCTTTTCCAAGGTAGCGTCCAGAGAAAGTCCCTCACAGAGTAATCCCAATGGCTATTCAAGGGATCTCTGTTACTCATGTATGAGTATGTGCATTTATGATAGTGTTTATGACTGTGCATACTGCCCCACATAAAGAAAGAGGGGCAGGAAGAAAGCATCCACTGCCTTTGTCAAGGTGGAGGAGATAATTCCCCCTCCAGCGCATGTTACTCTTTTTTCTCTCCACTGCTTGTACCCTTCTCCCTCCCTCCAATCCTCCCATTTCCTTCCGCCACTACAAAGCCCTTCAAAGATCAAAGTCATCATTGACCATGAGTTTGCACAATGTTTCTGCTTCGATGCTGGCTGGGAGCCAGCTGGCATGTGTTAAAAACCATCATCAGAATCTGTTTAATTACTGTTCCCAATGCAGTATTTTAACCAAACACTGGAATGGACACAGTTCCAGTAAGCTGATGTGCAATGATAGGACACAGCAGCAGCAGCACAGCCATGACTTTGATGTTGGCCGTTTTAATTCTTTTTTATTAAGTACTATTAATCTACTTTTTGGCCCACTTTGAAAAGAGGCCTGTGCAAACAAAATAAAAAAGAGATCTTTAAGATTTTTCCTGATTTAGTGTAAATTTATCGCTGAAAGAAGTCCCATGTAGATGTATCATCCAAAAAAAAAGGATGATCTCTTTCTGCTAGGGGTCTCCTCGTCTCTGACCTGAAAATAGATAAGGACACTCTCCTGGCTAGCCTTGGGGGTGAGGGTGAGTAGGATGATAGGCTGCTTCAGGCAGTGCTTGCAATTAACCTGCCTGTCTAATACAAATACAGCTCTTTCTAAGCCTTGTCTTGATCTCTGATATATGTCTTCACTTCCCATCCTGCCCAGAATCACCGTGGTTCCCCTGTCTCAGACCTTCTTTAGGCTCTTTCCTGATCTACAATCATGTGCTCTTGCTGTCTCTGGGGGATCACACACAGCACAGGGCAGTGCCTGCATTAAGGCCAGGCTGGACAAGGCACTGAGCAGCCCGATGTAGTGGGAGGTGTCCCTGCCTATGGCAGGGGGGTTGTAACTAGATGATCTTTAAGGTTCCTTCCAACCCAAACTATTCTATGATTCTATAATCTCTATAGCCTTCAATTCCCTGGCTCCCATGGCCTCAACTACCAGCAGGCAGACAGACTTTGCACATGCCACCCCATTGAGCAATGCTGTCTGGCACAGGGGTGCTCACTGTCTTATAACAGGACAGCCACAACTCTTACCCTTCTCAAACCATACAGGTGGACATCCTGCACATCATTCCCCATTTTGTCTAAGATGTTGCACCTTTGGGACTAATGTGGTCACAGTCACTTGATCAGATTTGATCTCCTTGACCAGAAGAGGGCAGATCCAAAAAATCTGCAGATTCACTTCATCATCTTCACTATTGCCCAGAATTACACCACAAGATTGACAGTCAACACATTCTTGCTAAGGGCAGCTAAAATGTGGAAATGCATAGACTACAGGGTGCAGAAGTCTGAAGGTTTTGGTAGCAGGAGAGCACCCATCTCCATCTGCAAGGGAAAGGCAACAATCTAGTTGTGACACTCAGGTGGGAAATGATGTCTGCAGCACCATCCACTGAAAGTTATACTGAGGGCAGACTCTGGCTAATGCACAAGTTGTCACTGTTTTGAGAAGTGAGATTATGCTACCACTGCCACTTTTACTACGACTAGGACTGTCAATACTCCTGGAACACAAGAATCTGAAGTGCAAGTGCCCAGGGTTGGATGGGGATGACAAAGCAAGTCCTGCAACTGAGAACGTTGCTGTCCTGGCACACACGTCCTCCCAGGAGCCAGGGAACCAAGGCTGCTTCTCTGCAGAGCACAGCCTCTTTGGCAACTCAAAGGACTGTGAATAATCCTTTTGAGCTCCTGCCACCAGTCCCAAAATGTGATCAGTGTGCAATGATGCCAAAGACAGTCTGAACCTTTTCCCACTTCAAGTGGCTGAGTTTGAACAACAGTGACAAGAAACAGCCAGGATGTAGGGAACATTCAAAAGGACTCTCCCTTTCACACAGACGCTGTGACAGGAACACAGTCACCCCATCAGATCACAGAGCACTGTTAGACATAGGTCATATGTTTAGGGTTGCATTGTCATACCCCCACCTTGCCTCTGGCTCATGTGACAAGCATGTCTTCTTGGCTCACTTCCCTCGCCCCATCACATGGCTTGGTGGAGACCTCAGCCCTGAGAGGCCTGACTCCTGGTCTCTTGCCATGAGACCATGCCCAAAGCAAATGGCAGATGGGGCAACTATTCATCCTGTTCATCACTGCTAAAGCCTGGGGCAAAAACTTCTCTTCCAGATCTCTGGTCTGGGAGCCTCAGCACCCAGGGTCCTCCAAGCAGAATGTGGCACAAGGGCACATGACACTGGCCTTGGGAGATGGTCATGTTTTCACTTCTTTCTCATAACTATTTTGTCATTCTTTCTGGTCTATTAATGAGCTTTATATCTTCCATTGTGGATTAAATAGAGGGTTAAATGCTCAGGACTTTTGTACAAAAAGACATCAAAAGTTTCAAATACTTTGTCATGCTATCTCAGCAACTAGGGTCAGCAAAATTAGCTGGTAATTATGCTGAGGATAAGGGTAAAATCCTGCCCTCGAGAGATCAAATGAGAATTTCACCCTAGATTTTATGGAGCTGGGGTTTTCCCCAGTGAGATTTCTAGCACTTAAACTGGGTGTTCAGTCAGACAGACCGCACATGATGCTGTCAGGCTAGTGTTTAGCTTTTCTGCTTCCAGGCCTGGCCTGACCTAAGGGTTGTGAGTGGAGGGGAGGAAAGGGAGAACAGGCTGGGCAGGAAACAGAGTCCAGTGAACTTTTACAAACCTTAAACAACTGCTGTTGGCTGGGATTCAGCATGTGAGATGGACCAAGGTTCATGGTGATTTATTTTATCTGGAATTGTTTCACATCTCTGGATGTAATGTGTGGGGCTGGCTCCCCTTCCCAAAGAAAGTATGCTTTCTGAAGAAGGCCTTCAAACCCATCATCCATTTATCTGGAGTGCAGCATTTTCCTTCTCTGCATTTACAAATTTGGAACTAATTCCCTGTATGACATAGCGTTTAATGAGTTTGTCTCCTGAGTTCTCCAAAGAATTTAAAATCCTTTTGATGGCATTTTCTCTTTAGTAATTAATGTCTTATCAGTGAGTTTTACAGAGAACAATGGCCCGATTCTCCTCTGATGCCATTTTACATCTCTGTAGCTTCACTGACTACAAATTACTTACTCCTGCTTTGCATAGTGGGAGAGGAGAATTAAGACCTTAAGCCTACCACTATTTAATCACATACTTTGAACGTATTTTTTCTCATTCAGAATTTGTCCTTTGCTTGAAGCCTTGAATAATTCCCATTTTGTTATCATTAGGAAGCCAATCATTATCAAGAATGAGTGTACCACACTTTGACTTCAGAAAGCATGGCATTAGGTGGTAGTTCTTCTCCTCACCTGAGTCTCAGATTTCCTTTGGGGACTACTTTACAAGTACTGGGGGACACTGGTCATTATTTCATTCTCTTCTACACACCTGATGAGTTTGCAATTGCACTCAAAACCAGAAAAGCTTGTCACATGAAAATAAATCTTCTCTAGCATGAGAAGTCCAACTGCATTTTCCCTTAGAAACAGTCAGACCATTGCCTCTCTTTGTACTGCAGACTAACTTATTCTGATGCTCACAGGATGTATGCCCTGAGATTGGAATAAATACACTGAAACTTGTGTGACCTGGACACATCTTTAATTCATTCATGTAGCTCTGGGTCAAGTTCCATCCTGAGAAGGTAAAAACAACAAGGGATAGAGAGAGAAAGAGAAATGAGAAAATCCCAAATAGCTGTGATACAGACTGATGCTTGCTTGCTGTTAGAATATATGTTTATTTTAAAAATATTTATATCTGAACCATAAACCATGAGCAGGCAAGAGGTAGCAGATACTGTTTTAAAATACTTTCATCAATTTTACAAAAATCTGGACAAGCTTTAGCATGCTCAGTATATTATATGGCCAAGTCCTATAGTATCTGTTTACTCTCATAAGTTAGGAGGTGATAAGTGGTGTCAATTTATTACAGTGATTTATTTCTTGTATGCAAGCATTACTCATATGAGTAGAGATTCCCAGGGTCAGACAACAAAAATCAATTAACCCAATGTGATACAACATGCATTATATTTTAAGAGTACCATTAAGAAGAGTGCCATAAAAACATTTAAGTTGAGAAAGATCAGAATTAAGGTTGTCCTTGCAGCTAATGCCTCATGATACCATCTTTAATTACAGTTGCCTTTGTCATTGTCTCTGTAGCTTTCAACTTCTGTGATGAAACAGTACATGGATCTTACTGACAACATTACCTCTCATTCCACAGCAATTATTTATGCTGATTATCCAACGCTGAGCGTCAGGGCAGACAGACATCTTCCCACTACTATTTGTTCACAGCAGAGGAATGTGGAGCCTTATGTCCAGCTATGGTAATTCTGAGATCTGAAGAATACAGTTTCCTGATGATGGGCAATTACATCTTCGGATGGACCATCTCCCTCCCTCCTTCTCCTGACTGCCACAGATACTGCATTGCCCTGTTTTCCTCCCTCGCTGTCCCTGTGTATCTGATGCCCTGGTGCTTGCCTCTCATTTCCTTCCTTCATCCTTGGTCTTGGCCTTCTCCCACCACACTGCTTCCCTCCCATATCACCACCTCTTTTCTTCCTCACTGTCCTACTCCTGCAACCACTGCCCCTCACTTCATTGATCCATAAGTAAATCAAACTCCCTTCTCTTCCCCTGAGTATGCAGGCACACACAGCAGACCTTGTCTCACAAGTGCTGAGAGGAAAGCTACAGCCAGCCCTTTTATTTGGAGCCCAACCACAGAGAGATTTCTGTGGCTCTGAGATGGAACATGTCTGGCCTAGATGGGATTTTTAGACGTCAGAATTTAACAAACCTATACCAAGCATGTACAAACTGCAGAAACCGTAATGCTTAGACATGATCCAAATTTGGGAAAAAATTCCCAAATGTGTTGAAAAGCAATTTTCTGGTGTTTGGTTGATTTCTCTTGCCAAATATTTGTTCTTTG
Source organism: Turnix velox (assembly GCA_013400935.1). Taxonomy (NCBI): domain Eukaryota; kingdom Metazoa; phylum Chordata; class Aves; order Charadriiformes; family Turnicidae; genus Turnix; species Turnix velox. The sequence continues at coordinate 212,546 of VZTY01004624.1, forward strand.
CTTCCATGCATGGAGGTAAAACATCTTCTCAGATAAATATTTGAGAGAATTTTGCATACCATAGACAAAATAACATACTTTCTCCTAACCTCGATCTTGGTTACAGATGTACTATCCTTGATAAAACTTGAAAAACAAAAATAAAATGAAACAAACAAAGGCAGCCCAAGGCCAATACCCAGCACAGGAAATTTTAGCTTGATGCATTAAACTTTGGCAAATACATAAGCAACTGACAACAAGATATAATAATGAAAAAATGTTGGGTAATCTCTGCACCTATAATTCACAACTCCTACACTTCTTAAGATAATGGAAATTACTCATGTTCATCAGGAATTGAATAGATGCCTCTGTTATTACTTGTATTATTCAGTTAACAACAGCAGCCAAATGTACGTCCAACTGACTTTCATTAACTTCAGCAGTATACCTGGCAGAATTAAAATCTATTTCAATTAAACCCTTCTGTATTTGTCTCCTAATGTACCGTACAAAACCCTTCACCATGATATAATCTTTTGGGACAGTAAACTTAGTCAACAATGCAGTTCATTTGTAGGGATCATTGTGTATGAGACACTTCCAGGTATGCAAATGTCTCAGGCAAACATTGAGCCACGGCTCTAAATGAAACTTTCAGAGGTAAAGAATTATCTCTTGTATTTTATAGGATTATTAAGGTATTACTATTATTATTAGGACATTTTGTCCTAATAATAATAACAATAGCCCTGGTCTGAAGGGCAGAGTGGTAAATTCTGCTCTGTTCAGGATGCCAGAATGAAGTGACACTGAATTTCTTACAGCAGTTAACATCCAGAGCCAAAACTGGGAATATAATGTTTTTTTGGCCAAGTTTCACAAGTTTCTGGCTGTCCTCACTCTCAGTATTGTGTCACTCACTTTGCTTATGGTGCTGGGTAGGCATCTCCCTTGGAAAAGGGACCCTCCAATCAGCAGGGCACTGGAGGGACATATTTTACGTTTAAAAGCTTCAGTGACTTGGTGAATAGCAGGGAACGAGAACTGCTCCAGGAGAGCTGCCAGCAACGGGCTTTAATGCCAGGTGTAAAGGCCATTTTTGAACCATGATGAGCAATGGTTTCAGATGTAACTACTCTGGAAAGATGAATCTTGTTTAGCAGGAGGTTACTCCAGATCTCCCCCCGCCCATTAAACATACAGCATCCTCCTCTGCAGCTAGGAACTTTCACTTCTTTTGTTACACGACAACAAATACAACCCAGGTCTGTTTCCAGGGCTGCTACACCAAACACATCATCTCTTAGGAGGCTACTGCTTGTGCTCTGCCTGTAAAGCCAGCCTTTTATTGTCTTCTTTGTTAGGCCTCCTTAAACCACCTTATAAACCACACATGGTCCAGCTGTATGGCCCTGGCAGTAACACAGCAGACACAACAAGCTCTGGTTGCTCAACAGTGCCCTTAGCTCCTGCCATGCTGCTCTTTCAGCTATCAGAGAGTGCCCAGTACTGTGCAGACATATTTTGTATTTCATATCTAACCAGAATAAACAGATGAGACGGAATAAAAAATAAATAACCTGCAGAATTTTATGATTCAGAAGCTGCATAGCAGAAAAGGCCTTTGAATCAAAGAGAAACAAAGATGTCCTGGAGTGTTTTGGGGATGCTTAGAAGAGGTACCCTTGGAACAAGAGCCTATTGACGAAGGATGCATGTTCATGTAATTACAGTTAAGAACTGATGCAGAAAAGAACCATTGAGTGTCATGTTACCAAAAATTGCTGCCATCTCTCCTGTGGTTTAATGGTCCCATGAGCATCAGTACCATCCTACCACATCCCCTAATTCAGACTATAATATAGAAATAAATACAACTGCACTTGCAAATATTTAATAAGCTATTTTTATGGAAGAGATGGATAATTCTACTGTTTTTAAATTAGAAGCATAAAAATAGTGGGTTTGGGTGATACAGAAATAAATCGTACCCTTTACTGTCCTACAGATATATTTTAGAAAGTTTATTTCAGATCACTGCTGGCATGGGTTCAAACAGATTTACCCATGAGGCTTTCTTCTCTTTCACAGGTTCTGCTCCTTTTTCATAAGTTATCTGGAGAAACTTGCCATCTTTTATGACTTCAGAATGTGATGCCAAGGCTGCCCCATGCTGGGCACAAATACAGCCATCGATCATTTATACAACAAATGCCACCAGCTCCAGCCAGTACCACCTCATCACCCTGCAGCGTGAGGCTCAGAGTTTTGCTGTGTGCTCTTGTGCTTTGGGCCAGGCATTCCCAGGTAAAACTTACATTGTTGACCAAATCCTAGTGGAGAAATGGCATTATTATGGGCTCTCCCCCCATGTAGATCTCTTTCTTTCATTTTGCTAGTTGTGCAAGTTACCCGGAGTTCTTGGCCTTGCAGAAATTAATGTTTGGGAAGAGGTTGGGAACTTGTTAAGCACATATACTTTTGGACATAGGCTGGAAATCTTTCCCACGAGATTTCTAATCTTGTTCTTTTGCATAGCTCCCATCTCCTTCAAGCCGTGACTCTTCCCTAAAATTCTAGTAAATTCATGCCACATTCCACTAAAAGGGTCCTGCGAAATCTTTTCTGTGCTCTGCAGTACTCATAGTTTTAGAAATGACTGCGTTTGTGTGAAATCAATCAGTGCTTTGACTGGGCAGTGTGAAGAGACAGAGCCGGGAAGACAGGCTATAAATCCAGAAGGTTTGTTTCCCCTTAGGAGAGACCCAGAGCTGAATTTTCAAATGTGAGGACATTTGGGTTACAGCTTTTCTGCAGCTGATAGCCACATTGCACATGCTACATGTGACACTGTCTTGCATCTTTCCAGCAGAAAATGTTGGAAAAAATCATAGAATCACAATGGTTTAGGTTGGAAGGGACCTTGAAGGTGATCTAGATAAATCTAGATCTAGATTTATCCCTGCACAGACAGGGATACCTCCCTCTAGACCAGGTTGCTCAAAGCTTGGCCTTGAACACTTCCAGAGAAGAGGCCTTTGGTGAAGTTTGTCCCTTGATCCCACTCCATGATGTTTTAACTCAATGCTAGAGGCTGTGAATAAGTGGCAAGTGCCTGTTGAGGGGATGGGGGTACTTGGTGTGGCACAAGAGTAGTACAATGGTTGCTTGACAGTCTGCATCAGAAATACCCAGGCCTGCAGCTTTCCCTTGGCAGCTCTGTCTCTTCACCTGGCTTCCATTATCCTCTCACTGCAGTTCTTATTACATAACTCCTCTGGGTTATAAACATTTGGCTTCAGCTTCATGCTGGGCTTTCCACTTGCCTCTGTCCCTGTGCAATCAGAGTGACTAGAGGAGCAGGTGCTGGAGCACTTGATTGTGGTAAGTGAGTGCAGCCATTCTCTGTTGGACCATGTGTGGAAATGCTCCTGCTGCTCTACAGTGCTCCCAGATGGAGGGCTCAAGAGTGTGGGCAGGCAGCAAGGGGGTTCTGCGACAATCTTTGGTTATTTCTGTAACCTAGAAGGGTTATTTCTTTTATTTTCTTTCCTCCTCACACTCTACTTCTCCAAATCACCCATCTGGCAATCTTTGATCATAAGCAAGAAGCTGAGCACGTGCATTACAAGTGCAGAACTTCTTGCTTATGATCAAAGATTGCCCCTGCACAGGTTTATAAGAATGTGCCCTAGGTGTACCCTTGTCCCNGCACTTGGAGATTTTGCAGGGCTTAACCCCAAGTTCTTCATGGACACTGCCTTTATGGACAGTCATGGTCCACAAGGAGCCCATTAGCTACTTTTATCTTTGCCCAAGGAAGATCTTTCCTTCACTTGTTGCAGAAGTTATTTTGGTCTTGAATATATTCTACCAAGTATGTAAATCCCTAATACCCGTGGATTGCAACATGAAAGAAAAGATGAGATGGTTTATTTCTTAAAGACTTGCCTGAAAGGTCTGAATGCTAAAAAAAAATCCCTGGTGTAGTAAATCAGCTGCCCCTTGGTGTCTGACTTAGGATGCTTCCTGTGCTCAGCTCCTCTGTCTTCACATTTGGTCTTTTATGTTCTTTGTTTCTAATGTGGCATTCTGTTTTCCTGCTGTTTAGGATCTTGCCAGCATAAGGAATGCTACGGCTGGTTTCCGCTATGACTTGGGGCAAGTTGCAACCCCTTCATCTCTCCCATCCCTGCACATGGAGGTGCCTCTGAGACCCTACGCCTATATGAGGTCCTACAGATTTGGCCCAACTGAAGTTTTCTTCCTTTTGCTTCACTACACTTCACTCACTCACATCAAACAACACTGAAATTGTTGCTTTGTTGGATTGCATTCCCACTGCCTACAAAGGAAGAGGATATACAGAATTAGGTCCTAAGAGTTTTCACTTTGAAGGAGGAGGATTATATTGAACAATCTGTTTAATATAAGGAATATATTAAACAATGTGTGTGTGACATCCACAAAGAGCAGACCATTGAAAATCTGATATGATTTCAGCAGGGAATACAGCCCATAAATCAATGACACAGCAAGTACGGAAGGTGGATCTAGAAATAGCAAGCATGGTAACTGTTGAGAGCTATCACATTCCTGGGTCTGGGCTGCGCACAGTGAGAGCAGTCCAGCCACAGCCTCTGGGGTCAAGGGTCCCACTGCACCTCAGCACAGAGCCAGCCATAACATCCATAGAGATGCACAAAAGAGGTGGTTAAAGTGATGAGTAGGGTGAAACATTGTGCCAAATTTACTTGATTTTATTTTCTTACAGGGCATTCCTGTTTTAATGGGAAGGCACAGAGAATGGAAACTGAAGGTGGTTGGGATCTCAACACCATGTGTTGGCCAAAGTGTTCTACAGAGCACAGGGCAAGAAAGGGGAAGTGTGTGGGAAAATATCTGCCAGCAGAATCTCCCTGGGCTCTTCTTGCCCCCTCCAGAGCTGGGGTCCTCTGAAAGGGGTAGGTATTGCTAAAGCAAGAGGCCATTACAGTCCTTGTGACAGTTGGACTTAGGCTACAAAATGTTACCTGCAGCCTTCTAAATTTAATCAGAAGTGGTAGTCTGTAAGCAAGATTGATATATTTTGCTTTCTTGGTTATTGCTGCTTTCCCATATCCAACGACTGATGTAACATACATGGACATAATCAGTGATGGAAACATGCTGGCAACTGGATTGGACTGAGGCTCCTAAACTCCACAACACCACCATTTTCCCCAGTTGAGAAATACCACGGACTAGTCACAGCAAGACTTCTTGGTTTGGCTTTTGGAGAGCACATTCTTGGGGCTGTCAATAACTGCAGTATTTATTTTGAAGACATAGCTGTAACTAGGAGCAAATCACAGCCCTCTCCTGCTTGCCTAAGTTTCTTTCTTGTTGAGAGTGAAAAGTCTGAAAAAATGAACCGTGGGGCCGAAAGCCAAAAGGGGATGCAAAATGAGCTGGCATTTTGCGATATGCCGTTTCCCCGTGATTTTTTAACACCTCCGTCCTGCTTTTATTCCGACAGTTGGGGCTAACCGGGGCGGGCGGTGCGGAGCAGCGCTGCGAAATCCCGGCAGCCGAGCGCTAAAAACACGCTGCCAGATTTCCCTTGAAAAGAGGGAGCTAGTCCACGTCCCCGCTTTCACATCGGAACAGCCCTCGCTCCATCGGTCCGCGGCGCTGCTCATGTTTTCCACTTTGGGGGTGGGGGGGGCCGGGAAGACGAGAGAGGGGAGACTGGGGCGGAGAAGGAGGAGGCGGTGACGGGTGTGGAAAAGGGAGGGCGAAAGTTGCTTGAATTTGTGAAAGAAGAGAGCCGGCGGCGGCGGCGCCGCCTCCTTCCACTGGCTGGGGGAGCTGCCAATCTGTGTTGTAATCCTGCAGG
>VZTY01004624.1:218496-237295 GCA_013400935.1 Turnix velox
AACCGTCGCCCCCCGGTTTCTTCTTTGTGCCCGGCCCCAGGCGGCTCTACGGGAATAATGCGGGGCGTGTGGCTGGTGCTCACCGTCAGTTTCGTGGCCTGCGCCTCCGGACAGCCGGTAAGTACCAGGACGAGCGGAGGGGAGGTGGGGGGGCAGCGGCCCCGCGGGATGAGACGGGACAGGATGGAAGTCGCTGTCTGAGTACCGCTGCCCGGCGGTTAGCGGGGTCATCTGTTGATAGCCGAGTGCTCTACAAACAGCAGACAACCCTCTCAGAATTAGAGACACTTTTCCAAGAAAAAAAAAAGCCTAGGAAGCCAAGCGGAGCACCCTGCCGCCCTCCAGCGAGCCTCATTCGAAGTTTGCCGCCTGCCGGTCCCGGATCTCCCCCCCGGTGCCTCTTTCCCTGCAGTCATAGAGGGAAGGGGGTGGCTGCCCCTGAGTGGCGGTTGCGGCGCGGGGCTGTGTCCGAAAGATTGCGGGGCGCCGCGTCCCGTGGGGCTTTGTGCCCGTCCCGGGACAGCGTCGGGAGACGCCGGGCCCCACCGTATCCAAGCGGTCTCCCGCTGGAAACGCTGTCTCCCCCAAAGTCAGCGGGCGGCGGGGCGGGAGCGTCTCCTTGTGAGATCAGCCCACCCTGGCAGGTTGCTAAAAAGATAAAGAAAAGAGAAGAAAAAAAGCTGTAACCAGCTTTGGCTGCGCGGCTCAGGACGCCCCCAAATCTTCGCTGCTGCGCCGNAAGAGAAGAAAAAAAGCTGTAACCAGCTTTGGCTGCGCGGCTCAGGACGCCCCCAAATCTTCGCTGCTGCGCCGCCCCTTGAGCAGCGCTGTGCGCTCCCGCGCCAGCCGCCTGTCCCGGCCGCCGAGCCCCAGCCTGCCCTCTCCCCACCGGCCCTTCCCTCCGGGTTTGCTGCGGGATGCTCGGTGTAATGCCTCTGTTTGCACTTTTTCCGAGCCAAGAGTGTATGTGCGAACCCGAGACCTCTGCTTAACGCAATTAACTCGGTTGCCGGAGTATGTACCCCTGGAAAAACCGCTCTCCGGAGGAGCGCGCCCACCCTTCTGCGGAGGGGAATGGATGAAGGTCGGCCAGAGGGTTTTGGTCGTTTTCATCATCGGTGGATCAGAGATTGTCTTGAGGGAAGAAGGGGGCATGCAAATTACACGGTTGCAGTGTTTGGGCAAATATTAGGAAATAATAAATTGAGGTTGCAGTATGAAATTAAAAGACCATGACAATTTAATCCAATTAAAATGAGCTGCTCCACTGAACTAAATAATGTCACTAGCTTGGGTTAACTTTTGAAGTTGTCTAGCTATTTTATAAATTAGCCCAGTCACAGCCTTCATGAAATCTGGCTCATCTTTAAGGATTTCTAAGGATATAATTTCAAAACCCTTTTCTTAAGGACTAATTAAAAAAGGGTTGTGTAGAACACCAACTCCTGTTTCCGCTAAGTATAACTGCATTGCAGAAACACCCTGGGTAATGAGGTACAATATACTGTACAATATAATTTTATAGAAATGCTGCTATTACGAAGTACTCTGATGGTCTTATAACTATTAAACTGCCACGGTAATTAGTAAGTTATTAAGTTTTATGCTTTGATACCTTAGGAAGGTGCTGCAGCAGCAGGAGGTGGGTTGTCGGGGCGTATGGAGGAGCACTGCTCAAGGGGCTGGGGGAGAGACAGGCAGGGGGAGCCTGGCCCTGCTGCAGCACCCTCACTGCTGCCAGAAAGTTGTGTAGAGACTGGAAAAGTAAAGACAGGCTGGATTTTTCTCTTTTTTTTCTACTATGCAGTGGCTACATGGTGGGATTTTGTAGATCAGTCTCTGGGAAAAGATAGATGCTAAATTTATTTTCTCCACAGAAGGCTGCCTGGGTCATAAGAGGAATTTTATGTGGATGAAGAAGAACCTGCTGGTTCTCTGAAGCACTGTCAAGTGGTTTTAGCTCAAAGTTTCTCTCTCCTTCTTTGATTCTCCTGTTTAGTATTATTATCTAGTCAAAGTTGTAAAGTAAAAGGAGTATTTCTGATGAAGTAAATTATCCAGTTTTTTTAGTAGGGGAGGAGAAGGCAGCAGATTTTTGCTTCCTAAAGCCGTGAGTTCTCGGTGTTCCCTGCACGTAACCAAAAAACTGCTGTGTTGGGATGGGCCAAGTGGATGTCAGAGCTGTGTTAAAAATGTGCTGGAACTGAGACCTGCTTCTGAACCTGGGAGCTGTTTGTCAGTATTGGTTTGTGTGCCCTGAGGTGGACTGTGGTGCCGCAGAGGCCTTTTGGCTTCACTGTACTAGCTCCCCTGGGGGAGCAGCCATTTGGGGACACAGTGGAGGGAGACAGGAGGTGAGGAAGAGCACGATCTGTTCATGCTGACCTGCACATAGAGGCAAGCCTTGCCCACATCAGAGTTGGTGGATGGCAGCCAGGGCTTGTGGGGTGGTTTGCTGCCATCAGTGCAGTGAGATGTCAGATTAGAGTGAGGTCAAGGAACCCCGGCAGGCCTGGAACGATGTGAGGGGGTTCACCCAGGCTTGGCTAAGTGGCAAAAAGAAGTGCTTTTTAGTACTTTCAGGGCTTCCTGTTTTGCTTTTAGGAGAGGGGAAAAAGAGCAATACAAAACCTCTGGAAATAAAAGGCAAAATGTTACAACAAGAAGCCTGATGTGGCTTTTAAAAGATTGGGTCTGGTCCCAATGATAGTGGGATTCAGCTCTTGCCGATTTTAAGAGCAGCAGAAAGTGGCGCTAAGGCATCCAGCTGTATTTGTCAGTTCCCATTTGGAAGAGACTGATAAACCTTTCTATTTCATCCTGGGTCTCAGCACTGGGATAAATGGCTTTCCAGGTGCAATGGTCTCAGATTCTCTGCAAGCTGAAATGAGCATTGGGGAGCTTTGCTGGCTGGGACTTTGTGCAGTGCACTGCCGGCTTACAGTGCTGCTCTCCTAACATGATATTAAGTCTTGGCCCTCCACTTTCTCAGTGAGGTTTTTGCTTCATGTCAGCAATGTGCGTGTGGGGGCTGGTTTTTAGGTTTTCAGTAAAGTAGAACTGGGGCATCAGCCTCAACTGGGTGGTCTCTGTGTTTCTGCTGTAAACATCTAAGCACTGATTTGTTGGCAATAAATGTTGTTGCAGGATGATACAAAGGTAAAATTTTGTATGCTTTTTAGAAATATTTAATATTTTAGAAGTTCAATGCTACAATTTCCCTGTGTTTGTTTCTAATGGTTACTTTGCTTTTGGAATTTGTAGAATTAAAAGTGTGTTGTAGAGAAGGAATGTTGCTGTTTTTTGAAAAGTTCAGCTAAATGAAGACATTAATTGCAGAAGAGAGATGAAAGGCTATGAAGAGATTGGTGGCATTTCAGATGTATATGCTGTGCTTGTCTCTCCTAAGGTTGTTAAATTGGCATTGCCAAGTAAGTTCCAAAGCAAGGAAGGTATTTTTAAATCTGTGATATATTTTCACCCTTCCCCAACTTACATGAGCTTTTCCTTCACACTGTAAAATTAATAAGTATCTGTCTGTTGCTTTCTGTGGCTTGGCAGCACCTGGAGTTGGTCAGTAACATCTGCCTTGGCTGCTCCCCTTGCTCCAGCTGAACTTCAAGGTGCTTCCATCCAGCAGCTGCCTGCACTGCCGTGCACTGGAAATTCTGGGGAGCTCTGGGGTTTGGCACCAGTTTTGTGCTGCACCAGTTCTGGTGCTGCAGTGAAGCTGCCCATTATTAGGACATTCATAGGAGCCACTTCCTGGGAACAGGTTTCCCTCCCAGTCTATTTTATCTTTAAGAAATTTAAGAACAGATTATTCTTGACATGAGATCAAATGCTGAAGCAGTTTCTCTTTTTAGTATCTTTAGCCCCAAGGACTGCATTGGAACTGACTTAATATTCAGGTCCAAAGTGTGGAGATGTTTTCTCCTCATTTTTTTCTTGATCCTTGTCGAAGAAGTAGATGAGAGCCTTGTCATCAGGAACAAGTTGGGACAAGCACCTTGAGATGCGAAGTCAGGTACCAGGACTGTGGTTCTTGGGCAGATGATTCTCCGTGGTAGGTGTGAGGCAACTGCTGCAGCTAATGGGATAAAAATGATGGCCTTTGGAGAATGAGCTGTAAGCCTTGGGTTTATTTGAAGTTTTGATGGATCTAAGCCTCTGTGGTTCTAATCTTAAGTGTAATCTCAGGATGACCAGATCAAGGCCTAATTTTTTGACTAGTGGAGGTCAAAGCCTAATTTCTTGGCTAGCAGAGGTGCAAGTTATAAAAAGCTCCAGTTCAAACACACATCTAGGATCTAAGGCCTCTGGAGGGGATGGAAGGGAGTTACCTGCTGCCCTTGGTGGGGAATATGGTGTTTTGTTAGGAAATCTTGAGTCTGGAAGGGAGAGAGCTTGTTCCTTCCTGTCACAGCTGAGCTCCCTGCAGAGCAGCCAATCGTTTGCAGAGCTCTCCATTTGCCCTGCTCTTAGCAGCTAGTTATCTTTACAAAATGTCAAGCAGAGGCATATGGATGGCACTTATTAATTACATTATCTCACCAAATTGACTTTTGTCATTGACCAGTTTAAACATTTTCCTTATGGCAAAGAATTATAGTCTTTAGAAAGTCTCAGGAGCTGAACAAAGAGCTGTTGTCTAGTTGCGGAAAAGGCTTCTTTTCTCAGTAGATGTGGCTGACTCTGATTTTGAACAGAAATGTTGTGTTTGAGACTGGCAAGCTTGTTTGAGGCCCCGTGTTCGGCCCTACTTGAATGTAAGTCATAAAGATGCCCTCTGTGCTGCTGCCTTTGAGAGGATGCACAAGTCACATGCAAGCAATTCAGTCCTCATTCAAGTTGCTCTGCTCTCTGTGTTGTAGCAAGCACAAGGAAAATTCCTTCAGGCTTTTCTGCAAACAGCTTGTTTGGTTATTTTTGGTTCATGCTTACAAGATGATAACAAATCGCTACCTATAATTTTTCAGAACTATTATTTTATTCAGAAGTTACATGGCACTGTTCAGTGATTTGAGAGCAAGATTTCTCTTGCTCACATTGAAGTATAATTTGTGGTCTCTTGAGTAAAGACTGCATTAGCGTTTGACCCCATAATAATGACAGTTCTCTGTATGTATGTTGTTTTCTTGATTAGTTTAGCCTCAAGGGATGCTTTTAAAAGCATACTAGATATTTATGCAGAAATACAAAATACGTGTAATCCACAGAAGTATTGGAAAGCTGATTGCAGCTTTAACAATTATTTGCAACAAGTATTTTTCACTGCACAAAAGGTTTTTTCTTAACTACTCAAGTAGGAGGTTCATTAAAAGTGAAATAATGACTAATAGAGTGGTGATGAATCTATAGAACTTGGCCTTGTCAGTGGACAGGTTATTAGTGTATCACTAAAGCCTGAGCTGGACCATCTGTCTGAAGCAACGATTTGTAGTTTATATATCAACAACTTCTTCAGGAATCTGACTTCTAGGTTAAATTGTTCTGTTCCAGTGGTGAATTGACTTGGGAAAGTTCAAATAAAACCTCTGAGTGTGAAGATAAATACATACTTTGCACTCTTATTAAAGGTGAGGAGATGAAAGGACTTGCAGAGGGTCAGAGAGCCTGTGGTACATGCCGGGACTGAATCAAAATGTTCAGAAACCAGAATTGTGATTAACATTGTGTTGTCTGTATTGAAATTGTATGTTGTCAGACATGTGTTGTTCCTGCTTGATTAACCATAGTAAAGCCTAATTTTCTCTAACGGTTGCTTGTCATCTTGGAGAGTATTTTGGAGATGTAACCGTAATGGTATAGCAGCGCTGTAGAAAACCATTCTGCTAAAGCAGTACAGCCTGGGATGTGAGGTATTTCTCAGGAGGTAGTTGGGTGCATGACTAGTGTGACCTCAAGATGATGTTCTGAGAGAAGAAAAAATGTGCTTACTTCTACATGTGTGGGCAGGATATAGGAAGACCCAACTGAGTCTTCCATCTCTCCTGCCTGCTTCAGGATCGTATTAGCCATGTCTGCTGATGTGGCTCTATTAGCTACACAAATAGAAATAAGCTTTCCTCTTTCTTGGAGCTGAGCTGCATCAACTCCATCTGTGGTGACTCTGCAGTACCTTCAGAAACAGCTGGCTAGGCCCAGCAGCTGGAGGCCACAGCTGTGACCAGCCAAGCCTTGTGTGCTTTGTCTCTTTTGGCTTTAAGAGCTGAGTCCTGTTTACTTTTTGGGCTGGGGTCTGCAGGGGAAGGCTAGTGACAGGTTTGAAGACGTGGTGCATCTCACAGGCTGTGGAGAGGAGACATGTCCAGAAGACGTATCCTTCCTTTGCTCCATTGTTCACTCTGGGTGTGGAGATCCCAGAATCAGTGCATCATTTGAAGTTATCACCAGGTGAAAGCCTCCTCAGAGTCTGTCCTTTCAAATTCCTTTCAAGTGCTGCATGGTTCCACATTTGAACAAGCCAGGCACGGAGGTGTGACATTGATGATATTCTTATTATTTAAAATGAAAACCTGCAAGGGAAGCAAAGCAGAAAGGTGAAGCCAGTTCAAAGTAATGGAAATGCGTCATCGTTGGCACATCTGAAAATTGAGCTTCTGTTGAATATAAATTTGTGACACTCCATAAATAAAAATAGGTTTGTCTTAGCCCTATAAATAATACTAGTGTATAATTCCTATAGCAAGGATGTGCATAGAATAATGTTGCTGAGAAGTGAGGTTGAGTTTTCTGTGGAAAGAGAGCTGCAGAACAACCAGGACCTGTCCTGGCTGTGGAACTGAATCTCCTCCCAGTCAGGAGCTCAGGGTCACTCAATACTTTCCACTGGTGGCAGTGCAAGCACAGGGAATGGAAGCATGTGTACAGCAAGGAGAAGGACCATCCATGAACAGGGTGTAAAATTTGTTTGCATTAGTGACTGGCTTCTGTAAGTCTCACTGAAAGAAAGTGAAAAGTTCTCAAGAACTGCAGTGCTAGCATACAATGTTAGAAGATATGCTTTAGGGTCATTAGAGGCTTAAGCCTGTGGAACTTGCAGATCTCTTCCTCCATGGTACGTAGAGCAAGACAGACGATTAATCCTGGAGGTAGATAGGAAAAGTTACTGAAGTCCCATGAGTATCTTCTAAATTCTTGTCTTTAGTAGAGTTGCTTGTGATTTTCCAGTCATGTGCTCTTTGATTGTTTTTCATATGTGAAGGCCAGTTTTTTGAACATAACATCTAAAATGCCTTGAAATGGAACTTTTTGGAGTACATTTGAAATTACTTGTTCCTAGAGACTGCCATCCAGAGAACATTCAGCACTGCTTTCTGCAGCTGTTGCAGTTCTAGCTTGGAAAGTCTTTGAAAATTCATGTCTTCATTTTATGTAGATCTTTATTCTACATTAGTCTCTATTTTACATGTATTTTTATTTTACAAACTTTTGTGGGTGTATCTTTATGAAAGGCATTGTGTCTCTCAAGTATTGGGAAGTGTTCTGCAGAACATGATGAGGCCTTCCAGTTAAATAAACAGAACAGAATTGCTAAGTTGTCTTAATAATTATCCTGGCCTGAATTAGGATAGGAAGAGCAGCTTCTCTTATTTTACTTAGGAGAAAAAATGTCCTTTAACAGAAGGTGGTCTTTACAAATTGTTTTTGTTTTGTTTCTCCACTTGTGATTTAATACAACAATTTCATAGTAGGTTTCCTCCATAGGTATGATTTCATCCATAGCTCCAACAGGTGCTTTTGATTTGATTCTCCAACTATAGCTTCCCTCTGTCCTCAGAGCTCTGGAGAGGAAACAAGTGTGTTCATCACTGGAGAATGTGAATGACTTGGGAAGATGTTGTTCTAAAGAGAAACATGGGGAATAAACATTAAGATAAGACTGTACCTGACCTGGTCAGGCTGGGAGATCACACCAGAGCTCTTGTGGCCCATAGGGAATGCTGGCTCAGCTAAAATTGTCTTTCTGTGTTGAAGTTTTAGAAGCTTGAATTGGTCTTTTGAGCAAAATGCCTTTGGTGGGCACATCTGTCTGCTGCATGAAAACCTGGCAGAGGTCTCCAGAAGTTTCTAGAGAGTTTGGCAGAGAGCAGAAGGTGGATGAAGAAGCCCTGTGGCAAACCATGAGATAGTTTCTACTCCTTTGGTGGGAGCTGGGGTACTCCATGCAGGGCAGCATAGAGCATCCTTTTGGGGTGCAGAGGAAAGGAATGATGCGAGGGCACTGAAGAAGTGGCAACGCTGAAAACTGGCTATGAAAGGGTATATTGATACCATTTAACAACCTTGTCTCCGACATACTGAGTAACAATTGGAAGCCTTGTTGTGACTTAATGGCTTGACTGCAAAGTCTGAGGGATGAGGAAAGTACGTAGTGAGGACATAAGTTAAAAACAGACTTAACTTCTTAAAGTGCACAGTAGTTCTTGGAGCAGACAGGATGTTAGAGCTGAGTATGTCTGATTGTGTCTCCAGCCATACTGCATAGCAGAAATGCTTTTTTTTCTCTGATGGCATTTAGCCCAAACAGCCATGGCCAGTTGGAGGAGTTCTGCAAGGAGGGATCTCTGTGTCTTTGCTTAAGCTCAGTCTCAGTAGTAAATAACCCTTTCTGCTGGGGTGGGAAAGCAGAGGTGTGCCTCTGCCACTATTCCGAAGCTGACTGGCTGGAGGGATCTTCTGAGCTCCTGATAACACAAAGAGCACTGGGTCAAAAATGGTTAGAAATAGCATTCTTAATAGTATCGCTGTGCTGGAAATGCCAGTTTTTGTCTGTTTTGTAACTGTAGGGCATTAGAAAGTGGAAATGACCTTTCTTCCCTTTTGTTCCTGTTCTTACTGTGATTCAGATCCTGAAAAGCTTACTCTACCCCTAGCTGCTTTGGGGTTTTGTACTTTCTCTAATGCTGTTTTCTTGAACATCTCTCTCATGCTTAACTAAGAGGTGGCAACTTGGTATCCTGATGTAGATCTCTCCTGGTAGGCACCTGTAATTGGTCATCTTCCTGGTAGCATAAATTGTCATATGTCAAAAGCCAGATAAACTTAATACTAATGAAGATTTCCTAATTTTTTTCTTTCTATTTTTTCCTTTTGAGAGCCATGAAACTTATCTGTGGGTTAAATAAGTCTTCCAGGTTTGTGAATATTTCATAATGCTACTGAGGTCACGTGATGATCATTTTAGTTTTCGTTTTTCTGACCTTCTTTATATGCACTGGAAGAATTTGGCAGCTTTGTGTTATAACTGAAAAAAACCTTAGTTTTGTGAAAGAAAATGCAGTGCTTTTATAATACATGGGTTAGTCTCTGTGATATATTTTTATTGTGTTAATTCTTGCTGCTTCACATAACATCTGAGAATTTTCACTGATTTAAGTGTATGTAGTTGTTTGGCTTGAGGAATACTGAGGCAAAAACTTCTGGCAGATGCTGTCAGTCTCAAAAAAAGTAGGTAGGATCCTTTGTCATGAGGATTGTGGCTGTAAAGTCAGTCAGCACTGGCACAGTTCCCCTGTATTAGAGCTGCTCACGTGGCATTTCTGTATTTGTGATCAGAGATGGAGGGGTCCCAAGAGAGGATTAGCAAGAGTATTTTTTTTTAATTTCTCTTTGGCTTCCTTGAGATGCACTAAAGAAGCGGATCGCTTTCTCACTCTTGTTATTTAATTCAGCTAATCTAATTGGAAAACCTCCTTAGAGCAGTCTCTGTCAGCTTGCTGTAGCAGTTGTACAATTACTAGTGTCACCTAATGGACAGCAAAACAGTGGTAGGAAGATGGAGGTGGATGTTTCTGTGTATCTAAACAACCTTCCCAACAGCCAAGCTTACTAGGCTGAACTCAGCTGTGAATGTTAAATGTTTTTTTAAAAAAAAAAGGTCTGAGTTTTTAAGGACTTAAAATTCTGAATGCCTCAGTTTTTCTTACTGCTACTCTTACTATGCTGTTAAGCTTCACAAAAAGAGTCAGAGTTAATGTTTTGGGCATGTAACCCTCCTCTTAATCCTTGAAGCATTCAGCTTGGGGATTTGGACATTGTTGTAGTTAATTTACAGATTAATTTATTAATGAAATTTTACACAAGCATGACAATGGTGAGCACTATTGGCCACTCCCCGAGGTGTGAGCAGTCAAGCTGTTTGGGGAAGACATGCATAATTAACTGGTGTACCTATCTGGGGACCCTCCCAGCTTGGCTACAGGAGTGTGCTTTATTTGTGGATAGCTCAGAAGCCCATTGAGAGCAAGAGATGGTGTGGAGGAAAGCATCAGCCCAGGAGTTGACCATGCTCCAGGAGGGCAGAAGGTGATGTAGTTGGTGGCAGTGGTGCTCTCTGGTTGCCTGGTTCCGGACTGGAAGGAGGCACCAGAGGGCAGAGACAGATTTGCATTTGAATTGCCAGCTGGACACTTTCCAGCTTCTTGTGATTAATTACCATGATGCTAATATCATTTAGCTTTACATGTATATTCCAGGGAGCATTTAGCTAAAAGTATGTGTGGGGCAAGCCATAATTTCCCAGTCTGTGCAGGGTTATGTGGTCATTATATTTTAAATGTGTGACTTATGATTATAAAGGATGATTTTTGGAAGGGCTATTAAGCATGTGGCATATGTCAGGGACTGGAAAATGTAGGCTATTTATAATTATCCACAGGTGGAGAGGAAGGCAACAGTGCACAGCACTAGTAATAATTATCAGCAGTATAGAAGTTCTTCTCTTAAGCCGTTTGGTCTAATACACTAAAAAGTATTTGATGTGAAGTCTGGCACAGCCTTCAGATGGAGCCGTTCAAAGGCGTCCTGACCTAATTTTGCTGCGGAAGTGAGCGAGCCTTTCCTTATTTCCCTAATTTCTTGCAGAAGGTTTCAATGATAACGTCTTCATCCTCTACACGTGCATATACTTTACTGCAGAGCATTTTAAAAAAAGCAGCCATTACAAGCTAGGTGGTAAATATAGCATGCAGCTTAGCAGAAATGACCTTCGATTAAGCAGAGGCAGGCCCTTCTCCCATGCTTTGCAGTTGTCAGTTGGCTTTCCTTAAGACTTTTTTTATTTGCTGGGTCTTTTTGTGGCTAATTACGAAGCCTGAAGTGCAGAGCTGGCTCTAAGTGCACATCTAAAGACTTTGTGTTACACCTAACTCCTCTTTCAGTGAACATCTAGAAAACATGAAGCAGCTTATAAATAAAAGTTTCCTTTCTTTTCCAGAGAAATAAATCATCAGATTATAAAACAGTGTCCAAGAAGCTATGCAAATGTATCACTTAAAGCTTATAATGTACATGCTTTGATTTTCCTTGGGGTTATTGAAAACACACATAACAACATTATGTCATAATGGACTTTTGTCTTCCAAAGACAACAGGTGAAAAAGGGGACAATGTTCCAGTAGTGGTACAATAGAGTGTACTACAGGGATGGGTAGTGCTCTGTGTCATCGTTTGTGTAGGTGTAGGTTGTTTTTATCAGAAGGTAAAAACAAACAAAGCCACCTCCACTGAAGGCTTTTAAAGTCTGTCTAACCTGTCACTTGTACATTTTCTCATGCCATTATCACCACAGTGGTGGCATAAGATCACTGGTTTCCTACCAGAAATGTCACTTTTTGTTCAGTGTGGGTTTTTTGACTTATGCTAATGGTATTTCTGAGCAATACTGCATGTTGCATAGTAACTGTGGTGCACTTAATTGTAATTTGTATCTTATGTTCATTATTTGCTCAGTTTACCTCCAATCTCATGTGCTTCCAATCTCATTAGAGCGATTTTTTTTTTTTTCCCCCTCCCTGCTGCTTTTGTGCTGTCAGGCAAGCCAGGTAACTGTTAGCATTGGCACCACTCTTCAGTCTCGTGTTGCAAGTACAAGATCCAAGAGCAGAAGAAAAAGTAGATGAAAATATGGACCTGCCTTGGTCCTTTGCCCACCCTCAGGAATCCTTCTGCTCACTCAGCTCACTTCAGTGAAAAGGAGGGAGAGGAGAGGGGATGGCTGGGTGTCACCGAAACACTGGCCAGAGCTCTGGGCAGGGAGGCCAGACCATAATTCAAATATGTCTTGGCCAGACCATAATTCAGGGACAAAACCTGTGAGTGACTGGTGTGGGATGGAAAAGAGTCCCTGTATCAGAGATATTGGCTCCGTCTTTGACTCGTCAGCTGTGAATGTTTGTCAGTGCTGGAGCACATGAACCAAGTGTTTAAGCAGACATGGATGATTTGAGAACCACATCCCTCATCCCTTTTGGTTTTTGGAAAGTGAGGGTGTGGAGCCAAACTTTGCAGCTTGGCATTTCTCTCTGCTTTTAATTTTTCTTGGAAGCTCTTATATTCTTCTTGCAACCTGAGGAAGGACAGGAATGGTGGGTGCAAGGTGCTGATAAAATCAGTGCTCCTCCTTTGACTTGAAGCATCACTTCAAAACTTACTTTCGTGCAAATCGCCGTGGGACTGTTTAAGTGATCAGTAGCTGTGCTGGCCCGAATGGAGGTGGAGCTGGCTGAAGTTTGGATTAGCTGGAGAAGTATCAGGTTGCTGAGGGCACCGTCATCAAGGGGACAGCTGCTTTCCTTATTCTATGCTGAAACAAAATATCTCAAACCCTGTGACAGAACTTTACCAAATACATTAACCTCGGTGCTTTTACCGTAAGTTTCCTTGCTCGCTAATGAAACAGGGGAGTACTGATCTCTTTCCATGGATACTGGGAGAGGAAAACGTTGAGTATTGCCACTCTTGAGAGGATATGTGTTTGCTTGCACTGGTGCACATTTTGGAGGCCGATAGTGCAGAGAGGGGAGAAGTCTCTCCTGAATGTTGTTTGTGCACCCATGGGAGGTACTCAGGGTGGCTTGGGATGTGGGGAGGGGAGAGGAGGAAGGATGGGCTCCATCAGGCTTGGTGGGCTGATCTATGGTTCAGCAGCTGCTGTCTGGATGCTTACTTCACCATATCCTGCTTGGTGAGCATCCCATTCATGTCTCTGAGCTCTGTTTATACCTCTCTTCTAGCAATGCAAGTTTAGTTTATTTTATTTTAGACAAAAAATCTGAGTGTCTTGGTCACAGAAAAAAATGACTAAAATAGCTTGCTGGATTTTGTGTGCAGCTTAATTCCAGTGATGAAGGGCAAGCGTATGTGGGGATGAGATTTATAAACAAGATACATGAAACCATGAAAAGTTACTCGTCCTGGGCTTTATTGTGGGACCATTATTAACTTTTTAGGAATTGTTACAAGGTACAAGGCCTTTTCTTAATAGGCTCATTTTCAGAGAAAACTAGTCTTGAGTTTAATTTTTGGATTACCAGTGGCTTGCACCTGGAGCCATCAGAGTGTTGTAAGCTCTGACTTGCCTCAAGGCAGAAGGACCTTCTTCCATGCCCCTGCGGAAGGGTCTGCTACAGCAGAGTTTCAGAGAAAGGGAGATTGAACTGGGAAGCTTGAATCTGTAGAAGCAGCAGAGGTGAGAGACTTGGAAATTGTGGAGGGAAAAAATTGTGGCGATGAATTGCTGTGCCTCTGAATGGAAGGTAACTTTATAACTTTAGCTGTTCTGAGTCAATTGGCTCATCCCCTTTCTGGTTGGGAAAAGCAAGAATGAGGAATGAAAAGATTCTGAGAAAATAGACTTGATTAAACCTGACTCACACAGGTCTGATAAAATGCCCCAGGAAATTCACTGAGAGCATGTTAAGAAATGGCTGTAAAGGGTTGAGGCAGGTGGAGCTGCAGCAGGAGGAAGGGGGTCAGGCTTCAGCTGCAGGGTTTGCAGGAGGCTCTTTCTCTCCACCAGCTCCTCTGTTTCACCAGGCTGTCAGTATGACTGGAAATCTCCCCTTGGCTTTTGAGCCTCCTCCATCTTATAGAAAAGCATACCTTCATTTGTGGTCACTTACAAGCCATGTTTCCTGGGCTGTGAGTACACTCTGGGCAGTGCTGATACTCCCATCAGGGTGAAGAGATAGGGTGTGAGGAAAGGTATTGGTTGAGCATGAACTCCCTGTTCCCTGGCTTGCAGCTGCTTGGTTATTTCAAATCATCTAGTTTAACCTTTTGTCTTTTCTCAGTTGTCTCTACCAGGGGTGACAAAACCCATGCTGTGTGGAGACCATGTTGAAAGATAAGCATTTTGAAGCAGAGAAACTGCTCAGTAGTGTGGGAACATTAATATCTGAGAGACAGCTTTTGTACCTCATGATTTTTACTCTTAGTAAGTAAGACTGAAATCACTAGTAAAAATCTCCCATGAACATAAGACTAAGTGTTGCAAGCTATGACATCCAGTCTTGCATCCAGGCTTTCCCAGGGGTCTTTGTTAACTTGAGCCCTTGCAAGGGGATGCTTGGGGTGTGCCACGCGCCCACCATGCAGCAAGGGTTCTTCACAGCTTCATTTTCAATATTCATGAGTTTCTTTTTTCCTTACAGTATAACTAGAGGCTGAAACTATTAAAGCTGACCTCTTGTATGAGGTGACAGCTTCTTCCAAGGGTGGAGGAGCAAACATCAAGGAAATTAAAGGGAGAAGTGTTCCAATATTTTCCCTAAAATATTTTCTTATTCCGTAATTATTTTTAATTCTCTCCTGCTGGCAGTGTAAGAGCATCAGAAAGCAACAGTGTGTTCATGAGGTGTGCAGGACTGTGAAGCCTGACCAAAATGAGTAGGCTTCACTGGGATGGTCATTGAGTACATGCTTTGGAAATAACTCCTTCATTTTCTCTTGGGGTTTGGGAGATGAAGGGGGCCTTTCTTTCAGACCTCCTGCTTATTTGAAATAATATGCTGGGATGCCAATCAGAGCAGGATTTATTTTTTTTCCGATGCTAGAAGAAAAAGCTCATTATTAAGGAACTAGCAGACCCTTAGTTTGTTTTCTTGTGTTTTTGATGCCTGTGTTTATGCTAAGATGTTCACAAAAGCAGAAGAAAGGTTTTTTTTGAGAAAGTTGTGGAATGGATGACATTTTCCAAAATGACAGCATGTCTCTTTTGGCAGTGCCATGATCAAACAAGAAAATGTTTGAACTAGATGATCTTTAAGGTCCCTTCCAACCCAAACCATTCTATGATTCTATGAAAATACATATTTTGGTAAGGAGGCTAATTTTGAAAATATCTATGGATCTGCCTCATCATTCTTTCCTCAGTGTCAGCGTGTTTGTAATTCTAGGCAGTCTTTGAAATTCCTCAGATATCATATTATTCATATTTCATGAGTATGAAATCCCCCGTTTTTTTTTTTTTATTCTGTGATAGAGGTCTGGGTGCTGCACTATAAATACACTGTATTTCTAGTATAATTAGCACAAGTTAGGGATGAAGTAGCCCAGAACTCCAGTAGTGGTGTCTCAGCACTTTCTGTGGAGGAAAAGGCAGCTGAGTACCAACTTCTTTACAGTGAGGGTGGTGAAACACTGGAACAGGTTGCCCAGAGAGGTTGTGGACGCCTCCTCTCTGGAAGTGTTCAAGACCAGACTGGACATGGCACTGAGCAGTCTGATCTAGTGGGAGGTGCTGGAACTCGATGATCTTTAAGGTCCCTTCCAACCCAAACTATTCTATGATTCTATGATTCTGTTCATTTTTTACTTCTCAGTTGAAATTGTTGCTAACAGGCTTTATTTCTTGTATTTCTTTTGTGGAGCGATCTGCCCTTGAAAATGAGTGATGTCAAAATTTCCTCTGCTTGAAAATTTGGTAGAGGCAAGTGGAGTAAGGCTGTTGCTGCTGTTGATCTCTTGGGGGTACGGAGGACTGGGCAGAGAGACAAAGGGAAAGAGGAAAGATGAGCTATGGTGTGACTCTGCATGCTGAAAATCATCCTGTGACTGCTCACAGCCAACTAACGCCATTTCAGAAAACTGGCATCTTTGGAAGTGGCTGCAGTGACAAATGGGAGAGAAGTTTTCCCTGAAGAAAAGGAAAAACCCTCAAACAAAACCTGCTTACTGTAACTTTTGATTACTTCTGGGTTTGGTTTTGTGGGTTTTTGCTTTTCTTGTTACATGGAGAACATGACTATTGTTCATTCCTTGATGTGCTCTGCCCAAGACCCAAGGAAGTGCTGATGAAGAGTGAGCGCTGTCACTCCCAGCAGAGGTTCCAGGAGGTGAAGGAGTTCCATCATCTCGCCTGTCCCTGTGTCATTCACTTCCTCTGAACTGGTGCTTTTTCAGGAAAGCAGGGTAGTGTTGCAGGTAATGTTATGGGAGATGAGGGGAAAGGTAATGGTGGATTTGTCGGTGGGACTCATGAATGTGGAGAGTGGAGATGCCCTTGTGTAGAGTTTGTGAAAGCTGAGGACCACTTTCAGTAGAAGTGGGACAGAGTGGTAGGCTGGAGCTGCCTATTTGGGTGGGAAAACACCAAATATCCCTTTTCATATTGCACTTCACAACTGATGTGAAAATACGCAAACTGATACGGTGGTTTTATCAACAATTCAGCATAAACTAACAAGTTTCTAGCTCCTGTGGCAACATATTAGTTACTTCACACCTGAGCATAACAAAATGCTGAAGTACCTGCATTTTATCAGTTTATATTTAGAAATCGGTATGATTTAGGGCTTTCAGCATATGAATTAACCAAGTTAAAAGTGATGCATTGGAGTGCATATGGTTGCAATGTTCTTAATTTTCATCATCCAAGTATCTGATGTTTTATGAACTATTAAAACTTATTCAGCTTTTGCCTAATAAATATTTATTAGCTGCTAAATATCAGTCATTTGTGACTGATAAATTATGTTCTCCAAGAGTCAGCTTTTGCTGTAAAGGCATCTCTCTCCTGCCCTCTTTGCATACTTCTGTTAGTTGACATCTTTCCCATCTGCTTCTTTTTGCCCACAGTTGGAATGTCCCCTTTTTGGTGGTTGTAAATGAGTCTGAATGGAGATGTGACTATCTTACATTTTCCAGAACTGAGAAAAGAACCAGTTCTCCAGGACAAATCCTCTTAGAGATGTGAATTAGTTTGCTTCACAGGGAGGACTGAAATGGATCATCTACTTGGATGATGCTGTGATTGCTCCTTGGGAATTTAGGTGGATATTATGCATGCTACACAGCTGAGTTTCTGAACACATTCTTCTTTCTAAAATCTGCTTTCAAATGTCAATATACTTATCTCTGAAGCTTAAGTACCCAGAATTGTCAGATTATTCCTTTTTTTTTGGACTAGACAGTCTTTGTAGAGAGGCAGCCAGGAAGACATTAGTAAAATAAAGCATTAGACTGGGATTGCTGGTTCTGCTTTAGTATCAGGGGTTGATAAGCCTGGGTACTTCCAGGATGCCATTTTCCATGCCACTGTGTGCCATTCAAATGTATGTGTAGTTCAAGATGGAGGGGATAGGCTTTTCTACAGAATAGGAAAACAAGAATTCATGTATATGATTTCTGGCTTTTTTGATGGCAAGGACAAAAATCCCTTTATATGTGAAAGCATATGATCATAATCACCTAGGTTGGAAGGGACGTATCAGATCATTTCATCCATCAGCCCAACTCCTGACAGCCTTGTACCTGGACAGGGACTAGAACTCTTGACTCTTAGATTAGGAGTCTGATACTCTCTCAACTGAGCTACACCCCCAGATCTATATTAAATTGCAATGGGGGAAAAAGGCAAGACTAGGGGGAGCTAAAAAATTGTCCACAATTGGATTGTTTGTTAAGAAGCAAGAGATTAGGTAAAGCCCACCAAAACAAAAGATCCACTTCAAAGTCTAAATGATTTTACCATGATCAGCCATGGCCTAGCAGGCTGGCCTCAAACAACAGTTTGGAATATGCTACTGGGTCTTTTCTAAAAAAATAAACAGATGAGTAAGTGATATTTTGATGTATTAAGTGGCAGTTTGTGAGAGAATTGCCTTGGGGAATCAAAACAAATTAGGGACTTTACTTTTTCAAATGCAAAATTTCTATTACTTAGCAGTTCAGGGATTTCCATGCATCAGCATGATCTGCAAGGATTATGGAGCTGGATTTAGTTACATGCTTTTACCATTTTAAAAAGTCAACACTTCTTAGGAATTTTATATGAGGAAAGCTAGAACTTGTATTAATTTACTTTTCCATCAGTGTGTTCTTTGTAAAGTCTCACTTATTTTTTTAAAGAATACCACAGCATATGAAACTTTTGTAAAAGTAACTTTCAAGGGTGTAATTACTACTTCAATGCATTACACTTGTTTTGTAAACTGTCGCTATGCAGCTGAACTTAGACTTTGAATGAAGCCTTATGTGCCACTAGAGTTAATATTTAAACCAAACCACCTGCTTAAAATTGGCTACCCATTACCCCAGTTAGTTCAAATTAGAAACTCTGGTAACAAAGTGAAAAGGTTCTTGTTTAATAGCATGAGCCACATTCCCACCCTCAGGCAGCAAACTTATTTTAAGTCTCTTGCTCTGAAGAAAGTGGAGTTCAGTCCTCCAGCTGTGCGTGGCTGTCTCAGTGATGCGAAAATAGCAACCAGTGCTATCTCAAATGCATATTTCATTCAGTGGCCAGCAGGCATTCATACAGTTCAAGCAATGGTGATGGCTCCTCTGTGCGTGCTGTGGGTGAACAGCGGCACCCCTTCCCAGCTCAGCCTCTTCCACCCTTCACCCAGTGGGATAGGTGCCCTGGAGACACCAAGGACAGCTTGGCAGCCCCACCAGGGCACCCAGAGGCTCTTTCACTTTTGTCAAAGTAGAGGCTGACCATTCAGCCACTAAAATTATGGAGAAAGTTAACCTGATGTTGTGTTAGAACCATGGAATTCATAGAATCATA
>VZTY01004627.1:0-81163 GCA_013400935.1 Turnix velox
TGTTGGTCACACTTCTCTTGATAATGCTTGACATAATTTTAAAAGCTTTGCTTCCTTTTTCTTATTGCCTCATTTTATAAAGTTATGTTTCTCTTTCACTTTTCTTTTTCTGCCTGATTTTTCTGGTCTCTTCAAAGAACGTAAGCTATTTCTCATGGGTGATGTTCAAGGGAAAGAAAAGGTTAATACAAAGTCTGGGCAAATAATGGGTCCTTTCCAGCAGCACTGCCAGCCGAATGGGCTGTCAGCTGCATTGTGTGCTGAAAACACAGTGATTTACAATTGGCTGAAGCTGCTGGTGGGGCCAGAGCAGCTGTGCTATAGCAGGACAGCAGAAAGTTTCAGTAACAACTGGTTTCATTAAAGCTGAAAAAGAATGTCCTTTCCACCCCTTCTTGTGTAAGTAGGTACTCTGAAGGTTTTCTTGTGCTGTTAGATGATACCTGCTGAGGAGCAGCAAGATTTCAAGAGCAAAGTTGTTTTCATGTATGTAAACTAATGTTGTGAGATGCTTAAGTAATTTATTTGGTAATACTTATGCTTTAGTAAGGATTATTTTTATTACTTTTCCTGTGGATTTAGTGCTTCTGGGAGTATTGCTAGATTAAAAGTCCTGTAGTAGCACATTTTTGCAGAGAGCAGGTATTGCCTGGGATTGCCAGTCTTGATCCCTTTGAAAAGATGCTGGTGTCCATTTCAATGTCTGGTCACTCAGCTCCCATCCTGTGGAGGTCTCAGAAGTTATGCTTTGCTGAAATCTGTGATAGTTTGATGCTGCAGACTGTGGGCCATGTGGAATTCAACCAAGTACAAATCCATCTTGGGGCAGTGAAGCTGATTTAATGGTGGTACTATCTGGGAGGGCTACAGGGCATTTGCCATGCCAAGGGCTGGTGGTTCTGGAGAGAAACCAGCTGCTACTCTTGCCACAGTTATACCTACCAGTTCATCTTTCTGCTCTGCTGCCTTTAGGACCAATGTAGTTTCTCCAGAGAGGATCTTCTTTCTGACCAATATTTATTCATATTATTACCTGGAGTCTTTTCATCTGTGCTAGCAATGTTAGTGCTGCTTCCCCTGGGGCTGCAGTGAATACCCTGAAGTACGTCAGTGTGTTGCCATAAATGCTGAGCACTTGGTTGTTTCCTTAATCCATGCTGACTCCATTGTTTGTGGGTATTAGCAGAAAAGTGCTCACCTCGGTAGTAATTGCATATGGTCCACTAGGCTTTATGTTCTTGCCTGCGTCATCATATGAAATGGCATTGAACTGGACAGATTTTTCCTTCAAAGTGAGGAGAAAACTGAGGGGAAGAGTGTAAGTCTCTCTTATCACCAAAAAAAAGTGGATTTGTTTTTGCAGACTAAGCTGCTAATGCAGAATGACATGAAGAGATAAGGGAGCTGCTAAGTCTTTAAGGAGGAATGTGGGAACAAACTTTGCTCTCTAAGGAGAGGCCAAAAGACAAAACAAAGCAAAACCAATGCCATTATGAAAATAAAAAAACAAGATCCCCCAAGAGGAATCTCAGCAGAGGAAAGGGGCAGCAGGCAGCAGAGTTAGGATGGAGGAAGGCTTGGAAACCCAAAGAAGCCAGGTGTACTAGAGACTGATGAAGATCATCTTCCAAGTGACAGAGGTCCATAATTAACAGAAGAGAAATGTAAAAAGGTAGGGTACCTAATTTGCCTTACCTCCCTTCAAAATAATTTACTATAGCTGCACTTCTTGGAAGAGTGACCCCATCCCTTGGCCTCCATTGACTGGTAAAAAATAAGTATTCAAGCCCAAAGGTGAAAAGTGTCTTTAAATTATGTTCTAATTTATGTCCTGAAACAGAAATGTATGAAATGCCAAAGAAAAATATCCAAGAGTGCGTCTTCCTCAAGGAAAAGCATTGAAGGACCAGTAAATGGGTTTGAGTGTGTAGCTGGGAAGCCTAAATGACCTTCAGAAAACATTAAAAGCAAGAAACAGCTTTTGCAGTATGATGAGATTTGGTGAACAGGCTGTGGAGAATCCGCACCTGGATAATTACCTGTGGAAAGAAGCCCTCATAGTAGAAGTTGTGGTGAGATACTTTAGTGCTCCTGTCAAATTTGAGAACTTTATAGGAGTCGAACACGATGTCCTGGGCATTTTCTATATCCTTGATGCAGATAGGACTGGGTTGTGCTGAAAAAACTCAGGGGAAAAAGCAAGACTGGTTGGCTTTAAGCATTCAGCAGGCTTCCAGGCATTGGCAATGTCAGTTAATAAGCCATTTTACCTCATTTCATAACTTTACATAGTAATATGTAGATTGAAGATCCAAATGATGAAATGAAGATCCAAAACACAGCCATACACAACCTTGTGTATTTTGTTATTATCCCCAAATAAAGGTTATTTTAATGAACTATTATTTTGGCATTTTAGAGAAATAAAAGTAATGCCGATTCCTGGCATGACTCACTCTTACTTATTGCTATGGCTTTTGCTATATTTGCCATCTAAGTGGCTCATGTGCTGGACAACACAAAACAGGGCTGCTTCAAAACAGAACAGTCAACTTGTTATTAGTAGCTTGTTTGTTTGTCCTCAGGCCTATTTATAAAAACAGCCCCAGGCAGGGAATTCTGCCAGCAGCCCAACCACTGAACAATTGCAGATCTTTTCTCAGAGCCATGTGTTCAAATCTATGTAATAATTCAGCAGCAAACCATAACCCCTCCCATCTTTTGTATGAAAGTAGATGTTTTTGTGTGTGACACACTTTTTAAAAAAAAAAACCAACAACATGACTCCAAAGTTATCCATTTTTATACATATAAAATTACAAAATTACTTGCAAGAATTGCTGCCAGTTTAGTAAAACCAGGCCCCCTAAGATATGCAGAACTTAAAAGGAAGTCAAAATGGTCAAATATTAATCAAAAACAGGCTGCACACTCAGACAAGGAGTTCAAGGGACCCATACTCACAATGGGCCGGGCTTTCCAGCTCTCCTGGGAGGCTTAAGCAGAAAATAAACAGAAACCTCTCTGTAAGCAAGAAGAAAGAATGTGGTAATACATGGTTTTACTGGTGGTGTGATACTTCAGATTTCTATTTGGGAGTGTGATAGGTGGTTGACTGGTTTTGCATAGTTAGTGCTGTAACACAGCTGAGACCCACTGGTTAATTTGTGGGACCAAATGCTATTCCCTTGGTGGCAGCAATATGTGATGAGTAGAAGGATGATCAAACATTTAGATCTTACTTTTGGGTTGCAGTAACAGCATTGCAAGAGGATTTTGTCAGAGCAGCATGGGCAGGAAAGCAAGTCTAGTAAATCTTATAAAAGATATGAATGCTCAAATGAGATTTTGAGGGGGAAATCCTTGCCAGTGGGGGCTGAAAACTGCACAAGCTGGATTACTTCTTGATATGAAGTACAGAAGTCAGTAACTAGAAGATATCTGCATTTGTTAATGAGCTTGGTTATGTTTCAAGGGTTTGAAATGTTCTTTCTGAACTTGAAATATATGTCTGTGTTTGCTGGATGTGATGCAAGGTTCTGGCAGTTTTGCATTTGATTTATAATTTAGGCCTTAAGGAAGACCTAGAATTTTGGGTTTAACCCCAAATTACTTGTTAGTGGAACTTCTTAGATATTGTTTAGATACTAAGCTTATACAAGCTGTGGTTGTATTATTACTTGATTTGATTTTTCATTGGAGGGCAAACAAAGCAAGCTGCCTGGCTGCTACCATGGAGAGGTGTGGCAGGGACAGTCTATCCTTCTGATAGTTTAAACCTGTATTATACTAATACACTCTTGAAAGATTTAATCCCTCCATTGATGTCTGAAGACTGAGGAAAATCCTGAAGTAGCTCAACAGGGGACAAGAGTGGGAATCTCTTTATGTACACCTATTTCTGTGAAACATGCTCAATTAAAGGGATGACAAGGCAGAGTCACTGCATCTCCAGCACAAACAGCAGATTGGAAGCATATGGCATGTGGATGGAGGATGCCCACAGCATTGTCTGCTTTTCCTCCCAGAGTGCAGCCTGGTCATGTGAATGAAAAAGATTGTATTTCAGAATACAGACTGTTCCTATTCAGCTTTCAGGTTAATGAGAAAAGATTGAAGATATCTAATTTTGGATGCCATGTGTGGTACAAAAATTAAGACAATACAGTTCTAGAACTGTTTTCCTCTTGAACTCAGAGGGAAGGGAGCTGAAAGGAAACCTGTAGAATTTGTTTAGGACTTTTCTTACCATTTGTTTACTTTGTTGTGTGTAAACCAATATATGATATTGGATTAGGGAGCGGATGCAGACTTTAAAGTGTTGAGTTCTGCGAAGTTAGTGACTTACTGTTTCTTTTGTCTTTTTTCTTTTGCTGTTTTTCTTGGTTACAGGGGAGCTGAGCAGAAATGTCATTCTCAGTTTCAGTTCCTCCTTTTTGCCCAGAGCCCTTGTTGGATTGCCCTGACCTCTCCTCCCTCTGGATCTTTCAGCCACTGTTTTTTATATGAAGGGTTAAGATCTTATGATGTTGAAACCAGCCTCCTGTTTACAGTCACTGCAGAACTGTAGTATGGAAATTTCCATCTGCAGCAAGATTAAGAGAGAAAAAAAAAACACTGCTGATTTTGTGAACTTTTAGGTCCAAATAAAGAAATAGTTACTGAATCAAGCATATTAATTCTGATTAGCACATATGGTTTGTTCAGCCACAGAGGTCTAAGCTAATAGCCCCCCATCCTCTGGAGAAAGTAGCTGATGCTGCAGCTGGCAAAAGTTTTTTAGTATCAGCACAAGGAACCACAGTTTCAGTTGCAGAGGTACCCACACTGTCAACTCTGATTATCTTTGTATTGAGGTCTTCTAAAGTGCAGTGCTTCCTTCTTTAGGGAGATACAATCAAGGTAGAAAATACTGACTTGGTAATTACTGCTAGCAGTGGGTTAACTTCTTGTTATTTAGCTCTTTTATGTTCTTGGCAGCAATAAGTACAAAGGTGTCTGCTTTTGGCGAGTGGAGTTAATAGTGCAAGATGTCTGCAATAGATTCAAGTCTCTGATTTCCTTATTTTGGGAAGGAGAAAAAGATTATGAAGGCATTTTGTAGAAACTGAACGGATTGGAAACTTCTCTAAAAGCAAGAGCAATGGTGTCTCTGTTTCATGTGCTTTGTTTTACACATTTCCAGGCTTTCAAGGTTTCTGATTTCATGCAGAGGTTGTGTTGGTATTTCTACATCAGTTCTGAGCATGTATTAATAAAGTACCCATCTCCCTGCAGCCACAGCTACCTCTCCTGCTCCTATCACAGCAGTGTAATGGCCACGTAGTGTGTGTGATGTGCATGGAACAGCCCACTGCTTGGTTTTAAAATGCAGATACTTAGAACTTGCCTAGAAGACTCTAATATTTTCTGTTAACCCCAGAATTTTAATTATTATTGTGTTAAGTTCCTGACAGTAGCGGATTACAAAAAAGAAAGGTTTATGGCAGAATTCACCCTCGCAGTTTTGGAAAGGGTTTCTCTTCTGTGCTGATGCTTCTTGGTGGTGTGGTTGGTGTGGTTTGTCCCTGGGCCAGTGTAAGAAAGAGCATTTCATGTTTGTGAAACTGTGTTGCTGATCTGTGGGCTGCAGAGAGGCAGGAATGAAGCAGTTTCTTTCTTGTGGGTTGTGTACTTAGTGCTCACTTGAGCTCTCTTGTGCACTGGCTAATGAGCTTGGTGATCTCAGCATCTTCAGGCTACTCTAAGGGCCCATGTTTTTTCATGAGACTAAAACTGAGTGTGTTCCTCCTATTTTGCTTTTCAGACAATTAATCTTCTCTTGACTTCGTAAACCCCAACCCAAAGTCTTGTAGAAGCAATAATAACTTAGGTTAATGATTTCTATTTTCAGATGCCTTTACAAGCCTTACACAGCTGTCACAACACTTTTTCTGTAAACAAAAATGAATATTGTGCTCATTTTTTAGATGGGGAAGCCTCTTGCTGAACTGCAGAGCTATGTTAAAAGCATGAGTGAAATGGGGATGGATTGCCAGCACTAGGAGGTGGGATGATAGGGGAGAATATATGGTAATGTGTAACCTCAGTGCTTTCTGGGAAGAGCAATTATCCCCAGCCAGCATCCAAGGGGGCTGTACCATGCATGTATTTAACAATACGCTGACACCTAGGGTTGATCTCCTGTTGGTTAGCACAGAAGGTGGCTGGATCTCTGTGTTGGTTTCACAAAGAGGTATTGGCCTCATTTTTACTTGTGCAGGGCATGCTGGAACAGTCAAGCAGGATTTACCCCAGATTAAAAGGAGACACTGCGAGAATCAGGATCCAAATTTATTTTCAATCTCACCACCTTTTGTGTCTCAGTGTCCACATGAAACAATATCTTTAGTTCAAAGAATGCTTCAGTGATAGGTTTAAGGTTGTTTTTTACAGCCATGGTCCCTGGTATCAGCCTTGTGGTAAAGGCACATTAAACATGGACATACTTTTTGTATCAGCATTTCATTTGTATTCCCAAGCATAGTGCTCCCAGTGCTCTCCCTGAGTCTCACAGCTCTGTCCTGATCTCGGTGTGCTTATCTAAAGGATGCTCTACAAGGTACTGTGTGTCAGGATAACACCCTTGGGCCATTATTGAATCATAGAATAGTTTGGATTGGAAGGGATATTAATGATCATTGAGTTCCAGCCCCCCTGCCATAGGCAGGGACACCTCCCACTATATCAAGCTGCTCAGTGCCTTGTCCAGCCTGGCCTTAAATACCTCCAGAGAGGGGGCATCCACAACCTCTCTATGCAGCCTGTTCCAGTATTTCACCACCCTCACTGTAAAGAATTTCTTTATTATTTCTGTCCAGACTGAAGATGGATCTCTCTAGCTTCACACGAGCTGGGAAAGGCCATGAAAAGGAAGGCTTGTGTGCTGCTTGCTAATCCTAAAGTCATGGCTTGAAAGAACAGAAGTCTGATTTATAGCATTTTTTTTTTCAGACAGTTCCATTGTTTCTGCTTGCATACGCAGTCTTCCTTATTTGTATAGAAAGAAAAATTTACAAAGCCACAGAATACCTTAAAAATGAGACAAAACCACACAAAGCTTCAGAGGAGATGACAAAAAGTTGTCCAGGCTTTATTTTTGCAGAGATGCATTCATGAGATATATCTTGGGTGGGCAAATGTTTGTGGTAAAGCACCAGCACTTCATTTTGGAGATGAAATCCTGGCAGTGGTCAAGCCAGTGGGATTTCTGCCAGTGATTTTAATCAGAGCCAGAATTTCACCCTAGGTTTATAATCTTGTGTAACTTCCCTTTGAAGTCACAGGGGTTTTTAACCAATGTCTTATGTAACACCAGAACAATTCTCTATCCACCCAATATTGTCTGTTTAGCTGTGTAACCAAAACTGAATGTTCCACATGTGCTTTCCAAAAATTGAGATGATACTGAATTAAAAATAAGATTTAAATTTTTTTTTTAAATAAGGAGTGTTTGTAGAGACATTTAGATGATGTGGCTTTATTTTTCTTTTAAGCCCCTGATCTGACCTCATAGCTGTCCATACTTCAAGCTTCAGGCTGGGATTAAAAATTATGTACATCCCTTTCAACCTGAAAAATCCTCTGATCTTATGCTCCTATTTTGAATCTTGGGGAAATGCCTTCTGACTAATCTGCTGATTAAGAAACTCATAGGCTGCTGAAAATACATTTTGTCCCTTAAAATGAGTATTGTTATCAACCACCATTCCAAGTATAGAATTTTTGAGTTTAGATTTGTATGTCTGCATGTGTAGGGCTCTGTATCCAGGGACTTTCTCTGTTGGAACTCAAGGAAATTCCTTCCCTGGCTAACATGGCTGTTGAATTTCACTCTATCATCAATGCAGCATCTGGAGTTTTAATACTGCTGATGTGTTTTGAGACTGCTGGTTTGAAAGAGACAAGGTAACATGGAAACACCTGTAGTACAACAATAAAATGCTTCCACATCAGAGCAAATTAATGGAGTACAACACAAAAGCTTTATTTTGAGGCCAGAAATTGTGTGTTACAAAAGAGACTGTTTCTTTCAGATCATCAAAGGTTATGAACCATTGGAGGTCTTCAAGAGAAGACTGGCTAAAGCCCAGGTTGTTTGAGTTCACTGTTGACTATGCTTTCAGCAGCAGGTGGGTCTAGAAACTTGGAAGCCCCACTTCTAATGGTTTAACGTTCTTGAATCATGCATAAGTCTCCTTGAACAAGCGTTAGTAGATCCTTGTCAAACACTACAAGCTACTGGGTGATAGTACATCAGATAGTGTTTCTAGTGGGGATTGTTTTTAACTTCTTTCATCTAGGGCTGAAAGCTGAGTTTTTGCTTTACATTCAGATGTTCTACTTTGAGTGAACATCTTTGATGCTTCAGTGCCAGTAACATTCTAGACTGAAGAACTCTAGTGGAAGGGATGCACCAGGCCAAAGTGCTTGGAATTAATGGAGAAATTTCTGTTTAACATTCCTTGGCCTCCACAGAAATCAAACCACATGGGAAAATAGCCTTTGAGGAATTTAAAATCTCTATTTGTTGCTGCTTACACTAAAACAAAATTCTGGTGCTGGACTCCATGCAGACATGCAATGAAAAAGAAAATTATGCTCTGAGAAATTTGTTATCGATGGTAAAAGTTTAAGAGGGGCTTCAACTGAAACAAACTCAGAAGAAATTACTTGCAGTCAGAAAGTACATCAGCAGCAGAGATAGCTCTTATTTCAGTGCCCTGTTGTCTCAATCATGCAATCTACCTGGATTTAGGAATTGTAATCTACATTTGGGAAGAACCTATACTCAGGCAGCAGCATCTTAATTCAGGAGTAAAATTACTGTTGACCCGGGCAGGTCTGTATAAATGGATTTCTTTTTACAAACAGTTGAAGGGAAGTTTCTGGCTATATGAATTAATTTATATTGTCAGTTTAACAAGTTTGCTTTTTCAGCCTTATCAGTATTTTGGATTTTATTAAAAATATCATCTTTAAAATCCTAATCCATTTGAACCTTTCATATCCTTTCAATTATTCAAATTCTAAAAGTAAAACCTTCTCCCTCTACAGACCAGTCAGATTTTAATGAACTTGCATGTACCTGTCTCAAGCAAAATTTGCTGCAGAGCACTTTGTAGCTATGAGTTTCCTTTAGTGAGGGTTAACTTTGTAATAACTTTGAGCTGAATGTTCCAGCCTGGGAAATGTTTCAAGTGGCAGATTAAGAGGTTTTTCTGAAGTACTTAGGAATGCAGGATTTGCAATAGCAGGTGAAATAATTTGTCAGTTGAGTCTGGTAACCAGCCTCGGGCAGTTGTCATCTCTAATGCCAGAGTGAAGATGTCTCTCTTTGCTCAGCCTCTCTCCTACATTTGAGCTGATTACCTGTATAATGAAGTACAGGATCACTGTGGGGAAACACAGGTTGTGATTTAAAAGAATAACTAAGATCCTTGTGCTGAAAATTTAACCCTTGTTTTAAAATTTTTAATTTTAAGTTTCAGACTGTGTTCTCAGAAAAAAAACAACAAAAAACCACCACATTGAAAAAGGTATAGGAAGCTTTACCTGGAATCTGTTCTTTAATTTCTCTGAACTAACATGTATTTTTCTTTGGAGGTCAGTATAGTTCAGAACAAAAGAATGAGTTGGGCTTGGCAATATCCCCAAGGACTACTTTTAGATAATAATTGTGAATGAGAGACTGCAAGGAACTGGGATGGCAGCAGCATGTGATCCTGCACACAGGGCTCCTGCTGATGTTTTGGGGAGGTTCCCATTCCCTGGTCTTTCTATGACGTTAATGAAGCAGTGGGTTGCTGTGGGAGCCCACTGTGAGCTGATGAGGGATCCTCTACATGTATGCTCTGTGCCCATTTCCCTGGAAGCTGATAATTCAGGGCTGTTGTGTCACTCCCAGTGCCACAGTATGAAGCCATAGACCAGAGCTTGCAGGTGCCTCTGTGACCACAAACTCGTTATTGTCTTGCTTAACGGCTTGTTGCTGCTTAGATGAAGGTCAGCCATCTTCCCACCCCACAAGGCATTGTTAGGACAGGAGGGCCAGAGAAGCCCATGAAGTGTGTCCATATACTGGTTCTTTAGCCCTGGAGATGAGTTCTAGCAGCAACTTGGCTACCACAAAGGGTTTGGGAAGTATGCTCCTGCTCTCAGCTGCACATGCCATTCTCCATGGCTTTGGTAGAGCCCATTTCACCTTTATCTCATCAGTTTGCTTTCTGTAGCTGCAAGGTACAGTCTTGCCCACATGCTGGAGTGCAGGGCAGTCATGGGAGAAAAGCAAGAGCCAGGCATATACATTACATTCAGCATTTGCTTAGTAGAGCTTGGTCCCTGGAGGGTAGAAAAGAGTGACTTGAGGAATTTCAGCCTCAAAGCTCATGGAAAGTGTAGAAGCAACCTTCAGGCTGGAGAGAAGAAAGAAATTTTTCATGGAGAGGGTGCTGAAACACTGGAAGAGGTTGCCCAGAGAGGCTGTGGATGCCCCTTCTCCAGAGGTGTTTAAGGCCAGGCTGGACAAGGCACTAAGCAATCTGATCTAGTGGGAGGTGTCCCTGCCCATGGCAGGAGGGTTGGAACTAGATGATCTTTTAAGTCCCTTCCAAACCAAAATACTCTATGATTCTATGACAGGACTGCTCTAAATTATCTTTCCTCAGTTTTCTGCTTCAACACTCATCAGGCCAATTTTTCTGTACCTAGAAACTCCAAAATGCTTAAATATTAGATGTTACATCATAGTCATATTTTACTCTTTCACTCTCTGCTCACCCACTATGGTTGAACAGGGCTTTCATCACTATTACCTGGACAGTGCACTAAGAGGAATCCATAGGCAGCAAATCAATTAAGGACAACAGTGTGGCTCAGTGCTATATTTGAGTGACAACTAACTCTTATCCTCATCTTCCCATGGGTTATGGAGCTGGTGGCAGAAGGGTGTGTTGGTTCAGGATGAGTCAGGATGCTTTTTACCTTTTAATCTGTGATTGACTTTATGGGCTGTCTTTGTGTGGTGATCTCACCAGAAGTGAAATGGAAAGTACTCACGTGTTTTGCAAGAATGTGGAGATGTAACAAAAGTGTTTGGTGAATACCTTGGGTGGCATTTTAGCCTGGTTGGAGCACTTTGCAATGTAAAAAACAGAATTAAAAATGCCTGATGAGAAAATCAACTTGGCCTGTTTCAGAGTTAGACTTTGCACGTTTTCTGGAGCTCTGTTTTCCCAGAAGTGATTCCTAGGATTTTCTAAAGAGAAGGAGCAGTTTCTGCTAAATACTGCCTTGTTTCTCTCTGGCACCGAAGTACAGGGGACTGTAGACAAGAGGACTTCAGAGACAAAGATATGCACCTACTGGTCCTTGCCCATTCATGTAGGAGCAGGGGTCTGGCTGAAATTCACTGTCCACTAGTCTCAGTTACAGTTCTGAGTGCACAGGGAAGATGAAATTGATGTGGTTACAGGAAGAAACAAGTGTTTTTTCATGTGCTTCAGGGGTATTTTTCTATGTTAGTTGTGCAATGTTGGTGGAAAGTTGTTAGCTAGCATGAAAAATTTGAATATATAAGCACTAAATGAAAATAATGTTACAAATTTAGTGATTATAAGACTATTTAGAAGACTGTAGCCTGTGAGAGAGCTATTAGAGCCATGTAAGACCACCAGGATTATTCAAATAACTTTTCTTTCCCTGTGTGATGTTTGGTGAAGAGAGGCAAGTCTAACACTGAGAAAATGACTTTTAATTCCTGCCGTGCATCATCAGGCAGCTCATAATTGCATTATGGTAGCAAACAATTAAAACTAGAATGGGTTTAGCCTTTTTGAAATCAAAGCCAAGGTCTTAAGCCCCATCTCTGTGACACACCTTCTTTAAGCAGTAGCTTCCTATTGTGGACCTTAGGAGATGCTCAATCCAGATAGGAGAAGATGATGCTACAGCCTCTGTAATTCGAGACCACCCATTCTATGAAATGGAATTTCACAAAACTTGGATCTAGCCTCCAAAGGTAACCATATCAGGCTCTGGTTTTGATGCACGTTTTTACTATTAGGATATGTCATCTCTAAAACAGTGCGTTCTGCAGCATCCCTTGACAGTCTATTAAATTATGTCATCATCCTGACAGGAAATTATCCCTGGAGTCTAACCTAAATCTGCAAATTAAGTTAATTTATTTTTGTTCTTGGCATAATGACCATGGAGACTACTTGACCTAGTCTTGTTCTGCAGTTCTGTGAACCATATTTGATAATCCTCCTGTTGTTCTCTGGACTGTTCCATTTTAGGGCACTGCATTTTGAAAAAGCTCTGTCAAAAAAGATGTAGAAGTGGACTTGGAAAAGTCTTATGAAGTGGAAAAATTGCCTTTAATGCTGTCTGACAGCTCTCAGAGTGTGACCGTTGAGACATTTGTTCTTTTTTTGGCATGAGTTTTGTGTCACTGACTCATCCTTGAGTAGTTACCCCTTTCAGCAGCCTGGCTAATGGCCAACTCTTCCCTGCATCATATTTAGGCACTCCTTTCTCTATCACTTTGTAGTGTTTCATTTCATGGATGAGAATAATTTCTCAGTTTGCAAGATCACACTGGTTACTCTTGCTGTCTCTAAGAAAGCTCAGAAACTTCACACAACCTAAATGAAATGATTGAATAATTATCCATTATCTTCTCCAACCTCTTATGCAGGTAAAAAAATAAAACTGTTTTCTTCAACTAGGCCTTCCGTAATGCTTCCAGCCTCCTTAGTGGCAAGCCCTTTTGTAAGAATATTTACAGAATTCAAGGCATATAAAATCTGCAATTTCTTCCTGATTCAAAGACTGTTCACTGCTTATAAGATTAGTTTGTGATTTATTCTTAACCTGCCCATGTGAGATGTTTATCTTATCCTCCTCTCAGTAGCTGCAGTAATTTGTTGATGTCCCAAAAGAATAATAAATTGTAGAACAGAGATGAGCCTCCTGTTCTGTCATTTCTTCATTTAGATGATGAAAAGCACCAGAGAGAAACTCTAATTCAGTCAAAGTTACTATATATATTAATACATGTTTTTTATATTTTTGTTTATTATCTGTATACAAATGGAGTAAAAACTGTTAAAAGATTTCCTCTGCAGACCTTGTTGGTCACATAGGTAGATGTTATTTGAGTGGGTAACAAATGCTTCTGGTGGTATTGGAGAGCAGAATTTTATTTCCTTTGGGACAGGAATATTTCAGAAGCTTCTAGACACTTTTTTTTTTTCCTCTGTCAATGCTTAAAAATGTTCAGGGTTTGTACTACTACCAATCCAAGACTGTCCTGTCATGTAACATTTCATACGTTTCTTGAAACTTTCCTTAATTTATGTCTGCTCTGACATCTTACAGCATCTGTGTGCAAACCGTCTGTGTTTTCTTGACTTGCTTTATTTTGTAATTCTTGTGTAACATGGATATGCCACTTATAAGCTTCTGCTGGGTCCAGGCAAGCAGAGAAGGGTCTCAGAAATCCAGCCTTGTGTTTTGATTTGGGACCTGGAGGGTCTGGGATGTGGAAACAAACCTGGTGAGGTGCTGTGGTGGGCAGTGAGGAGGAGAGCAGCTGGATACTGAGCAGGAGCCAAAGTGCCCCAATGTAGTCCTTCCTTGACTTGATTCTAACTGGTTTTGGTAAAAAACTAAGCATAAAATTTGGCTTATACTTTAACTGTATTTTTATCTCTGTGTGTGATGTGAATTGCTGAGCTATTCTAGCTCTAAGAATGGAGTCCTTAAGCTTGAGAAGGAAGTCATCATTTCCCAAAATTTCCTGGCACGTTTTTGCCAAGCTGAACAAAGAAGTAAGGAGCTGTGTACATCTTCATCCCTCTGGCAGTTCTCAGCATTTTCTGAATTACTGCCTTTGCTTATAGTTTCATTTGAAGTCTTTGTTTCTGTAGAAGTCCCTAATCCTCAGATTCCCAATTATCCAGGTGTGACCACTTTTACTCATAGAGGCAGCCAAACACAGAATATTTGCATTTCTCTGAGAAAAATCATTGCAGAAAGAAGAAAAGTGCAAATAAACTTTCTTGGGAAAGCAGCAGGGGAGTTGCTGAAGTGGAACAATATAGTAAACTCGACATTGATTGGATTTAAGGTTCTAATCACCCTCCCTTGCACATGAGTCTCATATCTGTTGTTAACTTTAATGAGACTTATGTGCCAAGCCCGCAAGGAGAAGCAGTCCTTAATTCATCTCGCTGCTGAGTTGTTTCATTAGAAAGTATTCCCATGGCTTTTCTGCTAAAATTTTGGTTGATGGTATTGACACAGGCACAGATCTTGCAGTGAAGAATTTGCCTCAGATGTGGGAGCTGAGATGAGAAACGGTGGCTGTGTAGATCAGACATGTGCTGACTGGTACGTGACTAAAGATGAAAAAGCTCGTTAGCTCCTGCTCGATTCCACAGCAACTCTGGGTGAACGACTTTCCCTGTTTTCCTGTCCTTATTTTGGAAAAAGGAGGATAATGAGTTCCTCTTTATCTCCTTGATAGAGTTACTGTGAAGAAGAATTGGGACGTGTTTGTGGAACTCTTTGTTTTCTTGTTATTGTGAGCTCTGCTCCTTGTTAAGCCCATCAGCATTTCTCTGAACTTTGGTGTGAAACTTTGGCCTACAAATATCTTATAGAATTCCATAAAAGTGAGCACCAGGTGAGCAGCTTCAACAAGTATTTGCAGTGGCTTAATAAGAATGTTTATAGGAACAATCCCATAAAGAATAGTTGAAGAATAACCAAGAAACCAGTCACAGCCTGGAAAATCCCAATTTGTGGTCACTTTCTGCCTTCATATTCATAGCCTTTTTAATTGCACTTCTTTTTCATGCTAATTTGCCCTGTGCTTTGCAAAAGCTACTCCAGCCTGTTGGCAGCTGAGGAACAGGAGAAGACCTGTAGCTCCTTGGCAGCAGGTGAATGCCTTGTCCCTTGAACTGTCCAGATTCAAGTTTCACTGGCAGTCAGCAGTTCCAGGCATGGCTGCAGAGCTTTCCTGGATGAAATTCCTAAGCATTTTTGGCTTCAGAATTTCTCTCTGCTCCCAGCATCCAGAGGGTTTCCCTTTTGGGCAGCCTTGCCCCCCGAATTTAGGGGTTTTTGGTTTGAAAGTTGCATTGTTTAGGAACTGCTCAAAATCCTTACAACCATGTAGGACTGGCAACAGGGAGAATCAAATTACCACTTTAAGGTGGTTTTTCTCTAATTACAGTGCTCTGAGTTCTGCTAGATGAAACATATTGATTTGTATATGGCTGTCAATCAATGTTTTCCCTTTTCTGTATTCTTGCTGTATTCCTGCTTTAAAAAATAAATTATAGATTGTCACTTTCTTTTGTAGATCTTATTCAGTCAATAATGCAAATTGCAGCTGCTCATCCTTTGGGCAATAACGATGCCTATAAAGCACTCTATAGTTACTGAAGTGTTTTTCTTAGTGCAGATTGATTTTGTACATGTGGATGATAAAATGGAGATTTTGCCTTGTTTTTCTCATCTGGAGCTTCACTGTTCTGTTTGGTCTGTTTAGCTTAAACAACCATCAAGAAACAGGAAAATTCTGAGAGCCTTTCAGTGTATGCTATTGGCACAAACATATTAGAAAGAATAATGATGGTTAATTTCTGAATGGTTTTGCTCTGTTGATTCTCATCAAAGTAATGGTGGATGGAGATATCTTTATGTAGACCAGTTCAACTGGTTGGGTTAGTTACCAGGATAATGGAAGGTACCACGACAGTCATTAGGAGATTTCCTAGAACAGTTCTTCCCTCTTAGGAGATACGGGATGGAGTTATAAACTTCTTATTTAGATGTTGTACAGTTGGTTACAAAATTGTGCCCAAAAACCTGAGGTGGCTTTCATTTAACCTTTCTGTATGTATGATACATATAGCAGAAGCTTGCAACTGTTATTTTTAAAAGGGCAGACATACTTGTTTCTGACTCTTTTTCTTCTCTGTATCTTGTCTTATGCTTTCTCTTTCTGTCCTTTCCTGTGGACATTATTCTACCTGCAGTACCATTTTTCTGTCTCTGCATTCTGTTGTTCTCATGCCTGTATTCCTGTCCACTCATTTCATTTCCACTTAACACTTTCCAAGTGTTTCCTCATCTGTCCCTTTCCCTTACCCTTAATCTTTGACTCTTAAAACATCTCCGTGCCTCTTTATTACTCCTATGTTTCCAGCCAGGCTTCATCTTCCTTCTCTTTGTCTGGAACCAGCAAAGGAACCACATAGGAAAGATCATTTTAACCTTGGTTCCAGTGATGTGTAACTTAATCACAGGCGATGGGAAAAGCAATTTAGAGTTTAGTGCTGGTTGGGTTCTCTGTTACCAGGTTTGGATTTGCAGATGTTAAGATATCTTTCTCTCTGAGTTTTTTGATTGAATCTATGTGAGTTAAGAGGTTTTTCTCACTGAAGATTTTTACCTTGTCCTTTTCTGGTATGTGTGATTTATTCTAGCAGAAGTATAACAGATCACCAACATTAAACATCTCAAGTATTTTCCAAAGTTAAAGCCAGAGGTGGTAAAAATACAGTTGGATACAGCCTGGCAGAACATCTTCACCTGCTGCTTTTTTCAAGGGCTTCCTCAGCTTAGATGTGTGCAGTGGCAGATCACCTGTGTGTGGAGGAAGTAATTTTGCTGCTCATTGTGTGAGCATGGTATGTCTTATGTGAAGAAATGCAGAGATGCATGCTGCTTGATGTGATGAAGCTGTGTGTGTGGTGGTCACCCAACAGGAGAGGGATGGGGACAGAGTGCCCTTTAGTGGCTCTGTGAAGGTCTCCATCCCTGCTGGAAAGGATAGTGCTCCTTGCAAGGGGAAAATTTAAGTTTCTGTTCTCTTCCACAACTGGTTTCATAGGCTCCTGGGTTTTTTTTTTGCCAAATTAAACTGGTAAGTGATAAATCATCAGCATCTTTTTTCTTTTTTTTTCTAAAGCTAGCTAACAGTTGATTTCCTTCCTCTTTCTCTTTGAAGATCTGAACTCTTCTTTTGTAGTTGTTTGTTGAACTGTTGGCCCAAGGTCTGGTAAAGTTCTCAAACCTTTGCAATTCTGTGGTTACAGAATGTATTATAAGAACTCAGGAACTGCAAACTCATGCCAGAAAGTAAACAGCTGTAACAGCAGTACAAAGAGCAGGGATTTCTTTATTCCTTTGCACTCACATGTTAGTGATTGCCAAGTATCCACATCAGGCTTGGAGCCTGAATTGCTTGATCTTATGTTTCAGATTTCAAACAGAAATTGTTTGTGGTTAACATAGTGCAAAACATAGATGTGTTTCCAGTTGTTCTCTTCACTAACCTTTTTGTGGCGCTTTCAGTTTCCTCTTTGGTCTTCACAAGTTACATAAAAAGTTTTCAGCGAGTTTGAATTCCTTCAAGCACAGACAAACAGCAGGCAGAGACATCATGCTAGTCTGGCCTTGCTCTCAGTGGCAACCTTGCCTTGCTGTTGGCTTTCAGAAGCCACTTGTTTGACCATATTTGTCTTTAATGCTTGGGAGAACCTGCACTGCGGTTGCGTTAGTTGACAAAGGTAGGGAACATACTGTGCATTATGTACACGTGATGCTTTTTTACTGACTGATACAAATGGAAGAGGATTTGTATTAATTTCATTAGGTGCTTCTGACCATTCTAGTCTGAATTGATATATATGGACTTTATATAAGTGTACACAAGAAGTGCTGGGAGACTACTGGTAAGGTTACAAAGTCAGCACCTCAAACATTAGGAAATGTTTAGATACCAGTGACTCGTCCAACTTTCATTTCTTTCTTTTCTACAAATGTCTGTGAATAAGCCTGTAATGTATCATTAGAGTTGTTCTAAGGTACTCTGCCAGTCTTCAGCTTCTTTGTTGGCACATGTGCTAACACTGGGCTACCATCTTCTGTCCTCTCTGTATAGAGTATATTATGTCAATCTCAAGCAGGAGTAACATATTTATTGCAAAGGGATGACAGGCAAATTGATCAAGTGTTCTGATCACATCCATTTACTCCTATGAGTTTAAACTCATAGACATCTTTGGTGACACACCTGATCTGAAGTGTCCTATCTTAGTTGACTCCTGTTCAGAATGTTAGATGACCCAGTCACAGATCTTTACTTTCCTCAAGAGGAATCAATTCTGTTTAACCTTTTTGGAGGTAGGCAGTGGTGAGCACTCTTCTGTCCATTTCCATCACTGCTATCTCACTCCTATCCTATGCCTTCAGAAGGTCCCCCAGTTGGTTCTGTATCTGTCTTACAATAGCTTCTTACTCTATTTCCATTCTGTGGGCATCTGAATTCAATTTCAGCCCCCTTGTCCAGTCAGTGTTAGATTCTGTCCTCTACTTTTCAGTACCTTGATCCTTTTGACATATTTCCAGGCAATGTAGCTGCTTCCTAGTGAGTCTGGCCAAATTCCCTCCCATGCTCCTTCACTTCTTTGGTCTTTTGAAGATGTCAGTTGTTAAATCCCAAAGCTGCCATTGCTTATCCAGTGTTAAAGTCCCCCTACAAACTGAATTTAAATGCATTTTTGTACAAACAGCAAAGTTTGCCTGTTGCAGTTTGCTCTGACAAATCTAAACCTTGCTATCTAAGCCAAGGATCTAGAAAACTCCTTCTAAAATTCACCAGAAGATAGTTTTTTATGCAGAAATGACATGTTTTCTGCAACCTTTCTGAGAAATGGCCTAGATATTTTGGCTGAAGTCTTCCCAGTTGGTTCCTGTTTGGGGTAGATGCAGCTTTGGAAAAATTATGCCCTTTCTCATTACAGTTTGGCAAGACTTAAAAGCAACATAAACCTGGTTGTAAAAATAAGAATTGCCAAATAGCAGATTCAGATGCAGTCCCTATTTTGAACATGTGGATGAAGCTATATATCAAATTTATGGGTTTTTGTTTTGTGAGGTACTAGAACTGCTGACCTGGTGTGCTGCTTTCTGAGTAGCTGACACAGAAACTGCATCCTAGTGAATTCTATAAACCAAAGAAATTTGGCAGTGGGTTAAGATCACTATGGACTGCTCTGTATTGTCCAGTTACCTCATTTCCTTGATGAAAAAAAGAGGTTAATTTGGCTTGAAAGCTTAGTTCAAGCAGCTGAATGTTTGTGGTTACATCTGGAGGAACAAGCTGATCTGGTGGCTTCTTAGAACAACAAATTGAGTTTCTTAAAAAGATAGCTCTGAAATGGCACTTGTGGCCAGTGAGTATATTGTTGTG
The DNA here is from genome assembly GCA_013400935.1 of Turnix velox. NCBI lineage: Eukaryota > Metazoa > Chordata > Aves > Charadriiformes > Turnicidae > Turnix > Turnix velox. The sequence goes on from VZTY01004627.1 coordinate 19,316, forward strand.
GGTGTTTTTATGTTTCTGAGAGATGGAAACTAGAAGATACATCTCAGAAGTTCAGTCTTTGCTTTTTTGTTCAACATAAATTACTCCAGTTCTTTCCCAGATGTGCTTATCTCCAGAGTTCTCATGCTAGAAACATCTACAGAACATTTATTATGTCCTATATGTGGATACTCGGCAGTCCACAGGACCTTTCACATCTTCCATTAGCAAGACTTAACTGTCATGAAAACCAAAGTGACCATCATTATATGCTACAGGAAAGAGGCTGGTGTGATCAAGAGTGCAACCAGATTCTTTATTTTGAAATTTGCTTTTACATCAGGAAGAATTCCCAGCTGGCCCTGGAAAAGGGAGCATATATAAAAAGATGAAAACCAACCAAACAAAGGCCTTTCACAGTGGGATAGGAAAGAAGGAGGAAGAGGAAATCCCTGATGTCCCACCCCTTTCCATTTGTTTTAACCTCGAGTATGTGAATCACCTCATCTTCTTCCAGTGGTCCAATTTCAGTACATGAAGGAACATAATGTTTGTCCTTACAGTACAAGAACCTCAAGCTCTAGCACTAAGTTAGACAAACTTATTTATTTTTCTAAGATTGAAGTAAGAAACTGGTCCAGGAAGATGATTGGGTGTTAATAAATGAGGGGATGTTGCTGGTGTTCAATTTTTTCTGGATGGCTCTGAATCACCAGTCCAGACAAGCCAGAGCTTTGAAGACCACAACTAAAATTATCACAGATAAGTAAAGGCCAGGAGATTTTGAGGATACTGGCTGGGCTGGCTTTCAGCTGAGATATCAAGTCTGACACAATACCTGAATTGTCATTGACTGGACTAATGTTGATCTTGTCCCCAAGGAAGGAAAATGTGCTGCTAATTCTCTGTGGTGGTAGGAAAAAATAAGCCCTCAGTGTTCCTTTAGGCAGCCATATAGCATCATAATGCACTCCTGATGATGATTGAAGTTGCCCTGATCACTCTTTGGACAGGAACAACTCTTTTGATAGGAACATTTCTGTCCAGAAGAAGAAGGTGGAATAGTTATTATTCTTGCCTAAAAATAAGCACTTTATTAAGCTTCATACTACTACATTTAAATATAATCCCAGTAAGTGGTGGCTTCCTTTTGTGACCTGAATTACAACATCTGAAATGGTGTTTTTCAGGTAGTTCGAGAGGCTTAATGGCTTCATTTTCTTCCCCTCATTCCTTTCTGCTTCTCATCCTCCTTCTAGAGTAAATAAAGCAAAATAGCTCTGTATCTACAGATGTCTGAGATGTTGGTGCTCTATTACAAAATTCTGACTTCACAGTCTACCTTTCAAAAGCAATGAAGTGTTATGCTGTAAAGTTCAAGTCAGAAATTTCTCATATTCCTTCCTCACAAATAGTGTCTGCTGGTAAAATGGGAATGGAATTCTGTAATGTCCTAAGAGAGGTAACCAGGTTTTACCACTAGAGAGTAAATTCTGTAGAGAAGAACTTGCATGAAAAAGCTTTAGCTGAGGTGGAAGATGGTTTATTACACTTGCCTGTGTGATGTCAGAGCTCAGCAGAAGGTCCCCAAAGACCTCCCTCAACTTGTTGAATATGGATTTCTCAGGGGCATTAGAGTGGAAGCCCGAGGGATGGGGAAATTTGTTCTCAAAAGCTGCTTTGCAGTCAAGAGGAGATGGGGTGGTCCTAGAGAAACAAACAGCTCAAACTGTATGTAGATGGAATTGTTTGTTATGTTTTGGGATATTATAACTGATATGTTATGCCACACTCATAATGTTTTCACTTCAAGTGCCAGGGTAAAGCAATCCAGGGGTATTTTGTAGCTGTGATTCCTTCTTTTTTTTTAATTACCTTCCAAAATAGCTGACACCCTTGAATTCTTGAGAAAAGTGCTGCTCATGATATGTACATACAACAACTATGTATTCCTAGTTAAATAAAATTCTCTCTTCAGAATATGTTAATGAACTGTAGGGGAGAATTATCTTTGGCAAGAGCACTGTAGAGGTATCCAACAGCCAGGGCAAGGTTGAAAGATTTTCTGAAGTGGTTTGCACAGCCCTCGCCACTTGTTGATTAAGATCCAGGTTGCTGTTGCACTTCTGCTGCCCTGGCCAGTATGTGATGATGCCTATTTAATGCCTAGACTACCTTCATTGTATCATGTTTGAATAGCACAGAGTCTAAAGATGCAGCAAAGAACAACCAGAAGGAGAGAAATAAGATGTGAGGAAAAAGATGCCTTACAAAGAAAAGCTATCACAACAGCCTTAAATGATTCTTCCTTTTTCATGATAAATACAAATAAAGAAGAGTTATGTTCAGCTGGACAGCCTGGTATGGAAAGGTGATTCTTGCTGATAAATCAGTGGGAGTAGATAAGACCTGCCTGCCTGAACCATGCCTTCTCCTGCGGTCATGCAAGGAGGCAGCTTAGAGGTTGGGACTGGGACTCGCGTCCATCACTAGCTGCCTGATGCAGCTGGAAAACTGCACAGAATCATAAATGCTAGAAAAAGAAGACTACCTTCTATCAAACACATAAGAATATGTATTAAATTACTAAATGTCAAGATTGCAGAATCCAGCCTTCGAAACAATTGATCCTGCTGTATATGGGACTTGTTCAGAATCTAATCTAGGCCTGACTGCTGGAGCAGGGTGATTTTGGTACACTGGGCAAGCTCTTAGACCTCTGTTATCCAACATGGCACTGTAACATAGTGATTAGAACAGACAAGATACAAGTGGTATGTTAAGGTATGGGAATGGTCTTGTCAGGAGGTTTTCAAAATGCATTTACAGCAATAGCCATATTATCTCATCTAGGCTTCTCTTTCCACAGAAGACTCGATCATCTTTTGAGGTTCCTTCCAACTTATGACTTGAGGAATGTTGGATCAAATGGGAAAATTTAGTATTTTCATCTTAGCCTTCAGCATTTTTTCAGCTTTAATTATAGAGGTTGCTTTTGTTAGAAGTGATGTTGAATGTGAAATTGAGACATCTCCACTAACTTCTGGTTTTCTTCCACTGTACTGCATGATTTCACTGGAGTGAGAAATTAATCTCAGATGTCTGCAACTTAAAAATGTCACTGAAAATGTTCTTCTTGGGATTTATGCATCAGCACGCCTTTTAATCAGTCAAGTAGTTTGGCTGGATTATGTCTGTAAATAATGAGAAGTAACAGTTAAGTAGTAAATTTGAAATGGTGAAGATAGAAAGACAGTTCTTGTGAGCAGAGAAGTAATAGCATTGGTAGGTTATTTGCAGGTTCACTGGAAGTGGTAGAGCCATCCCAAATGTGAAGTAGTAAACCATAAGTGATGAACAAGAATGTTCAAATATAGTTTTGAAGGCAAAAGTATCATCCCAGGTCCTGAAACCAGTGGATTGGCAGTGCTCCTGGTAACCTGCTGGCATCTGTCCCCCTGCTAATTTGAAAGGTTTTAATGTTATTTTTTCTTCCTGCATAAATTCAGCTCCCCAAGCTCCTGACAATGCGATTATTAATATCATGGTATGTCCCTTCCTTTAGGTAGGAGGATGTGGTTTGAACTGGTGGAGGAATTTAGTAACATTTACTGAACTGAGCTCTACCAGTGCTATAATGATGCATTGATCCACTGCAAAGGTTACAGCCTTTAAAAACTTCCCCTCTTAAGCTATTTCATGAACCTTTTAAGTGAAAAATCTCCTTTTTTTTATACGTGCCATATAGATTGCTTTGTATATAATGCAGTCTTACCTTTAAAAAAATCCAAACAAAACCAAACCAAGAATACTAAAGAAATAGGCATAAACATTTTTTCTGCAATGACCATTGTACTTGAATTTGGCTTTTAATATTTTGTTTGCTGCTTATTTTTTCAGTTCTTTAAAATGAAATTACATTCACTTTTCTTTAGGCTTATTTTGTTTCTGGGATATATTTGAAGTGCTATTTCCTGTGGTCAGAGTCTTAGAGACCACACTTTTCTTTCCAGTGTGGGCAGATTATTTTAAATTAATATTGACATGGTAAAATTAGGAAGTAAAACCTAAACTCTTTCTGTGCTCTCATTTGAGGGTTTTTTTTGTTGTTGTTGTTCTGTTATTTTGTAAATAAGTCCCTGTGGTATAAACCAAATGTTTAATCTTGAAATAACTATATTCTCACCAGGTGCACCCTATACTCGGAACTTCTATTTCCAAACTCTTGCCTGTTAAATACACACTTAACTTTTATCATAAATGGGGTCTATTTCAGAGCTCCTTTACTATGTGGCTTTCACTGTGGTAGCAGGTGCCAGTGTGAAACAGTGGGGCTTTGCCTCCTTCTGGGGAGGAGTCCCTGACTTCCAGCATCACCAGTGGGCATCCTTACTACTGGCCCTTTCCTGCAGGGCTGCTCTGCCCACGCTGAAGCATCCATTCCTGAGAGGCTGGAAAATAGCCTGGATCTCAGGCAGATGATCCGACTGTATTTCAGAAATCCCCATGATAATCTGTAGTTACACTTAGAAAATCCAAGCACTCTTTCTGATGTGAACAAGCAGAACATTGTGGATGTAGCTATTCCTAAAGAGTTTGTGCCAGTTTACAGGTGCCCTTTGCACTCAGCCCAAATCCTCAGCCCACCTCAGCTAATGAGAATGAACAGATAAGTGTTTTGCTTCAGCAAACTGACAACTACATTTACCACATTCTTCATGGTGAATTTGTGACTGTGTCAAGTTTCTGCATTACAACGTACTTATTTAAAAGTATTTATTTTCTAGCACTGCTGTCCTACTTTAAATGCTGTGGGGGTGCTGTTACCTCCATATTTTTTTTTTCAGCAGCCAGTGGATAGCAGCAGAGATCTTTGTACTTCAGCTTCTAAACCTTTGATGACATTTTAGCTGCTCATTACTGTATGGAGGCAGCCAATTTATCCTTCTCTAGGTGAGCTCTTGCTTCAGCTCAGAGTTAATGGTTACTATTTATTGCCTGCTTTCAGCCTGCGTGCAACAAAGCTGCTATGTGTGTGTAGTGCCTTAGAAAGCCCAACATAGAGAACGTACCAGCCCTAGCCAGGCTGTCAAGCAGTGTATGTGAGTAATTTACCTGTGCCTCAGAGTCATTGGGGACAACTGAAATGAAATAACATCCAGCCTGACTGAGTGCTGAGGAGGGTAGTAATGAGGTTCAAAGAGAAGGAAATATGCTGTGCAGTGTGCAAGGACATCTTAATTCCTGGGTTGCTGTGCCCTTATTGTATTGGGATGTTTTCTTTTGGGTAAATAATTAGGGCTCTCCAGAGAGCTGCAGATGTGCTGAAGTGTTAAGTGTACTCAGCCAGAAGCTCTAAGCTAGGCTTAAAATTTTTTAGACAGTTTGATGTGACTGGCTTTATGTGGAGCTAACTGCCATCATCTTTTTCTCCTTGCTACTTGGCTGTTTGACCCCATTTCCAAGCTTTTTTGGCACTGCCTTTACCATCCCCTTTGTTGCCACAGTCCCCAAGGGCAGTACATGATGCCCTGGGTAGGAACATGAAGCAGCCTGAAGATAGAGAGAACAAGGCGGCAGCAGCAGAGCTGAACCACCTCCATTCATCCAGGTACCATGGAAGGGTTGGTCCTTAGAGGTCCTACTCTGAGGGTGGTGAAGCTGAAAAGTCATACTGGAGTGTATATGGTTTCATAGATCCCAAAAAATCTTGGCCATGCATACAAACACTCAAGGATTTCATTCTAAAGCTTGTGGTTGGAGCTCTTCCTCTTGTCTCACCAGTTCCTATTCCTATGTAGTCTTCTCCCTTTTCTAGACACTGTACCATCATCCTCCTCCTGTTGTCTTGTGTAACAAAAGGTGTTTCTCAATTCTGATGCAAAATCTCCCACATATTCCCTTACACCAGTGTCACAGCCCCTCTGAACATCTTGAGGAAGGCTGAATGAGGGACCACTGACTCACTGATGTTATTTTTGCTCTCTGAGAATGGGAAATCTGAGGGACTTCACCCTCTTCATAGAGGATTACAGTCCAAAGTGTCAGTCCCTTGCTCTGTGAATTACTGAACACCATGTCCTGTCACTCAGATCTCTGCTGACCCCAGACACAATACAGCTGTGCAATGACATCTCTTCAGGAGAGCCTCTAGCATTCTCCTGGCCACCATGATACAAGAAGAAGGCTGCGTCCCTCCATCTGCATAGCTCTAGGCTGGGGGACAAGGTGGGAAAATTGATGGGAAGGGCCAGTGTGGAATAGGGCTCAAGGCTACTCTTGTGCATCCTCCAATGTCTTCATTGCTTGAACACAAGTGTTTCAATATAATTTCCATTTGGATATTTATGTAAATACAGAGGAAAAAACCTACCTTTCTGCTTCAGTCCTGCTAAAGAACTAAGACATATTAATTTGATCTTACATCTATCCTGGTTTTGGTACCCAGGTGGCTGAGGTACCTTTGGTGCAGTGTGATCCATCTTCATTGGAGAGGCTTCCCGGGTGATTCCTGCCCCAGGAGAGATGAACACTTACTCACTGGAGTTTTGGTGTTTCTCACATGGATGAGTCAGGAATCCCTGTTAGCCAGTTCATTGCTTGACAGATCATGCAGAAAAACTGTGAAGAAAAATACGTGACTGTGTGAGATGAATAAAGAAATAAACTGGGGGTTGGTTTTCACGAGGTATTTCTCTTTGCTTATCTCTCCACACATTTTTTTCTGTCTCTGCCACCCTGATTTCCAGATTTGCCTGATATGGAGGGATGGACTAACAGGCTGCTCATGGAAGTGGTTGAGGCACCATCCTTGAAGTTATTTAAGATGTCAGCAGACAGTGCTTAGAGATATAGTTTAGTGATGGGTTTTGTAAGTGTTAAGTTGCTAGTTGGTCTCAATGATCTCAAATGTTCTTTCCAACCTAGGCAATTCCATGATTCTGTGACTCCACAGTTCATCCTTAACTGATATTCTTGGATATTAATGATTTTTTCCTCTTGTTCCAGCCCTTGCAGATCACAGCTGTTCTTTGCCAAATAGCAGCTCTGAAGGAACTGCTTTGGGTTCCCTGCTAAGGGCTAGTGCAGCTCACAGGAATTTTCTCTTCATGTTTCATCTTCCCAATGGGCTCTGCTGATCTTCTAACTATGTCTGTCACTTTTCCTGCTCTTCAAGGAATCACTTCTCTCAACTGTCCATCCCTTCTCAGGGCCAGGCTGCTGTGGTGCACATCTGTATTGCGCATCACTTTTTGTTGCTGCTTGTGGGCTCATTGGGGCTGAACACAGGGCAACTGTGAATATGATGAGTGCATTCCTCATCAAAATATGAAAAATCTTTCTTAATTATGTACTGAACAGAAGCTCTGCCCTGCCCTCTGGCTCACTATGTGCTTTGGTAATCACTATATGCTGCCATGTTTCTTTACAGACAGTAGCTCCATTGATGTCATGCCACTGCTTGTTTGGCAAGACCAAGGAAATTATAATGGAAACAGTCCCCATGAAATAATCTAATTTTATCTAGTACTTGCACAACCACCAGGTCTTTGTGGAAGATTATAGAATCTAAGTAACACCAACCAGGAGGCAGGCATTTCCAGTCCCCTCTGGGAAATTGTGGAAGGTTGCAGTGCTGCCAGTTTGAAATGTATACTTTAGGCTTGTACTTGGACAAAAAGGGATGGAACCGAGTTGGTGTTTTGTAACAGCTCGAGGGAATTGTACAGGAACTTTGTGCAACTGAAGCTGATTGAAGATCTGGCTCTGAATTTTTGCAAATCATAAATGTGAAGCTCTTCAAATGGAAAAACAAGATACAGCTGGTACAACACTGACTCTTTTTCAGTTGGGCAAGTAATTTGATAGCTTTAGAGGTGAAAATGTGATAGTTTGGCCTTTGGACCATTAGGTAGGACTTTTTAATAAGATATGTGATGGGAGGACTAGAAATAATGGATGTAAATTGGAAGGGAGTAGATTCAGGCTAGATAGAAGAAAGAAATTCTTTACAGTAAGGGTGGTGAAACACTGGAACAGGTTGCCCAGAGAGGCTGTGGATGATCCCTCAATCCCTGGAGGTGTTTAAGGCCAGGCTGGACAAGGCACTGAGCAACCTGATGTAGTGGGAGGTGTCCCTGCCTATGGCAGAGGGGTTAGAACTCAATTATCTTCCAACCCAAACTATTCTATGATTCTATGGTTTTTCTCTTCACTAGTTGCCTAGCCAGACACATCTGAACATAGATACTTGATCTGGGAATATTTTGATCATAAGACAGGTTTTACTTAATAAAAAATACATTAATATTTGCACACATGTGATTGGGACACCTCAGGCCTGTAGATTCGAAAATAGTTTGGACTTCTTTGTCAGCACAAATCAACCCAAGTGCAAGTAGTCATTAAATGATGGTGAAAAATGATAAGAACTCTCTGCCTATTTTTCATCCCATGAGGGTGAAAGAAGATGGCAAATTATTCAATGTTTTTTATGGATGTCAGAAATGGGACAGAATCCAAAAAGCAGTTCAGCAAATATTTATGAAACAGCATCTAAACCATTAACTGTTCTCCTCATCTGAGATGTAGTTGTGCAATCTGTTTCTTCTGCATTGTGCTCCAAAGGTGGAGGAGTAATAGACATGATTTTGAGGTAGAATGTGCTGATTCTTTGAGGCAAGAACCAGTTTTGAAGATTGATTAAAAAAATCCCACACATTAATAGATCTGGGTGATTCTTGAAATTGGTTTCATGAAACTGAGCCCTGTGAGGGATTTGAAAGGGATGAACTGGGAGTACATGACATATTCCTGGCTGTTAATACCCCTCTTATTTGATCTAATCTTTAATCAGAATAATCCTTTTAAGCTAGCTACAGAGGGAAGCATTTTGGCTGAACTTTGCTTTGCAGTCTGGCTTGTAGGAGAACCACTTTAATTCCAAAATTCATCAAGTCTTCCCTTTGGCCCTCCCTAGGTCAGCCACAGCTGCCTTCCCTTCTCCTACAGCTCAAGTAGGAGACACACAAATATGTTTTGCTTGCTCCTGCAGATTGACTGTTTTCTCTGGTACCCCTGAACTGAATTTAAGAGGCAGCTTGTTTATTTTCCTAAGCTATTTGTATATTCTGCATGCATGAAATATTCATTTATCAGGGGAAAAACCTTCTAAATGCTAAATATTTGTTCATTTCTCTGCTGAAACAGGCTGTCTCTGAGCTTGTCTTAAAATGCTTCAAGTAATAGCTGCTGTTTGGGAGTGAACAACGTGTCCTTTTGCAGCTTTTTTGTTCCAAAGGGACGTGTTTTATCAGATGCACTTAGTGAGCTGGGGGAAGAGGGGGCAGTGGCCATTTCCCAGGGTATGCCTGGCACATGGGGGCATCAGCTGAACCTCACCCCTGGTGCTGCTGAAGAAAACTTTCTGCCTGGCATCAGAGAGATTCTTCTTATTATTTTGACAAAATTAATGGTAGTATTGCTTGCACCCAGTAGCACAGGGCACAGGGTCCTGCAATGACTACGATAAATAGGCTGAGAGTGATGGCTAAGCCAGTCCCACCTCACTAAAATGATTTACAGTCCAGTAGCCATTAATTAAAATCTTCCATGTTAAAGCGTGTTTCAATGCATCATGACAAATGGTGTTTGAAATGGCCAAGAAAGGGTTGGCAAAGCTTCATGGCTCAGGATGCAGCCACCTGTTTCTCCAGAGAGGTGTCAATTCATTCCATGAGGATTTTGTTGCCTTTTGTTTCAGATATTGGAAGATGATCTTTCTGTCTTTGTGTAAGCTTTCTTTTACCAGTGGTGACCTCATCTGTAGCAGCCTTCAAAAACTTCTTGCCCAAGGATATGACCCCATGCTCTAGCAAGTTATTTTTTTGACAGCAACGGGCAGTGTGAGATTGTTTGGTGGAATAATCAAAGCTGAATAGGCTGGACAAGGCACTGAGCAGCCTGATGTAGTGGGAGGTGTCTCTGCCTATGGCAGGGGGGTTGGAACTCGATGATCTTTAAGGTCCCTTCCAACCCAAACTATTCTATGGTTCTATGATTATAAAGAGGGATTTTGGTATAATTCTTGATAAAGAGGAAAACTCAGATCCTCAGTCCCTCACCTCCCACTGGGGGAGTTTGCATTGCTCTGCTGGCACTTCTTCACATGATGCCCTTTCAAAATCTCTATTCTCATCTTTATTTTTAATGGTGATACTTTGCACTTAGACACTGTTTTTTCACAGACAGGTCTTTATAAAAAGTTACAAAGCCAATTAAATCTTCCTCTCTTCATGCTGCATGTGGGAAAACTTAGGCCTAGAGAAATAATGTGACTTTTGGCCATCTAGAAAGTGGCTTTGTGGTGTGGGGAGGAAAAATAGGGTTGTTATGGTGCAGCAGTTGGAAATGATGCACAGAGCAGTGGATGCAACAGTGATGCAGACGCAGCCTCAGTGATCTGAAACTTCTGATGTTGAAAACAGGATTTTTTTTTTCTTCTTCTTCTAATCACATTAAAAACCTCTGTGGTTACTAGACCTCTGCAACTTCCCTTATGTCCCCGCATCCTTTAGCTAATGCGCCCAAGACTGTGCTGAATTAGCCGTTTGCGGGGTGTGTGCGTGTCGCCGGTCCCCAGCAGCGTGAGCGCGGCGGGTTTGCTGCTGCTGCAGCCGCGTAATCCAATCTTGCCATGCCTAAAGCAGTTTTGGCAGCGAGCCTGCGGCAGGGAGGAAGCCATCTCCTGCCTTCTCCTCCCTCACCTACCGCTCCTGCCATCCCCTCGCCGCGCCGAGATGGGAAGGAGGAACACACCCAGCCCTGGTACCCATCTGTTGCAGCATCGGCTTCAGTAGCAGAGCCCAGAGATGTTTAAATGCGCTTGCCTTTAGGGAGAAGCTTTCAATGCAGTTCTTCCATGGACGTTTCCAGCCAGACTGCAGGATTTTTCAGAGCTGTAAGTCAGAGCAGAGCTTGATGGGCTGTGGGTTTGTTTTTTTTTTCTTTTTGATTCATTTATCCTAACGGGGAATAGGTTTTGCATTCATTTAGGTGGACACCTGAGTGCACTGCAGGACTCTACCAAGAGAGCAGGCATTCTTCAGGCTGTGTAAGAAATGCATGGTTCTTGGGTTTATTTTTTTTTTTATGGTGTTTTGTCTCTTTTGTATGCATAGCTGGCACAGGGCTGTTGCCCTGTTTTTAGAGCATTTAATTACAATAGATACTCCAAGGATGAACAACATGTTCTTTATCTAGTTAAAGAATGTGGCGCGGAGGATTTGTATTTTCCCTTGCATAACTTTTCCTTAATGTTTTGGAAAGAGAGATTATCTTTTTGGGGGTGTTTATTTTATTTCAGCCTAAAACCATCTGGTCTCTGCATCCTGCAATGCCTGGTTTCTCACACTGCTCATCTCAGAGCAGCCTGAACTGCTGGGCAACTAATTGCCATGGCTAGACACTGTAATCCCCAAACAGCAGGTTTTTGGGAATCCCTCTTTTGCTTATTGATCTGAGATTTGTCAGTGTAAAAGGGCATATTTCAGGCTTTATTTATTTTTGCATTTTTCCCTTTCTGCTTAATGCTGAGCACAGTTGTGCTGCAATTAATGGACCTAATGAGAGAATGAATGTCTGATATTGATGAGGCTGACTCTTTTCCTGGGATCAGACTTAGATCCTGAAGGATTTTAAGGTTCTTCTTTACTGGGGAGGGGTTTGGTGAATATTTATTGTAGTACAAGGTGTAGGGTATTTTGCCAACATCTTGTGTGTTTTGCTTGCTGGTCAGTGTGTTTTAGTTCCTGCTAGAGGCCACAGGAGATATTGGGGTTGTCTGCCTTTGGGAAGAGATTTCACCCTCACCTACAATCCCCTGTGTGGGCTGAGGAGTTAGGAGTCTTTGAGAAGCTGGAAAGCAGAGGCTGCACTGACTTCCAGCAGTCCCAGGAGGTGAGAGAAACCTGAAGTTGCTGAAATTGGGAATGGGGAGGGACAGGAGCATCTGTTAGACTGGAGGAAGAAATAGATCCTAGTGACATGGGGCCAGCCCTTGATCCAAAGGGGGGCAGTGGAAAACCCAATAAAAAGACTTTGCTACAATTTAGTTTAGTACATTTTTATTTCTGACAGTGGATAATAGAAGGTATCTATTTTTGGAAAATGCCTCAGTTTGAAATAAAAAACAAGAAACAACCTCTCAGACCCCACCCCTTCAATCTGTGTTCAGGCGACTTATAGTCATGAAGAAGAAATTGCAAGGATGAAAAGAAATATTGTACCTTTCAAGGCAAATCACTGTGTTGGTGGAAATCACTTGTAGCCAGAGTTTGCTCCAGGCAGCAAACAGCCACTGGTTTTCCATCTGAAGAAGAAAATCCCTATACCATTTCAGCACATTTGGCCACTCAAGTAGGTCCAGTGATGAGCTGATTTGTCTTAAATTTAAAAGAAATGGTGGTTACAAGTCTATGAGGACTTTCTATCATGTCTGTTTACCCAGAGTATATGGTGAGCATATATGTTGTCTTATATGAGAGCATTTTTTATATGTTTATAAAAATATTATGCTCTTTTAAATCAGTACTAACGTATCTAGGTCTGGGAGGACATAGTCATCAGTGACAGTCTATTTCTTTTTCTCACTGTAGGTGCTAATGCTTTCACTTCTAGAACTGATAATACTGATATGTTTTGATAAACTTACCCTCTTGCTCTGCTGCAAGAGACTTTTCTAATAGGCAATTAATGACTTTTAGTGCCTGATTGCAGTTGTAAGTCCAATATCTATTCCTAATGGAGCTCAACATGAATATGGAAACAATTTAAATTTAAATGCATACTAATAGCTGTACAGTTTTGTAATAGCTGTACATGGAAATTAACATTCCTGATGAGAAAAAAATTACCAATATTATTTTAGAGCCATAGACTTCACTTTTGAAATTGAAGAAAAAAATTTCTATGAAAATAAAAAGAGAAAGGAAAGCAATGCTTTAGAATTGGTATTCTGAATCAAGATTTCCTTTTTGTGGTTTGAATTTACTCTGAGGAAAAAAAAGATATTACAAATTATGGGGTTTTTGCTTATATGCCTATAAGCAAAAAAAATTTGCTTAGTTCTGTCTTCTGCCCGAGGCTTGTTTTTTTAATGGCAGATTTTTGGTGTTGCTCCTTGGCAGGGTGGGTGTCAGGGTGAGCTGCAGGCAGAGGCTCTCTCCATGCTTTGGTCTGGTGATTCCAGGGTGAGCTTTATTTTTATCATGATAAATGGGTTTGGACTGTGCCACATGGCTTGGAGCAACAGCCAGTTATAAAATGGCCTCTCCAGTACCAGTATCATACTCTGCCCATCTGTCAATGTGTCTAGGGTGTCCTGTTAGTTTGGAAATATTTCCCACACTCTCTGAGAAGGATCAAATTCTTCTCAATAGATTTTGATACACAAAGTGCCAGCCAAATTAAGTGTGGATTTCCCTGTTTTAGCTCACCAGTGTCTGCTGGGTTTCAGTACTGTTGCATGGGGCAGAAATTACTTCTGGTAATATAAGCATGTAGATATCAGGCTTTTCAATTGGATTCACTTAAATGTGTGTTTGCTTGCTGTTCTCCATAGGATATTCAGATAGAGCCCTTGTAATCATGATGCTGACATGGGTGCAGGAAGTATAAGATGGTTTAAATCAGACTACTCTTACTAAGGAAGCTAGACATTAATTGTTTTTCCCCTGCACTGGATCTAAATTAGTAACAGGTACTGGAAAAAAAGTAGTCAATACCAACAAAAACCCACAGCCCTAGAGCTCTTGAAGGATACCTGCAGTTTGTTTGGAAAAATATTTGCCTTAAACTTTTAATATTCTATGTACAGTAATTAGAAAAAAAACTCAGGGTGTTATTTCTGTCCTTCCCTTTTCACATGAGGAGTATTTCCTTACTGTACTCACTGTGAAAGCGGTAGTGGAGTGATGGCTATTTCAAATGAGAATGAGTAATCCTTATTTCTCTTCTTCCTTTTGTCTCATTGTTCACAAGGTTTTCCAGATGGGTAAATATTTTATGTATCTTTCTTCTAGAGAAGATCATTGGTGTCTTCCAGAACCTTTTTCCGAGCAAAGGTTTGTTGTGTTTTGGAGCATATTCCATGAGAGAGACTTAATGAGGGTCAGGGCTTAGTCTAAGCAAGTCTAGAAGCACAAGGTATACCATCCCTTGGACTTCTCCCTTAGATCATGCCAATTTTCTTAACAAACATGCTTTATCAGAGGTCTGTTTTCTTAAAATTTAAATTACAGTTGTTTCAGTAGGTCACAGTGGCTCCTTCCTATGTCAGAAAGTTAAGGTTGTTTTCAACAAAGCAGCCAAAGCCCTATAAAGAAAATGTAGGTTTTAGTAACACTTTAGAAATGCCAACAGAGATTAGGGCCTCATTGTGCTACCCTTTGTATGGATGCATATAGTGTGTCTAGACTGCAAGTAAAGATGGGATTGAAGCATGGCTTAAATGAGGCTGACTGAGTCCTGACAGCCACAGGACAGTGGGAGTGAGGAGCTGGAAGGGAGCTAAATTACCAGAGTATTTACTCAGGCTCCCGTGGGGATTTTGCAGCCTATGCTAACCCAAGTGTTGTCATGGCTACACTTTTATCAGTGCTGTGAGGAGCTGGGTGAAAGTGAGCTGGTGTAAACCACGCTTGCCACTGCTGCCTGGATGTGTCCGTAGTAAGATGCCTTGCCTAGACAGCTTGCTTTCTCTATAGAGGGAGGAAAAAAGAAAAATATGTGATTTAATGCCCTTTAGAGACAGTAAAGTGGGAGAGGAAAGAGGTTCATTTATCCTCTGTTGGATGATGCAAAGTTTGAGAAAATTGTCTGGCCTCTCCCAGAGCAGAAGCACAGTGCTGTTGGAAATGCTGACTTTTCCCAGCTCTCTAGGTTGAACAAAAAGTGTGGGGTAGATGACTAGTGTTTTAGATGGTGGAAGTTGCTTGAGAGATGCCTTGATGCTTTCTCAGGTGTAAATGAGGTAGAGCAGGCAATGAAAGTCTCTTCACTTGTATCTATTCATGAAGATGTTCTGGGTTCGAAATACAGTTTGTAAAGCAAAGTTTGGATTCCCTTAGTGTGGAAGGAGGAGTGATTTTATAGTTGCCCAGGAGGCTGTGGATGACCCCTCCCTGGTAGTGTCTAAGGCCAGGCTGAATGAGGCATTGAGCAACCTGGTCTAGTGGAAGGTGTCCCTGCCTGTGGCAGGGTGGCTGGAACTAGATGATCTTTAAGGTCCCTTCCAACCCAAGCCATTCAATGATTTATTAGTATTGCATGGTGACAATAATTGGAAAAAATATTAGTGGCACCAAATTTCAGCATCTCTCAGCATAAAGCCAAGGGTGGAACCTGAAGGACTTACAAACTGGATTTAGGGCAGAGTACTGTGCTATGAGTGTGTGTATTACCTTTGAGAAATTGAGCTTTCTTCTGTCCTTCAGGGCTTTTTACATTGGCAGCTTCCACAAAATGCACCTTAAATACGGAGTCCAGAGGATGAATAGCAAAGGCATACATTCTGTTGGGAAAAGAAAGAAGTGGTTTAGCCTCTGAAATTAAGCATGTAGTATACATCTGTCCCTTTTACATGTGGTGCTAAGACTAAAAGTAAGAAGCTATAGCCAAGTGACTACATTTTGTAGTCACTAAACAGTTTGCTGCAGAGTGATACAGGCAAATGTGGTAGGAGAGTGTTAAGAGGGGGAATCTTCCCTTGTCTGGGCTCCATGTGTTGTCCCCTTTGACTTCCCATTGAGATCTTCTGCATACCCAATAGAGAGCCATCCTCCTCCTCTTCTCTCCTTGAAGTTCCTCTTTGCTTCTTTTTTTCCTTCTTTTTGAGCTGAGAGACTACAAGTCCCTCACTTGCCTGACTTTCCAACTATAAGTTTTCTTCTAATTGTTAGGATTAGTAGCTGAAAATAAAGAAGTGGCAACAGGCAGCCATCTTTCTAAATGGAATGAACTAGAAAAAATAGTTCCAGTTCAAGTATTTCTGGCAGGGATTTTCTCTCTTGTGTGAATATAACCTTTTTTAGTCTTATATATGCAAGAGACAACCCTGCAAGTCTTTCTCAGATGGGGACATCAGCTGGAGGTTTTCAGTTCTGATTTTGTTTTGTTTTACTCTACCTCGAGGAAATGGTTTTCAAAGGCATTTGACCATTGAAAAACACAAAAAATGCAAAGCATAGTGACTTTTAAAGTAGCTGAAGTGTAGAGATGATTTAGAAAGCCTCATGATGATCCTTGTTTTGAATTCCCTTCTGATTTCCCCCATGCTGCAGCTTCTCAAGTGTTTTCATTACATTATGTCAAAATCATCTTTCCTGCAGTTCTGCTGTTTCACTGTGGCTGAAGTTACACTTTATGGCAAACACATGCTTTTTTCTGCAAATACATTGGGATCTTGTGTCTCCTTTGTGAAAGACAACCACGGAACTAATGGAAAGCATTTCTGTTGGCTCTCAGTTTCCAAAGGGTAACTTTTCTAGCCTTGTGCAGCCCCTCCCTACAGCCACGTATCTTGGCTGCTTCTCACTTCTCTCACCACTCATCTGGCCGCACTTTCTAGGTCTAAGGTGTGTTATTTTCTGATTTTGCTTTGTATCTCTTAACCTTGTGTGCTTCATGAAAGACATATCCCACCAGAGAAAGACTATGTTCATCTGAGCACCCAGGAGTAGCATTTAATGATGAGTTTGTGTGCAGATCATGGTGTTACAAAGAATGAGAATTTTCTTTTCCCTCTGGACTTGCTTTCTCTGCTGTTCTCTCACTTTCTCTCTTTTTCTTTTTTTTCCCCAATGACATTTTGTTATTTGCACATTTGCTAGGTTGTCCATCTGCTGTTGTAATAAGCAAGCTGCCAGTCACTGTGCTGAGTGGTTTGTGGTGTGAAGGAGCTGCCAAACCAGGCTGCCATGTGCATGGGAATCATGTTCAGGCTTTGTCAGAGCCCCTAGTGATAGTCTGGGATTTTCTGCTGAGGTGGAGAGCAGCACCCTTCATCACAGCATTTCCATACAACCCTCAGCTCTCTGCACATAAAGGTTATGAGGGTCTGGGTAAAACTGATTGCATCCCACCCCAGGCTCTCTCTGCTCAGCTCATCTGCGAAGGCTGACTCACCAAGAAGATACAGTGGTGTTTGTTGGCAGGAGAGCACAGGACTTGAAAAATATGGCTTTTTTTTTTTTCCTGTGGACAACAGAGTGTTCTAGTGATTGAAGTTTGAGACAGAACAAAACTAAAAACCAATCCTCTGCCTCTTGGCAATTTTTGTTGATGAACCTTGACTACAGCCTCAGAAGAAAAAAATTTGCTGTCCACTGCCGGAGATTAATGCCTGTCAAGATGAAGACAGGCATGAGTTGGGGCTGTTCAGCTTGGTGAAGAGAAGGCTCAGGGAGGACCTCAGAGTTGCTTCTCAATACCTGAAGGGGGCTACAGAAAGGCAGGGGTAGGACTTTTTAATAGGATATGTGATGGGAGGACTAGAAATAATGGTTGTAAATTGGAAGGGGGTAGTTTCAAGCTAGATAGAAGAAAAAAATTCTTTATGGTGAGAGGTCAGTGAGACACTGGAAGAGTCTGCCCAGAGAGGCTGTGGATGCCCCCTCCCTGGAGGTGATTAAGGCCAGGCTGGACAAGGCACTGAGCAGCCTGATGTAGTGGGAGGTGTCCCTGCCTGTGGCGGGAGGTGGATCTCAATCATCTTTAAGGTCCCTTCCAACCCAAACTATTCTATGTTCTAAGATCAATCTAGAGGTTTAGAAATTAACAAGGGTATGCTGAAGGCTGACACTATCCCATGATCAGGATAACTTGGGAAGAACAGCTTGGAAGATAGCTGCTTTCATGGAAATATCAAGGACTTACTGTTTTCATGACTGTGTTTATCCCTGTCCCCTTGAAATACTCAGCTTTATCTGCTCTTTCTGTCCAAGTGTTGGTAATCCAAGCTGTATGCCACATGGGTGAGAACCAGGCAGAAGTGGGTTCAGTTGCTCTTTAGTATTTTGCCTGTTTGGTGTTAGAACTAAAATAAATGCCATTAAATTCAGTGGAGGGATTATTTTCTTATATAAATCTTTTGCATGTTTCTTTTCTTTTTTTTTTTTTTTAATAAAGGATATTGAATAATCAGCAGAAGGATGGTGATTTTCACATCCTGAGATCTGGGTTAGATTTCAGACAGGCCCAATCCCCTTTTTAGACAATGCCTTTTGAGAATGAATATTCCCCCTTTGCTCTCAGGCACATCATTTGGGTGATTTGACTTGTTATTTCAAATCTGGTGCTGTATCCACCTTGACATCAAAGTATGCACTGCCTGTCCTGTACCATCATCCTGGTTGCCTCCGGACCCTGCTGCCTCTGGCCTCCTCATGCTGCAGACAGAAAAAAGTCTCTGCATCTAATTTCTACCATCTCGAGCTCTCCAGAACCACCCCATTGTTCTTTTTAAAATATGAATAGCCTGAAGTGTAAGAGCAAACAAATAAATTGGGATAGCCTGCTGAAGTACAAAGCTGGCTTGCACATATCTACCCTGCTTTGTGCATCTGTTCCTGCCCACTCCCATTGAGTCATACCCAGACTTAGTCACCAGCATCCTCCGTCTCTCAGTGCAACTTGTGTATCTGCCTCCAAAACACATGCTGCAGTCTAGATGGCATGGGGGAGGGAGAAGAAGAGCAATGCCATGAGCAACCTACTCCTAAAGGAATAGAGCAATGTCACAAGTCTTATTATACTATACTATGCCTAGTATCTCAAAACAACAAGAGCACAATGATGGAAATTCCTCCATTTTGCCAATTTTCAATCTTTTCTTGTGCAATAATTGAGTGATTTGATACAAAACCCCAAAGGATTCTAGATAGGATTGTTCTGAAAAAGAGAAATCTTTCTGTTCAGTCAGAGCAACCAGGCTGTGCCCTCTATTTCACAGGGTTCATCCTTTGGATTCTCCTCACAGGCTATTAGCATATGTAGCATATTTGCTATTCAGAGCTTTACATAGGCTTGTAATGGGTACAAATGCAAGGCAGATCAAAAAAAAAAAAAAAATTGCTGGTGTGCAGACAAAGTAAACCATTCACAGCTAGTGCTAACAAAAATCCTGACTTTCTTTGTCCTTGACAAAATAGTTGAGGTGCTCATTGCTCAGTGATGTTAGTGGAGGAGGAGACATCAAGAGCCCTGTTAAGTTGTAGTGCTGAGGAGTGCAGCTTTCAGCAATTTTTGTGGACTCAGGGCTAAATTAAGCCTTCAGCTGAAATTATCTGTTCTCTTTGTATCTTTCTTTGTTTATTTTATTAAAGGAGCTGTCTCCCTGGATTGAAAAGCTGAGTAACGTGTCACCTCCTGCTTGAGTTAAGTTGTAAAAAGAAACTGTGATGTCTGGCAGACATTTCGCACCCTTAAATTTGGTGCAGTTCTAGCACATACATAGAACTCGGTGAAATTGGAAATATTGTCTCATAGGTGACACCATCAGTAGTCAGGACTGTGTGATGCTACCTACACTAGGCTGTGAAGCTGCTTAAAACTGAATAACCCAGACTTTCAGCAGAGGTGGGCTGTGGGGCTGCCATGAAGTAATTGTAACCTGGGTTGCCTTAGAAACCAAAGAGTTGTCCATATCTGGAGCACTGTGCCCAGTTCTGGATTCCTCAGTTCAAGAAAGACAGGGAATTAACTGGGGAGAGTCCAGTGGAGGCTACAAAGATGGTCAGGGCACTGGAGCACCCCTCTGATGAGAAAAGGCTGAGAGACTTGGATCTGTTTAAGCCTCTAGAAGGGAAGACTGAGAGAGGATCTAATCGATGATTATCAGTATCTAAAAGGTGGGTGTCAAGAGGATTCTTTTAAGTGGTGACAAGATGCAACAGGCAAAGCCTGAAACATGCAAAGTTCCATTTGAACATAAGGAAAAACTGCTTCTCTTTGAGCTCTGGCACCGACAGGATGTATGTCCTTCAGTCAAGATACTCAACACACACCTGGATACATCCCTCTCCAGCTTCTGTAAGGACCCTGCTTTGGCAGCAGAGTTGGACTTGAAGATCTCCAAAGGTCTTCCTTCCAACCCCTGCCATTCTGTAATTCTGTGACTGTGTTTGTGAGTTGTTAACCCATCACCATGGACCTAGAACTTCATCCAACCATGTTGTTCATGGCCATGTCTTGCATTTGAAGGGATGGCAGCAGAGAGTGTTTTGTGAAGCAATTCATTTGATACCCAGCACTGAAATTTTGGACCACTGTTGAGTAGGGCCACAAAAAGATCCTGCTTCCAACCATGATATTTTCAAAATTAGTCTCTGATCCATCAATTACAGCATTGCCCCTGTGTGCCCTGTTAGCTCTTTGGCTTCAGCCATTGCAAAGAAGCTTTGTCAGCCTGGCTGCCAAAGTGGCCTTGAAACAAAACCATAATTAAAAAAAGGAAGCCTTCTTATTCCTTGTTGTTTACTGCATTCAAGGCTTTAGTGGTCTGTTTGTAAAGCTTGCAGCCTCCACAGCAGAAATACTGGAAACCCTCTTCTGACACCAAGGTCTCCAACTACAGCAGCATCCAGCCCAGTGTGTCTGGGCAAGTCTTCTTGGCAGGAATCCTCCCCAGTAAGGAAAGGAGCAGTGAAACTGACTGGAAAAGGTGGAAAATGGCCTGGCTAACCAGGGCTTGCTCCTGTTGCTATTTGACTATGCTCTGCCAGCCAATTTAATTTCTTTCTGTATCCTAAAATGGGGTTTTCTTTCCTATCCCTCAAAACAGTTCTGAGAAAAGATACTTTGTCTTCTCAGAATGTCAAAGAACAAGAATTTTATTCTTCTTTTCTTATGATCCCAAGTGTTCTGGTATAAGGACTGCCAAAGGAGGAAGAGCTGGCATCAGGAAGCATCAGGACCTAGATGTAGGGATAACTCATACAGGACACAGCTTAGTCACAGCTTTGGAGGAGAAAGTGGCGTAAAGAATCTGTAATCTTCCAGATTTTTCCTTGGGAGAAGAAAGAGAAAGAAGTAGCAGAGAAGGTAAATGGATTTGAAGACAGAGTTCTCCTGACTTACAATGTGTGAAAGCTAAAGCACCAGCCAAGCCTGTTAAAACCAATAAAGTCAGCTTAGTTGCTTATTGAAGTCTATTAACCCCCTGTGCTATCAGTAAGGAAAGTACTGGAAAACTTCCTGCTGGGTGGCTGTTGTGGGAGATGGCCCACCCCAGGAGGAAGCAGAAGCACCAAGCTGTTGCTCTGCTGTTCTCTGGAAAAAGCTTTGATTTCCCCAGGGCCATATTCTTCAGTGAATATAACAGGAACTTCCATGACAACCTCTTGTAAATAAAAGTGAATTGAAAACAAAATAAATCTGAAGTGGCTTTGTGGGTGTAAAGTAAATCTGAACTGCTCAAGAGGTCGTGTTTTCTAATTGGGGATGACAGGAAAGATGTCTGGCTGTCAGAGGGCACTGGGTGATGTGAAGGACTGACTGAAGAACTGGAGCACAGAAGGAAAGCTAGAAAAACTTTACAGACCAGACTTTGCATACTCTTAATTCCAGGTTAGCAGCACTGCAAGCTGCAGTTTCTAGTGCCTTTCCTACAGTGATTGTAGACTGATCTCTACAGAAGTTGTTTGTCCAAGTGCTGTACTGATGGGTACAGGGAGTGATGCTGTCCAATCTTCACCCAGGGCTCTGCAATCTCAAATGAGAAGGGCTCTTCATAGAATCATAGAATAGTTTGGGTTGGAAGGGACCTTAAAGATCATCTAGTTCCAACCCCCCTGCCATAGAGGCAGGGATACCTCCCACTACATCAGGCTGCTTAGTGCCTTGTCCAGCCTCGTCTTGAACACCTCCAGAGAGGGGGCATTCACAACCGCTCTGGGTAACCTGTTCCAGTGCTTCACCACCCTCACTGTAAAGAACTTCTTTCTTATGTCTAAATCTACCCCCCTCCAATTTACTTCCATTGTTTCTAGTCCTCCCATCTGATATCATGTTAAAAATTCCTTCCCCTGCCTTTCTGTAGGACCCCCTCAGGTACTGANAGAACTGAACGCAATACTCCAGATGGGGTCTCACCAGTGCTGAATATAGAGGTAAAATCACCTCTGTGGACCTGCTGGTCACACTCCTCTTGATGCAACCCAGGATTTGGTTGGCCTTCTTGGCTGTGAGTGCACACTGGTCGCTCATGTTGAGTTTGTCATCAACTCTTGCTTGAACTGAGATGTCACAGGATACTTTTGGTGGAACTTTTTGAAATGTCTCTCCAAAACCATATGAAGTGGTGGAGGCCCCATCCCTGGAGACATTCAAGGACAGGCTTGATGAGGTTCAGAGCAACTTTTTCAAGTCACCTGCTCACTGCAGGGGGATTTGCGTGGATGACCTCTGAAGGTCCCTACCAACCCCATGATTCTGTGGCTTTCCAGGTCACTTGGAATACGTGTTGGAGAGAAGAAAACTGTCTAAGATGAGTTTCAATCACAGATTAACAGCAGAGCAAGCCTTCATTCAGTGTGTCTCTGTTGTCAGGAGAATGGAGCAGTCAGATATGTGATAAAGGTTGGGGTTGCAATGTCGAGCTGTCAAGAGTACTGTAGTGTTTTGCAACGCTTTTGGAGCTTTGTTTTTGGTTTGTTTTGGGCTTTTTTGTAACAGTTGCTGTATCTTCAGCTGCATCATCATGAGTTTCTGAAAGTGGAATACAAGGAAGAAATAGATATCCAGACTCTGTTCTGCAGAGATATGAACAAGGAAAAAATAAGCAGCTAATATTTCCTTGCTTAAGCAGCAGGTTGGAACTGAGAGAGCACTATTTACAGCCTGGAATTCAATAAAGGTAATTTTTCCTTCTGTAAATTGCTGCTTTCGCACACAGAATCCTGTGAAGAAGTAAAAGATGAAAAATTACAGACTTAGTTGCAGACTTAAAAGCACAATTATGGTCCTGTTTGAAATGCTTTCCAGCACAGTATTAACAGAGAAAGGTCTCATGCTGTCCAGAGAGGTGTAGCTACTCCTGCTTAACAAGTAGAAATCTCCTCTTCTGCATGTAAAGAATGGTGAAGTTACTCCATGATGTATCAAAGTTACAAATTAGAATACACTCCTCAGCTGGGTTTCACAGTACTTTTGTATGCAATGCATATATGTTTTCAAGCTTGGAAATGGAAATGGAAATTTAGCTCCTAGACAAAATAGTTATACCTCCCTCTCCCCTTCTATTTTTGAAGGTTTCTGCTTAAAAAAAGAAGTTATGGTTTCATTATCATCTCTTCCATCTTTTCTGAAAAGTTTTCTCAACCCTCATTACTCAATATGTGTCCCCTTAAACCTAGATTCTTCCATGAAGTCTCCAGTCCTCTTAAACATCAGGTTTTTCTCCCTGTGAATTACAACAAGGAGTAATATCAGGATGCTAATATGTAGAGCTCAAAAAAGGTTATTTCCTTGATTTATTCCATGGAAAATGACTTAGCACATGTCACATCACAGCTTCTACGCTGAGAAAAATGAGCAGAGGAAAATGCTGGTAAATCCTCTGGCTGAATTAAAGTAAATACAAGGGGATATGTTTTTGTGTAACTTTCCATGAGGCTCCCAGACTTTTTCAGAGATATTCCTCACATAAGTCCAGCAGCAACATATGAAGTAGGAATAATAATAATATTGATAATCTGTTTATTGGCTGTGTTTATAAATGCCATTTATGGATTAATAAGTAACTGTCACATGCAGTGTGAAAGTAATTTTGGACTTAACTAGATTAAGCAAATGAACACAGCTAGGTTTGTCTAGGGTTCTGCCTGGTTCAGGCTCCATCCAGTCTTGGTATCAGTCAGAATCTGAACCAAACAGATCACCTCTTGTTTGGTTTGAGATATTTGCTTACATTTTCATTTGCAAGTGAAGGTGATGTGAAACACAGACATCAAAGCATGGCAAAGAGTGTGACCTCATGTGACTGGGTTGGTGCTTTCCCATTTGGGCCTTAGCTCCCATTGAACATGCAAAGACAGAGCTGGGAGCACACAAATTTATCACGAATACTTTGGTTTGTGGCCTGATGATTTTGGGCCCAGTTTGGCCAAGCCTTGGCTGCTGCTTTTTTTTTTTTTTTCTTTCCTACTTGGCATGAATTACTCCCATGTGCTTCAGTTCCAGTAATTCAATATTTTGTTCCTTATTTTTGTTGTTTGTTATGTAACCAGAATATTTTCAAACACTTGTAAGGGTTATGCTGGAGTTATACTCATGTTTTTTAGCATATTTTGCAGTTAGTGTGATTATACAATGGGATGTGATTAGACTTGTGGCTGCTCTGAATTCTGAAGGCAAGCAAGCCTTGCAGACTTCCCAGCCCGTGCTAATTTCTAATTAAGCTTTATTTAAACACAAATTAGGTTTACATGAAATTGCTATTTATTTATGTTTTGAACTCCTTTAAATGGGATGCAGATGTGGTGGTAGAGGAACACTGAATCATTACATGGAAAGGGTGATGCCTTGCATCTGGGATGTTCCTCTTTGGGGAGGTATTCCTGACATTTAGATCAAAGTCTGGGATCCAAGCCTCAGCTCTCCAGCAAAATGCATTAAGGCACAGTATTAATACACTCCTTGCTTTCAGCAACAGAATTACTCATTATCTACTTTCCTGATCAGAATGATGCTAAACTTGACACTAAAGGAGCTCTAAAACCCCCGTGGCTGGAACACAAAGTAGTATAAACAGAACAGACAGCAGGAGGTAGAATATAATTGCAGTTTGGTTTTGTTAGTTAAGGACGAGCATGTGTGCTTTTCTTACAGCTTTATTGTCTGCAGTCACGCAGAATTGGGTGCTCCTCTCCAATCTGTGCAAGAAAGTTGGTTATTTTTCTCCCTGAACACGCTGTCACAGTTTTCTTCCTCTTTGTTTACATACGTTACACATTTTTTGGAACACTGAAATATTCAGGGTTTGTTTGCTGCCATAAATACTCTTTAAACCGAGATGATACACTCCACTAAAGGCAAGGTAGACCATTTGCTCAGCAAGTGGCTATATTTAAAGTGTAATTTCCTACAATTAGTACCTTCCCTTGAACGTTCTAGCACCGGGCTTCTGACTTTTTGTTCTGCAAATGCTTTTTCTAGGTAATGTCGTTCAAGCACCACTGAGGGCTCCCTGTGCAGTTGTTACTTACATCTGCCTCTGGTTTCATAGCTTGGGACCAACAAGCAGTGCCTGGGTTACTGATTTCCAGCAATCCCTGTGGGTAAAGCAGTGGGCACTTTCCAGATAAAGTCACAAGCTATAATCATGGGATGCTCTGGTGGAAGGAAGAAAACATTCGTGTAGGACATGAAGTTTTTTCTTCTCTCTTCTGGCAGGATCTCAGCTCATTTGCCATGCCCTTCTTGGACGGTGATGTGGAGAGCACTGACAAAAATGCTGCTCGCAAGGTAGGACATTTCCTTTGCTGTGGTGGCTCAATCCCTTGGTGGTAAATGCAATTTTTTAGACTTATAAAAGCCTGAGGTTTTAGTCTTTCCTGCTATACCTTTAATCTCATGAGAATGATACACTAGGGCAGTGACATGTTTAGACCTTACTGTGACAATTCTTATGCTGTGTAACCTGTAAAGGATGCTGACCTTTGCTGGTATTGGTTTATATACTGCTGATGTTGTGTCTCAGGCTGTTGTAATTCAGTGAAATGATATTGTGTAACTTTATTCTCAGGAATATGGTTAGCTAACAAAATCTGTACTGTTTCTACAGAAATACAGTGCCCAGCTAGGCATCTGTGGCTGTTGGTATGGTTTCCTGGAATTGCCCCTTGATGGTTGCTCTCTGGCTGTAGAGATTTTAACTGTTCAGTTTGTCTGTCCTTGGTACTGGCAAAAAGACCTGCTTGCTTTTTCTGAAGCCATAATAATGGAGTCTTCCTGTAAACAAGGTGGAATAGTTCCTCCTTGGAAGGCATTCATGTGGGATGAACTCAAGCTTATGCTTCCAGAGGCATTGCTGTGAGATTTGTTATCTGATGCCCTGCTATTAAGTTATACTAATGCATTCACAGAGTTTACTTTGAAATGATCAGGCAAACATATTCAGTGTCTGACATTATGGATGGGTGTACAGCACCTACACAGCCTTCCAAAAGCAATAAAAATTGTGGGTGGGATTTCTCATCTTCAGGTCCTGGCCTCATCATTCTCACCAAACACTGAAAGACAAGTCTGTCTGCTAAATGTGAACGGAGATAGATGTTCCTTCCAACAGTAAATAGCCCCAAAAGCTGATCTACAGCTACTCAGCAGGACACTTTGACTTGTCACAGTATTTACAAGGCTCTGTCCCTCTGTGAAGATTAAACCTGTTATAGGCAACTTGTCAAAAAGTTTGAAGTTATAGTTCAAAGTAGCTCCTTAGTGAAGCTAATCTGCATCTAGAGCAGTAATAATCTAGCTCTTTTGACAGCACAAGTTTCTAGTCTTTTGCACCTTGCAGGAACAGACAGTTGTTTTAACAAGTCCTGCAGTCCTCTGGTAACTGAATATGCTTACAACATTGGCCGTGTTACTTTCTGTGTTGGATCTTTTAAGACTGACATAGGAGTCACTGACACAGAGGAATTCTTAGAGTTGCCAGGGAAGCTAAAATATACAGTGTTACCAAAAGGTGTTTGTTTGGTGGCTTTGGATAAAGAGAATAATATAATGTTTTTGAAAAGGGTTGTCACTCTGGAAGAAGGCAGAGGTTTCTAGCCAAAGCTTAATTTTTTGATTTGTCACTTCCTTTCCCCAAAGGAAGGTGAGAAAGTTGCATGAATATCAATCCTGACTTAGAAAACCACCAAAGCTAGTAACTCCGATATGTAGTATTACATGATATCATAAAAATCATAGAATGGTTTGGGTTGGAAGGGATCTTAAAGATAATCTAGTTCCAGCCCCCCTGCAATAGGCAGGGGCACTTCCCACTAGACCAGGGTTGTCAGTGCCTCATCCAGCCTGACCTTAAACACCTCCAGGGATTGAGGGCATCCACAACCTCTCTGGATAACCTTTTCCAGTGTCTCACATCCCTCACTGTTAGGAATTTCTTTCTTATATCTAGCCTGAATATCTAGAGCTCATATCTAGCTCATCTGTTACTCCTAGTCCTGCCATTCCACTTATGAAGCCCTTGTTTTTCCTTTTACTGGTCTTGAGACTCTATGGCAGCAGTGGCTTGTGTAGGGTACAACTGGAAGAACAATTCGGTAGTTGACCCATTTTGCAGCTTCAGTAAATTTTGGAGTATTTTCTCCCAGACCTGGGTCAAAGTGGAAGTCTGATTAACTTTGGAGTAATTATGCAAATGTGACTTCGCATCTCAAATTGCTTTTTTAACTGAGCTTTTTGACTGAGATTTTTTTCTGACATCATACCTGGGGCTCTGTACAGCACATGCAACAAAGTGGTAAGAAAAGAACTTCTGATGAGAAAGAGAAATCCATGGCCTCACATCTCATCCTAAATATTGTTTTCCTCAATGTGAAGGATGTGAGCTTCACTGCTGCTGAATGATGTCTACCATCAGGCTGCAGTATTTTATTGAATTTGACTGTTTTCCAGTCTCTCTGGTGCTACATACAGTTCCCAAGCTGCTGTTCGCTTTTGAGTGAGATGATTCTTCTTTGTTCAGAATTACAGTGTGATTTTAATTTTTGTGTGTTAGAAGTGGGTATTTCATCAGCAGGACAGATTTTCTACTCACCCATCATGTTGGCAAGTGGCAATTCATCAGAGATGTCTCTTCCTGCACTTAACTCTTCTGTGGCTTGGGCTATAGATCAAGGTAGAAAAGAGTAGTTTGCAACCTGTCATCCAAATCTGCCATTAATTTAATTTTCCTGTTCCTTGTGAAAGGCTTTTAGAAACTGAATTAACATTTTTCACAGAGATCCTCAGCACTTTACCATGCAAGTGTCTCTCAATCATTATCCTGTGACAACAGTCTTCATGACACAGCTCAGAAACTCAAGTGCAGAATTTTTTGTTAAAGTTCACAAAGGAATTTTTTGGCAGCAGTGGGTATGTGACAAACTTTTCCCGAAGTTGAGCCTTAATCACTTCTCATTAACATGACTGCTGTTAATAAATTACATGTTCCCCTTTCCTTTAAGACCAACAGCAGGAAGGATATAGGGTAGTTTTCATCTTCCTCTGCTGAAGATCAAGAATAGAATCATAGAATAGTTTGGGTTGAAATACAATATTCTGAAGATCTATGTAGAAGTTTTTGGCATGATGTGATGGAGAAAAGTAGCTTTTGTGCTTGTCACAGGTATTCTGGCCCTTCTTGTTGCCTGACAAAGTGCATTGTACTGGTAGTTTAGTCTAAAACAACATATATTGCTGATTTCCCCATGCTCAAATCTAGGACTCTCCAAGAATGACTTGAAATCTTCTTAAAGAGAGACCTTAGAGGGAGGAACATTAAATACAGCAGTACAGACAAGGATACCTGGGAGCTAAGAAACAGATTTACTGTGAAAAGATAGTGGAAAAGGGGCAATAAAAAGGCCTGGAAAATCACTGGTGATGTGGAGCATCATTCAGAAAATAATTCTGAGCAGGGCAGTGGTCAGGAATGAGTGTCCCTCTGCATCCAAATGACTCTATCAATTTTAGAGGGTTTAGCACCTTGAATGCTTATAAATCCTTTATATAAAATGTAGGTTAAAAGATAAGGCGTAGAAATTAAAAGCCATTGCATTCAACTGAAGGCTCAGGATTGTGAATGATTTTTGAGAAGAAAATACAATAGGAAGAAAATTGTCCATAGGGAGACAGCTATCAAATTATAGATGGAGGAGGGAAGAGGAGAAAGAAGCCTGAAAAACAATATTAATTGATTCCTTTATGGAAATAATAAAACTGTCATAAAAAAATTCAAAAGAAAGCTTGGAAAAGAAGTGTTCTTTTCCCTTCATGGAGAAAAAGTTGGTGAGGTGTTTCTCCTACATGATAATAGTGACTGTCAAATTAAGTGATATGTCATACTAAGTAAATACTAAAGCTGGGCATTTAAAAATTAAATCCAAACAACTCTGATAAAACACCCTTGAATGAATTGGCACAGCTTTCTCTGACTAGTGCTGATATTGAATAAATCTTGGAGCAGAAATGAAGTGCCAGAAGACTGCAAAAAAGCAATTACTCTGATAATATTTTCAATATTTGCAATTAGGATAATTTACAGGTTTGCCAGTCTAACATTAGTCCCAGGCAAAACAATGAAGCATCTAATATAGAGTAATTAATGATGCCATTATAAGAGACTCATTTGGAGTGAAAATATTGAACAAATGTGGGGTTTTAAATGAATTATAAATTTGATTGGAAAATGTCAGAGTGTTGGTGTGATGTATAGAAAAAAATAGCACAAGACATTTTGATTAAAGAAACTGGGATGATAGTGAGTAAACATAAATAAATAAAAACCTGGCTGATAAAATAAATTGAGGCTCATCGGTGGGAAGTTTTGCTTCTAGGCAGACAAAACATTCTGTTATTATCCTGTATCCTACTTTATCAGTGACTTGAAAGACATCCAGATTCATTACTGATGCAATTTGTAGTTCAGGTAAAAATAAAGGGGAGGAGAGTGATAAATTATAGGTAGCAAACTCTCCAGTGTAGAATGACCTGAATCACTTAAAACAAGTTTTGCAAACAAACCACCCATCGTAGTTTGGCCAAATTGCAATCAGTTACACAGACTTTATTTTTGGGAAGTCTTCCACTTTGATTAGATTTTGAGAATAGCTGTAGATAATCAGCTGTACATGCCCCTCCTAGATGTAACATGGTGTGGTTTTTTGATGTACAAAGGAATAGGGTGAAAACCAGGATTTGTTATGGCTGTGCTTGGCACCGACTCACAGTTCTGCTGTTGGTACTGCAGGAAAGAATTGATGAACTAGGATCAGAAAACATCAGAGGAATGACTCCAATATTGAAGGCCTTCAAGGAGCATTTTGTTCCACTTCTGGTCCTAGTATTGTTTTTGTTTTGTCCAGTGACTCATGAGAACTGCATGAGCAGCTCTTAGAACAGGGAGGAGAAGTAAAAAATATTCCATTTTTTTTGCTCTCCTCCACCCTGGATAATAGATCTCCTCTTGATTCATTGTTCCCCAGTCTTTTAATTGTCTGTTTCTTCATGAGCAGTGAACTGGCCTCAGCAAGGAAGCTGAGGAGCATGTCCTGGATGGTGTCACCCTTGTCACAGGGTGCCTGCAGTGGATGCAGTGTGCCTTTGGGCAAATACACATGGGCTAACTGATACACTGCTGTGTGGATGGCTCCTTCTCATCTGCTCCTGTAAAATAAATGTGGTTAGGGGTTAGGAAGGGGACTGAGAGATGACCTCACTTTCACCCTTCCTCAAGCCTGTTTCAGCTTTTGAACAGCCCTGGAAATCAAAGCCTGACTGTCCATACAGCCACGCAGAGCTGTCAGAGCCTGCCAGAGCAGCCAGATGAATCCCATTGTATTTTCATTTGGGAAAGTGTCATTGTACTCTAGTTTTGGGAAGTGACATCTCTGATCCTGTAAAATATGTTGTCATCCCAATTGTTAGTGCTCATGCAGAACCAAGGCAACTGGTGGTGCTGAATGTGACCGCATGGTGCCTGGGAGAGTAAGTCCTTCAATACCTTTCAGCCTAATGAAGTCAGCTCTTGTGTTTCTCTGAGCTCTTTTATTCCAGCAAAATGAGAGAATCATCCAATTAACTTTATCAAAGGGCTTTTTTATTGAGATTCAATGGAAGGGCATGAAACAAGTGCAGACTTCTATCTGCTGTATCCTCTCTAATTGTGTTTGCTGTTCCTGTCAAAGATGGTGGGAGGCAATTCCTTTTCTGTTATTCACCTTTCAAACTTCTTTTCGAAGTGAAGAGGCAAAATAAAGGTCAAGTAACTCACAGTTGTAAAAGCAGACAGAACTCAAGTGATCCACATTTATCTTAAATATTTGGATTTGGGGTAAAAAGGAATGGAGATCAGGAGTGTTTAATAACTTTCACTCAAATTCAGAAGCACTTTAAAAGGCTGCTTATCTTGAGTCTGTGCATATCCTAGGCAGATTATTTATTCAGACTATTCTGCAAAACCAATCTAAATTTACTAGAATGTGGACAAGAGCCAGACATCTTTTAGGGAGAGCATCTTCTGGGGAAGGCTGTGTGCCCAAAAAAGGACCTGGAACACCCTGTCAGGGAGCAGAATAGATGGGTGCTACGAGGTGCTGTGACAGAGACATGGGCAGTTTCAGGATTTCCCCATGTTCATCTCCACCTTTGTTTGTGATCAAGGTTTTCTCAGGAGAAGCTGTTAGTTTCTCTAGGCATGTAGCTTTGGCAGGATGCTTCTCTTCTCTGCAGTTCAGAGGTCCTTAAATTCCAGGTGGGCAGCTGAAACAGCTTCTGGAGAGGACTTTGTATTATGCTGAAAGAGAGTGATCAGATTTTCACAACAAAGCACGGGAAATAAAACAAAAAGATTGGGAAACCTTCTGTCTGTGAGTGTAAATACACAGAACTGAGATGGATAGTGTGTGGGTGAGAATAGACAGGTTTGTGGGGAAGTAAGAACAGTTTGATCTCCTAGCACATTGCGTTGGTTATTATCATGTAGTAGTGGTTAAATGTAGTGTGCTTCAATCTTCCTTTCAAAGTAAGATGGATTGTGAGTCAGGTAAGAGAACAGTTGATTGAGAAGATGGCAGGCTGGTACTGGAAGGATGACTATGGGATGGAGGGACACAATTGGTGGTGTTTCCCCAAGCTCAGTCCTTGGTCTGATCTTATAGAATCATAGAATAGTTTGGGTTGGAAGGGACCTTAAAGATCATGGAGTTCCAACCCCCCTGCCATAGGCAGGGACACCTCCCACTACATCAGGCTGCTCAGTGCCTTGTCCAGCCTGGCCTTAAACACCTCCAGAGAGGGGGCATCCACAGCCTCTCTGGGCAACCTCTTCCAGTGTTTCACTACCCTCACTCATCTTTGCTAGTGCAACACAGAATTGTCCTCAAATTTTGGTCTCCCAAAGTCCAGGTGTCACCTGGGGAACACTCACAGCACACACTAAGTCCCCATCAGGGAAGCCAATGATCTGAACCCATGTCCAGCTGTAATTCACTGTCATAGGTTAGGCTGAGACAGGTAGTGGGTTTGTGCTTCTGTTATTTCACTTTTAAAAATGAAGATGTAGGTCTACTGATCTGTCACAGGATGGCTCTGAGCTGTTAGTGTCTGTAGCTGGGAGAAAGGAAGAAGAGATTAGTAAGTGAGAAAATTCCCCATATCCAGGTGAAAGTACAGGAGGAGCTTTGAAGATGCTATTACGTGGTTTGAAATCTGCTTGAGCCAACTAGCTCAGGGCAAGTGCCAAGATATCATTTTACATTTCATTCAAAAGATTGAAAGTAGGTCTGTTAGAGGCCAAGCAGTGTAAGGCATGTCTCATTTGGTTGCTTTATTTTCGATAGAAGCCAGTTCTGGATGTATTTTAGGAGTCTGCCTAAGATCATTTGGTGTATACAAAAGAGCAAAGTCTCTCTCTGATCCCCAGCTGGGGGCTCTGAAGCATGAAAACTAGTAGTGTCTTACAGTATTTTGGAATATATTTACTTACTGCTATGTAAGATAATTGGTTTAGCCTTGAGCAAATGAAGCCAGTTGCTAGAACCAGCACATCTCTGTAGCACGGGGCTTTGCTTGGTTGCCTAATTTCTTTGGGAGCACATTGCCCTAGGCTGAGGGTAGGGTTGCATTGTTACAGTTACCAAGCTGCTCATTTAGCCATATTCCTCCACAAAGGATCAGGAGCTAAGATTTCCCTTCAACATCACTAATTTTAAGGCTTAGGGAGTCCAAGCTTAGGGAGTTCAAGCCTAGGTATAAGCTCAAAAATCCTGAATAAACTCTCCACAAAGCCAGCTCAGGGAATTTTTTTGTTGTTGTTGAGTGCTGTTTTATTTTTAATTAGCTCTTCATACTTGGAGGAAAATTTTAGTTTGTTTGATGAGGCTTTATTTGGACATTAATTTCCATTGTACTCACATTGTATATTTGTACTCCTTATCTCCAAAAGGCCAATTAATCATTTGGCCATATCACGATGTATCTTTATTAGGTGTGTTTCATATTTCTGCCCATTGTTACTTCTCTGCCCTTCCTGGATAAAAACAAACAGATGCTTGGATGGATTATGGATGTAAGAAACCAGGGTGCAGTGGGGTATTTTTTAGCTGCTACAGCTCAGCTGGAGGAATAGTTATTTTTCCAAAGCACACGTGGGTGTTTTGTGCCCACCTGCCTGTCATAGCTTTGGGAATGGAGTCCAGAAAGCATGAAGAACAGGCTGATGATCCATCTAGTTCTCTTAACATGCCTCTAGCATCACTGCCAGAGTCGTGAGTCTGAGTCTGCAGAAGATGGTGGAGTTTATTCCACAGCAGAGATTCTTCTGCATTTCCAGCTGAAGCATGAAAATTAACATAGCCTTGTGACTCTCACATATGCCATAAGTGTTGTAGGCAATGATTTTACTTATAGAGGGGCCTAATCATCTTTCAAAACTCACAATAATGTTCTTAAAAAAAAAAAATCCTCTTGTAATTCCCAAAGCAAAAATCACAGGTATTTATCCACTTTGATGTGAATTGTAACGTGTATAATTAACACATGGAGTGGCAGAGGAAGAATTCAATGTAGTAATTTCCTTTAATTTAGGAGTGTGCATATGTGTATTTAGCAGCATGCCCCTGGTGCTCCAACAATTAGCTAATTCCTCTGCCTGGCAGGATGGAGAGAAAGCAACAAACAAAAACAACCCGCTGCTTCTGCTCAGAGTTTGAGAATTTTCATGCCTGGCTTGTGCAGACAAGGAAAATACTGATGTTATTTGAGAAACTGTGGCTTGACATTTACATTTCTAGAACTGTTTTAGTGCTTGAGGATATTGTGGTGTTTTAAAAATGTCTCCTAGCTGCATGTCATTATAACCAGACAAACATGCAGAAAAGTTAACATGAAATATTAAGGCTGGCACCACAGTGATGTCCTTCTCTTGGCTTTACAAATGTCATGGCTTGTCACTTCAGAAAAAATTATAAGAAAATTACCATCCTGGAGGCTGTCCTAAGTTACAGCAATAGTGGCAGATTTGCATTGTGATTGAAATGAAATAGAAACTGTTATTCCTCAGTTACAGGCAGTGGATTTGGCAGCAGAACTCTTTAAATTGCAAAAATAAAAGGAGATGCCTTTGTGCTGCTTGGTTGTTTCTAGGACTGTGTAATTGTGAAGAGAACAAGGTATAAGCAGTCTCAGATGATTTACAGATGATATTTTAGTAAAGTTAAAGAGCTTTCATGAAAAATCTACCACTTTTGGGACTATTTACCCATGACAAAAATGCTATTTGTTTATTAGTTTACTTACAGGGTGATTATTATTCTAGTTCTCACTTGAGGGATTGTGTCTTGTTATTCTTGATAGATACTCACTGGGAATTGATGTGTGTATCAGAGGAATTAGAGTGGGAGTAAGTGAGATATGGCAGAGTAGAGTGAGATATGGCAGTGTTTCCAACATTAATTAGACAATCAGTAACAGAGCTGGAAGGGAAACCTGAGGCTGAAGCCACTGCACTAAGCATGAATCACTGCTTTTTTCTTCTCTGATGGATACTCTTAGGAGTGGTTGATACCCACTGCTTCAGTTAGGATTGATTTATCCTTGCCAAAAGTTTTCCCTGGAGCACAACTGCTGTCCTAATTCAATTACAAAAGGGCAGGTGTATTTTTGAGATATTTTTGTCTATGCTGTTGAAAGTAAGTGTGAAAACATAAAAAGTGGTTGTGCTTCTTGTCAGACATCTCTGAGCTAACCAGCAGAGCACAGAGCAGAATTCATTGGCTGTCCAGGGCTGTGCCAGCACAATTCCATACTCCTCCCAGTGACCTGTGCTATTTGTGTCTGTCTCTCAAATCAAACACCTTTTAGGTGAGAAACCTTTCCAAATGAGGGACTACACACTCTGCAGTCCCATACAGTGGGATCCATTCCAGATCTGTCCCATCCCAAGTGGAGATGAGAGCAGTCCAGGTTACTAGAGCAGGGCAGGTTTAGATTAGACACCAGGAAGAAGTTCCTTACCATGAGGGTGGTGGGACACCAGCCTGGGTTGCCCAGAGGTATGGTGGAGGCTCCATCCCTGGAGACATTCAAGGCCAGGCTTAATGAGGCTCTGAGGAAGATCTCCCTGCTCATTGGGACTGGGTTTGGACTAGATCACATTTGAGGGTCCCTTCCTACACAAAGCATTCTATGATTTTGTGGTTTTAAGTGGAAAGAGTTGCTGATCCAAAGTGTGTGCAATAGACAGAAAGGATTATAAGCAGAATCCTGTGTTCTGGAGGAAAGAGCTGTTTGTCCTTCATGCTGCTCATCCTTATTTCTACAAGTGTTTTGGAGCTCTATATTAGCATTATTTTGTGAAGGGAT
Organism: Turnix velox; assembly: GCA_013400935.1. Taxonomy (NCBI): domain Eukaryota; kingdom Metazoa; phylum Chordata; class Aves; order Charadriiformes; family Turnicidae; genus Turnix; species Turnix velox. The sequence continues at coordinate 54,923 of VZTY01004627.1, forward strand.
TTCATTGCATTTGTGTTTTAAACTCAACTGATAATTTTTAGCTAGATTTATGATAAAGAGTCCTTTGCTGACCTGAAAGAGGCCATATCTACCTATGAGGCTTACTTTCATCTCTTCTTTCATCTAAGTCATTCCAATGAAAGCTATTCTTTTTCTCTGCAACAAGCCCTGTGGCAACAAAAGCCATATCTGACTAGACTGGCTTATGTGTGGTGTTTTCACAAGTAGAAGTTGCTGTCTGCTCCACACTTCCCTGTTTGTTTTACATAGTTGGGAGGAGAGAATCAGGCAGGCAAGAGGCTTGAAACTTAGCAGCACAGCATGCCCATGGGCACATACACCTTGGTCTTTGCTTATGTGTCCCCTGGAGACCTGAAACCCACCCTTGCTTTTTGCCAGGAACAAGGCCCTTCATTCATGAGAAATTCATCCAGCTAAAATAGATGCCTCCTACCCACAGAAGTGCTTTGTGCATCCAGAAGGAAATAAATTTGGTGTATACCCAGGCATGGGCAAATCCCACAGAGGTTTTGGGTCAGCTTCTGTTAATTTTATGTGTAGAGAATTTAATCTTTTTACCCTCACTGGGTAAGCCCACATAGTGCAGGGCTATGTTGTACACAGAAATTCTTCCTGCTGGAGAGCCAGCACAGGTCCCAAAAGAGCTACTGCTGTTAGAAGGGTCAGACCTAAGTCCCAGGCTGGGATAATTAGCAGAAAAGTCACTGCTCTAAAATGGTTCCTCTATTTTGGGACTGGAGTTGTGATCCCACACTTATTGCTGCATTTGGTGTTACAGAAGCCCATCAGGTAGTTGGGAACACTGTGCTGTGTCTTGCAATGTCTCTATTGTGCAATGGAGATCTAAATATGGGTGCTTAAATCTTGGAGGAAGAATTTGGAGCTCATTAATTCCTTAATGACAGTCTTTCATTGCCTCAAATTCATTGCCAGACATATTTCAGTTGTCAGGGGAAGAAAAGTGATTGTCTGGCAAATAAAAGTAGTTAAAAAAATTCCTGTACTCTGTGTGTGATCATGAGCACATATTCTATGAGCAACCTGATCTAGCAGGAGGTGTCCCTGCCCATCACAGGGGGGTTGGAACTAGATGATCTTTAAGGTCCTTTCCAACACAAACCATTCCATGATTTTTTGGTAAAATTCAGTTTAAGTGGCAGCACAGAGCCCAGAGAGGTAGCACACATGTATTTGCATGTCAGTGCAGCCATCAGTGGGGAAGGTGAGATCTGTCTACTCCACCAGCTGAATAAAAAGGAGCTGACTATGTGGAGACAACTTCAGAGATCCTGATGGGCCAAGACAAACTGAATTAATTAGTGCTTTTTTCTTTTTTCTTCCTTTTTCTCTCCTCCTCAGGTGGATGAAAGCTACTCTTCCGGCAGCCCTTCAAAAGGTTTTTTCTCAAAAGGGCTCCAGAACCGACCTTCCAGCCCCGTTTCTGCCCCTGTGAGATCCAAACATAGCCCTGGCTCACCCAAAACAGTGTTCCCCTTCCCCTACCAGGAGTCTCCCCCACGCTCTCCACGCCGAATGAGCTTCAGTGGGATCTTCAGGTCCTCCTCCAAAGAGTCATCCCCCAATTCTAACCCGTCTACCTCTCCTGGGGGCATCAAGTTTTTCTCCAGATCAAGAAAAAGTAAGAAATTGCTCATGTTATTTCAGGAAGATACCTCTGGGCTTGGCCCATTCTTTACCTGCGGTGGTGAAGTAAGTGCAGATGAGGCATGTGCTAATTGTTCATTGTTGCTTTCACTGACCGTGTGTTTTGGGTTTCTGGTATGCTGCCCATTAGGGTGTGAGCTCTGTGGGGCCACTGACACCTGTGCTGTGGAGGGAAATCACACTTCAAAGCTTTGCACAGAAATCCTGCCTTCTGTGTGGTTTCACCAAGGCTGGTGCTTCAGAGCAGTTGGAGATGTTCATGGGATTTGTAGCAGAGAGGGACATAGAAAGGACAACATCTCAGGAACTAAGGGAGACTTTCCTTTGTAAAGTCTGTAGAGGATTTCAGCTGGTTTTTAATGGATATATCTTTGTGCTGTTCAGGGAAGTAGAAAGATTTTTACTGGATACAAGTAAATCATAGAATAGTTTGGGTTGGAAGGGTACTTAAAGATCATCAAGTTCCAACCCCAAATGATATGTGTTTCCAATCAAATGACCATTAAGGAAGTGTTTGAGCTCTTCTGTCAGAATAGGAGAGGCATCATAGACCCCTATGGTTCAGAGCACCTACCTGTTCCATATCAGACTCAAATTTTACCTCGCCAGCAGCATGAGCTAAGACACCATTAAGACTCAGAAATGAGCTGGATTGAGAAAGGCTTTGATTTTAAAACTTTCTTGTTGAATAAGGTTCCCAGGGCTAATCCATAAACCCAACTAGTCTAGCCAAGGGTTAGTGACTGTAGAAAGGAGATAGAGTTACACAGGAAAAGTATCTTGCCACTGTGAATGCTGTGAGTTTTGATTGTACAAACAGGAGAGATAGCACAATGATAAATTGTTGTCAAATCTTCCTTGGCAACACAGGTACAGAATGGTGATGTGTATGGCTACATGTTTGGCTGTTTCCTGCAATGCACCAATGGCCTTCTATGACTTTAAAATGACATAGAGCCTTCTTGGTATTATTCATCAGACTTTCCCTTTAAAATGTTGGGTTTTATCAGAAAATTAATTTTGTGGTGACTTTTGTGCAAAAGCACACAGCTATACAAACCCATATAGGATTCTCTGGATGTTTATCAGCAGTTCTGCTGCAGTTTAATTGAAATGGTGCCTTTTCTAGTCCTTGCCTCTCTGTAAAACACCTTCAGGGGAGTGAAAATAGGATAGTCAGTGTTTTTGAAGGACTCTAGGTAGAGTCTAAGCATCATTTCTATTCAAGGATCATTTGTCCTCTGCTTAAAGTGCAAGTATGCTTTTTTATCCTCCCTTCTTTTTCAAGCTTCACAGTAATTAAACTCCATTTAGGTCCACAGATTTTAATAAAATAAACATTGCATAAGCAATATGTTGCCCATTGAGTGCACAGAAAAGAGCTCACTGCTACGTCAATTACAGCAATACAATGCATTGCAAAGACATCTTGTGACTCTTAGAGCAAGTCATCCAAGAAAATATCACTGTTTAAGTCCTAACTAGGTACAACAGAATATTAAATAAAGGAGTCTTCCAATAGTCAGCAAAATCCTTTTGATAAGGTCACCTCACTGTCACAGGGACAAGCTTGGAGTGGGGCCATGCTATTTTTGAGCTAACAGAAGAAACCCATGACCCTGCTGCTCCAGAGAGGGCTGCAGGAGTTACTCTGGGTTTGTGGATGTTTGTGGTCTTTTGTTTTTCAGGCAGGGGAGATAGGGACAGTCCCTTGGAAGAGGCATGATGGAAAGGGTATTTAAGCTGACAGCTCTTCCCATAGTGCAGCATTTAGCAAAACCACATTTCTTACTGGGTGCTTTCCCATCGTTTAACTCTCTTGCAGAGAGACTAATGCAGATACATGGCCTTTTCTGCCATATTAAAATTGACTTTATTCAGAATGTGCTTAACAAGGGTCAGTAATGAATTACACTCGTAGGGTTTACTATATTTAATTAAATGTTTTCCAATTTTATTTGACATGGCATCAAAGCAGAGGTCCTGAGGAACTGTCAAACTGCCCTTGTAGGTTTTGATAAATCAATTGGTCAAGGCTCTGAGAGGTCTGGATTAAAGCTGAAGCCCTGCTTTGTGGAGAGGCTGGACTAGAGACCTCCAGAGCTCCTTCCCAGCCTCAGCTCTTCTGCAAAACAGCACTGGAGACTTCCCTTTGATTTTAAAGCAAATCTAAATTTTATCCAGGCAATCTGGTGGGGTTTTTTTCACCTGAAATGAGGCTGTGCTGCACTCTTCTCCCTGTCATGATGGAGCAATGTGTGGGGGAATTACATACAGTCTTTGTTTTAAATAACATACCCTGTCTTCCCTCCACTTCCTCCTCCCACACATTGCTGAAAACACAGACTAACCTGTTACTCTGCCTATTCCTTATTTTTCTTGGAACCAACTTCTTCCAAGCTTGTTTTCATCCTAAAGGCTATGTGTGGTATTCACAGTGCTTTCTTTCCCATGTAGTTGCTCTTTTCCCAGCTCAGTTATTTTGCCTCTGGAATATAATCAGTTTAGGAAGGGCAGTAATAGTTGGGGTAGGACAGTTTTAAAACAGAGTGATTTGCAGACCTGAGGATTAAAACATTTTCCACTTAAGGCTGGGAGTTTAATGCTCTTGCTCATCATTAATGTTGTGTCACTTCTTTTGGCAACAGCCAAAAGCTAGCCTTTTTGTCTTTTCCTTCTGGTTACCCCAGTGCAGCACTTGGTCATAACCCCACAGCTCTGAACTGACAAAAGATTTGCCTTGAAAGGAAAAATACCTTCCCACACGGTGTGCTTGGCTGCCAGCCACAGCAGCTATTTTGTAAGTACAGCTTCAAAACAGTAAACTGTTGGATGGAGCTTCACATCCAGAATCCAAAAGCTTTGAAAGGGCAACAAATCCACCTTGGGCCCCTCCTGGCAGAGGCTCTATAGGGACTTTTTCAACCACTTCAGAAAATTCATAACAGAAAAGTCCAAAACAGCTCTTTGTGTGTTGGGCTTCTGTGCAAACCCTTTCACATTTAATTCTCAGCATTTAAATTTGGGGTTTTGTCTGAGAATTGCTTTATGAAAACTCTGTTAGAAGAGTAACAGTAAAGTGAATATGGATTCAGGATGAATTAAGCATGGCTTTGAGGTGGTGCAGATTACTTGCTAGTGCTGATTCCCAGCACTATGGAGCTTGGTAGATGCAGTTCCACTCAGTGCTGCCCACCTTACACCTTCCAAAGCCAGACATCTCCTGCCAGCAGAGCCTTGGCTCTATGAGATGTGGAGCTCAGAACCTGTTTTTACCCATCAATGTGAATTCATGAGTAGTCATGGGACAACAAACAATTGCATTTTAATTATTTATAGACTACTGGGTATGAAAAAAATGAGAGAATTGCAGTGATCTGTAGCTAACAGGAGTGAAGGGTAAGTGAAGATGTGCAAACTGAGGCTTAAGGTGCTGTGAAAAGTGAATTCAACACTGGTGCTGTAGAACTGTTTCCAGTTTGCCCTGTATTTTTTCAAAACTGAATGTATTACATTTGTGAGGAACAGCTTGGGACCAGGTGCTCTAAGACATTACTGTGTTTTAGCTGTCATAGAAATGTCTTTGTCTTGTGTACCAGATTGCAGGAGCAGATTTGATGCTAGGAGAAAGAAGTGGCACAGATTTACTCTCAGAAAAGCAAACAAAGGTGATCCAAAGTAAACATGGAAGAATGACTCTGGTGAGGGAAAGCACGATTCAGATTACACTTTTCTGTGGTCTTACATGAGCTTTTCCTTTCAGAGCCAATAAACACACAAATACACACAGATACCTTTAATTTACTGAGTGGAAATTAGAAAACAAACCCTGCAGGTAAGCTAAAAGCAAGTACCCTGAATACTTCTTTAAAAGCACATGATTGCATGAAATTTAAATAATTAAAATGTAGGGTTTTTCCATGGGGTCAGATGCTCTGTTTGAAGGGCACAGGGCATTTTCCAGTCTTGCTTCCTCTTCCAAAACCATCAGTTCAAGTAACAGCAGTGTTCATGACAGGGGAAATCAATTAAAAGGTTTCCATTGACCTGAAGCTTTGGGTTGTGGTGGGTGGGATCCAGAGATAAATTTAGCTTAGAGTTAAATGATGTTTACAGAACATTGAATCAAAAATGAGGAAGTTTTCAAATGCCTTGGAGCTGGTGGTTAGATTTTAATTGCAGTGAACTTCCACTTTATTTGGGTAGAGAGATGTTTTTCAATGTAAAGTTTTAATTTTCTGTCCTCTCTCAGTAATTTTTCTCCTGAAATCTGAATCTATTAACTCTGGTGCCTAAAATAATCCATAAGGAGGTAGAACTCCTGGTACTCCAGTAAAAGAGTATTTTTTTCCAGGAGACTGTGAGATACAATACAGAAAGGCTGTCACATATTTTATTTTTTTTAATAATTTATTTTCTTGGACAACATTTTGTGGTTAGACCGTACTCTCTATAAAGAAAAAGCTTATGGCTGTACTAGCTTTTACCCATAGATGGAGCAAGTAGCTCTCATTTCCAATACCTCAGGGAAGAAATGGGGAAAACCCTGCAGAGTTTCATGTTGCCTCACTCAGCTCTGCTCCCTTGAAGGTCTCCTAACTGCGGCTGATGAGTGTTTTTCTTCAGGCTTTAAATTGCATTTAATTTCCCCTCGGATTTTAATATGCATTCATGCCATTTAGGTAACAGCTTGCAGTGAAGCAGGTTTCAATCTGAGACAGACACTTGGGGAAGGTTAGCAACCAGGTACAGGCATTTATGTACTATTGGCTCAAGCTATTTCTCACCATTATGCCTGAGGAACACCTTCCTGTAGCACCCAATGCCATGTTGCTCCACCTTGTGTCAACTGCTGGATTCTGTATTTGTCCCTTCCTTTGCTAAATCCATAAATTCACCCCATAGTCTTGGGCTCTCACAGCCTTGGGGCCAGCCAGAGAACTGTCAGTTACAACCTTCATCAGGATGCTAGTGATTTTGATTTTAATTTTCAAATTTTCATCTGTCTGAGGTGTGTTTGATGATCAGCTATCAAAGCACCTCAATTTCTTAGCTGAGCAATTTTAAAGCTTTCTGGGGGGTTCCTATGAGCCCATTTTATTAGTAGGCAACAGCAGTAGTTTGCAAAAGGGTTTCTTTTTAGTTTGCTCCTTGCAACATCTCCTGCTGCTTGCGACTCTCAGAGTCTGTAGGTGTGTGACACGGGGCTGCGGTGGCAAGAGCCTGTGGGTGGCTGCAACAGACAGTGCTGCACTGTCTGAACCCAAACTGCGTCTCCCTGGAAGCTCCTCTCTGACTGTGAAACATCGCTGCCCTCCTGTGGGCATCCCACTGCAGGCTAGGAGTGCCTGGAGACGTCTCGGTTTAGGTTTTAAGCAAGGATGCTGTTGGCCTTTTATTGTATTTTTTAGTGTGCGTGTGTGTATTCCTCTAAACCCATTCAAACCTCAGGGGCTGAAAACATCTCTCCCTCCAACAAGTGTGACAGCAGTAATTTCAGTGCTTGTTCAGGAAACTGCTTTCTCAACTCCTCATCCCATAAGTGTTTGCTATTGCCCTCAGGTCAGGATATCATAGAATCATAGAATAGTTTGGGTTGGAAGGGACCTTAAAGAACATCGAGTTCCAACCCTCCTGCCATAGGCAGGGACACCTCCCACTACATCAGGCTGCTCAGTGCCTTGTCCAGCCTGGCCTTAAACACCTCCAGAGAGGGGGCATCCACAACCTCTCTGGACAACCTCTTCCAGTGTTTGACTACCCTCACTGTAAAGAATTTCTTTCTTATGTCAAGTCAAAATCTTCCCCTTCCTTCTGGCCCTCATTGTCATGGTAGACATTTAATTGTGCTGAAAAGGACACAGACCCTCACACAGTGAATTTCTGCTGGGGAAAGCACATGAAGATTAGCTCCTAATTGTATGTTCTTCAACAAATGCCCTTGTTTGGGAATCCTGAGCATTTTGTTTCAGGGTCACTATGAATGTATCTACTTTATCTCCTGCCTGAGCTGGGCAGAATGTTTGGTGTCAGATTTGTTTGCTTAACCGCAGGATAAGGTTTCCATATCTCTTGGTGTTCACAGGCTTTCCACGGATCTGTTTAATGGTGAGTGAACTGTGCTTGGCAACCTGAGCCCTCACTCCAACAGGATGCTGCTGTTTGCAGTTATGTGGTTGCTCTAGTTCCTCTCACACGCTGACATCCCCCCCTGTAGAGCCAAGCAGCAGAGACCAAAACTGGCTTTAATCCAGGGAAAATAAAAAATGCTATGAAAGTCAAGGTTTTCTGGAGAGGGCATGAAAGAACTGCACATGAACTAGCACTTAGCAGTGAAACGAATAGCTACCCATGGCAAATAGTGCCTGTGTTATTCATTCTATGCTTAGCATTTTATAAAATGTTTGCTTCTTTTGTGCATCATAATCTTATACAGCAGTTTGGGTTGAAAGAGACTTCTAAAGGCCATCTAGGCCAACCTCCCAGCAGGGATGTCTTAAACTCGATCAGGTTGCTCAAAGCCCCATCCAAATTTTAATTAAATTAATTAAATTAATTAATTTTTTCCAGGAATGGGGCATTTACTACCTATCTGGGCAACCTGTGGAAACTAGAGTTTACTAGAGAAGGGGCTCAGCTTGGCCATTTTCACTGCACCTTGAAGAAAGACAGGAAGCCCAAAGAGTAGCTGAAACATGTAGCCAGGTAATAAAAAAGGGGTTTTGTCAGAAGAGCCTTCAGCAGCAGCACTCAATTGCAATGTGAACCTCAAAAAAATTTGACATGAACATTTAGTTGAGTGGGTAGCTGGATTTTTTTAATCTTTTAAAAGAGAGTATTGCTCCTTCCAGTAAAGCTAATTAATATGCATCTTCTGCTCAAGCAAAGATCAAATTATTCTATATTATGTGTATTTAAACACATCTGATTTACTGCATCTGACTTTCTCAGCATTACGCAGGAAGATTTGGCCATTGGGCTCTGAGCATAGTGGAACTATTTCCAGACTTAGGTGCCTGAAGTTAATCCTTGCTGAAACACCTGAGCCAGTTGGGTTGAGGGGGAAAAAACAGCACTTTCTTTACTCAAAGAAAAGAAAAACAGCAGAAAAAAGGGAATATTTTGGCTAAGTTCAGCAATATTTGCTAGTCACTCCTATGAAGGTGGTGAATATTAAGGAATAATTTCTTGCCTGGGCATCTAAGTGTTGGGTTCTGTCCTTCAAAGCCAGAGGAAAGCTGTTACTTCCAGTGCAATCAAAGCCACTCTCTTTGATAAAAGCCTAATTATGACCCTTTCCTCCTTAAAAAGGTAAATAGTAAGTAATGAAGATTATTGCTGATCTGACATCTTGTGTGTCTGAGGAAAGCTTTTAAGCAAGTGGTGGGGATTAGTGCAAACTAACTTTTACAGCTGTCTGAATTTTATTCACTCAGAAGTCCAGCCTGCAGGAAAATATGTAGATTATCCTCAAATACCTAATGGTAAGGGAAGAGGGGTAGGGATAGATGTTCAGAATTTAGAGAAGTGGTCAAAACTCTGTCACAGATATGGGCTTTGTTGCAGTAATTTGGAACATTTTTATTGGTTCCCTTTGTTGTAGGAACAAAGACCAAGAAAAAAACCCTGAGATTTAGGATTTTTCTTAATTGCACTGATGTATTTAATTAATAATACTCCTTTGTGGTGAGCCACAATTTCTTCAGATTTGCTTAAAAGAACTGGATTTATTTGCTCATATTAGTCAGACCATTGGGGTAAGGACTGTGTGATAAAAAGGGGAAAAAAATTTCAATGCCTTATTTCTGCATGTTCTGTGGAATATCTCCATCTAACATGTCTCTGCAGATAGATAAACCCTGAAAGACAAGAATTGTTCCAGATTTGTGGTGATGGTGGCATGAAATGGAGCTTCTGTGCAAGGGAGATGTTGTCAGGGTAGTTTCTGTGTAGTTCAGGGTAGGGCCTGAACTTTTTCCTTTAACCACAGAGTCTAGGGGTGATGATGGGAGGTGAAATCTCAGAATTTTTTTCTACAGAGTAAACCCTGTTGAGGAATCAAGGTTCATGGATACTCCAAGATTATCCCCAACCTTGGAGTGTGATGCTGGAGGAGCATGTGACCATTACAAAGGGTGAAATTTAGATTAAGGCACCTTGTTATGTGTAGTTGCGGCAGGAGCTGGAGGAGATCTGGGTGGCTGCAGCCACCTCAGTGACCTAGAAGAGTTTGTGTGACATTGGGGGCCACAAAATAGCTTGTGGGGGGGAGGGTGTCTATGAAAACCTTGGGAAACTGGCCTTAGGTCAGCTCTTTCTCCAGCCAGTTTCTTGGCATGAGTTTTGTTAAGGCATGTCACTGCAATTAAATTGAATTAAAGTCAAACAAGCTGCTGATGAGCTTTGGTCAGAATTCACACTTAATTTTGAGGCAGTGTGTGGTGGGAACTTGGTTTGGAGTAGCTGGAAGCCACTGTGGCAATCACAGGAACTGCCATGGCCTCTCTGCAAAGCCATGATATGGAGAGATTGAACATTGTTGCTGGAAGATGTCACAAAGCAGACTGTTGAGCTGCAGAATAGGAGTGTTAAATCTGCTGCGTGCAGCTGCTTCCCTGGCAAGCTCAGCTACAAAGCAAGAAAGTGGGAAAACCAACAGAGCATGGACCTTCACCAGCTGTGCTGCACCTTTAGCCAAGTTTGGCTCTAGTTTAGCCAAGAGAATGGAAAGATGCTCCAGCTCTCATGGGCTGGGCTCAAAGTCTTGCCTGTGCTTGTAAAAGGGACTTGGAGAACATGCCATTGTTTTAATTTTTCTTGATGACTTCATTGTGGAAGCAGTAACCAAAAGGTGGAAGGCAAGTCATAAGGCAAGGGCTAAAGAACCTTATGATCTTGGACATTCAGAGGCAACCCAGCAAGTTTCTAGAGTCTTTTCCCTTTGCTAAGTTCAGTCACACAATCAAGTCACAATGGCTTAACAAGCCAACATGAAGAACCTCTGAAAGTGAAGGTGGATCTGTGTGTATGTGTGCTTGCTCAGTTGGGGTAAACAGAAGCATAGCCTGCAGTGGAAGAAACTAAGGACTATCTCTTCTCCCTTTCCTTCTCCTGGGCTGTGCTGCTACCCTTAAGGTCAGATCTTGCAGATGGAGATCTCCAGTTGTCTTCAAGGCCATGATATTCAGGGAGGATTTCAAAGAATGTTCCTGTGAGCAGGGACAGAGATACTTCATGTTTTCTTTATGGTGCTGTAGTTCTTCTGTGGCTCATTGCATGGTTCACTCCAACATGAGGGTAGTGAAACACTGGAAGATGTTGCCAAGAGAGGTTGTGGATGCCCCCTCTCTGGAGGTGTTTAAGGCCAGGCTGGATGAGGCACTGAGCAGCCTGATCTAGTAGGAAGTGTCCCTTCTCATGGCAGGGACATTGGAACTTGATCTTTAAGGTCCCTTCCAAACCATTCTATGATTCTATGATATGGTATTTTTAAGGGCTTATTTCTGCTTCAGAATTTCTGTCTCTTTTCTGACAACAGCCACAGTTTTTCTATGGGAGTGCTGTGACAGAAAGCTGTCAAATTCAGCTCAGCACTGTCTCCAAGATCTTACAGCTACTGCTGTGATGAAAGGGGAAATAGAAGTATGCTGTGTGCATGAACCTCATATGTTCACTGCTTTGTGGTTGATATTAATTGGAAGGAATTATGAGGTTGTGTTACATGTTCTTATTGTGTTCAAGCCTTATTTGCTCTCTGGAAATGATGCTGCATAACGTTTAGCATAACAATTGGTGGACTTTTTTTTTTTTTGAGGAACAATTGCCAGGAGCAGGAGAATATGGTTTTGCTTCACCATGGCTAAACTGAGTCATTCCCTAGTGCAGAAAGACTCTGCAGAATGAAGCAGCTGTATTGAAAAAGAGTTGGCTGCTTGTGTTTTCAAAGCCTGTGACATTATCAAGTAAATAAAATACAAGCAGCATTAAAGAAAGTATCTGAACAGCTTGTAATTTTCTTTGGAAAGTAACCCCATGGAGTGCTGAAATGTGCTGCTGTGGAGCACTGGAGTGGCTGTGCATTGTTTCTCATTTAGGAGTCATGTCAAGGACCAGATTGGAAAAAAGATCTGTCCTGGATTTTTTAATTCATTGTCATCTATCTACCAGGTAGAGAAATTTTGTGCTGTGTTTTGCATATTCAATTTGGTTCTGCTTCTGCCTGAAGCTCACTCTTAAGTCCTTCTAAATTCTTTACCATAAAAGATAATGAAACATTACAGCACTTCATGAACTGGCATCCAGAACTGTTTCTTCTAAGGCTATTTCTTCTAAGGCACTAGTGAGACAAGGAGCAGGACAGTAAAAAGGAGAAAGACTGGGGAAAATTTGTGTTCCTTCAGAGAAGCTGCATTTTTGGCATCTGTGAAAACCTGGAATCCATCCATAGCAAAAAAAAAAAAAAATTAACAGGTACTTAATAATGCTCTTTCTTTTTCCCCAAGACTCCATGGATACCCAAGAGTAGTGGTTTACTGTAAGCACTCCATGGAAAGCCACGTTAATCTTGCTGCCTTCTGCTTTGGAGGTCAGGGAGAGACAGCTGAGCAAACCTCAGCAGTGGCAAATGCAAAGCATCAAATACCATCAGAGGCCACAATAAAGAAGGAGCCAAGACTTAATCACATAAACAGATTCTCATATACTTTCCCCATGCTATTTTATAAAATGCTTATATAACTGAAAAGATTAACCTTGGAAAAAAAGAAGCTTAGAAAAATATTTTTATGGCTTCTTATTTATGGCTTTACTACGGTCGGGGAATTAGTTTGCTTTTTACAAAGCCAAAAAGTGGGGGAGGAGCAAGGAGGAGGGATTTGAATAAGAAGAGATATTCACACAGTTCGCAGAATATTAAAGAAAAACTAAAATCTCAAAGAGTTACCACTGTCAAATGCAGACACACAGGCAAATCCTTGACTGGAGCAGGGACTCAGTATCCAGGCAACGTCAACGTTTTTCACTAAGCTACTGCCAATGCTGCTGACAGCTTTTGCCACTTTATGGTCACATTAAAAAAAGACTGGAGTTCTTAGAAATTAATTTCTCTTCTATCTAGCAGATTGTGAGGCTCAGCAACATGGAGCACATGCACGTCTTGCAAAAATTCAGAGGGCAAAAATCCTTTGATGCCCTGGGAAGGTGTGTGGTTGGTTCCTTGTCTGTCTGTAAGCCTAGCACTTTGTCCCCCTCAAAATTTTGGACACAGATACTGTGCACTGGGGACTGGATCACAGTTTATTAAACCAGTTAAAAGAAACTGCACTATAGGGTTGCAGGATTACAGGACCTCTCTGCTGTGCTAAGAAAGCCTCTACCTCTTCTTCCCTAGTTCTTTTTGAATGGTGCAAAAGCCAAGTTGGTAAATGTTGTTAGGAAGTTTGTGAATATGCTAATGCTCATATGTGAAGGGAAAAATCCTTTCAGTCTTACAGGGATAAGGTGGAACAGATGGGTGCAGGGCACATACAGCCAGATGGGTCCTGTGACACAAGGCTGTAGGGACCGTACTGCAGGGTAAAAGAAAGGACAGCTTGCTGTGTACACTTATCAGAATGCAAGCCTTGTCTCTCTGGAAGTGTTAATAGAGTGAAGAGTGAAGCTGAACGTTTTCTTGGAGCTGAGAAGCTAAAAATGTGTCAGGGAGCCAACCTCATTCTTTGACATGGACCAAGCAGGCACAGCCACAAAATAGAATAGAATCATAGAATAGTTTGGGTTGGAAGGGACCTTAACGATCATTGAGTTCCAAACCCTGTGCCATAGGCAGGGACACCTCCCACTACATCAGGCTGCTCAGTGCCTTGTCCAGCCTGGTCTTAAACATCTCCAGAGAGGGGACATCCACAACCTCTCTGGGCAACCTGTTCCAATGTCCCACTACTCTCACCATAAAGAATTTAATCCCAATGTCTAGCTCGTGCATCGATAGGAAATGCTGTAGCTATGTGTTATATAGCCTCAGGCAGGATGTTTCAATGAACTACGGACATCCCACAGGACTGGATCCCAACCCAATGAACAAAACACAGGCATAATGCCAAGGGGGGAAATTCCTAAAGGATCACTCAACCCTGCATTGTCATTACAAAGTGGATTGCTCCAGCAAGGGGATCACCATCACCCCCTGCCATCACCATTACTTCTATTCCTGCTGGTTCATATTATAATCTCTGGAAAATTACTTTAGCTTGTGCTCTTGGAGCAAAAGCCTCCTTCACCTCGGGAAGCACCTTGTGATGGTGATCAAGAAAACACTGGTAAGACACATGGAGCTTTCCAGTCTTTTCATTAAGGTACAATAACTCCACTAAAACTTGTTACTTAACATGAAGATGTTTAACTCACTGCTCATTAAGTACCTGAGCACTTTAGGAGGAGATGCAAGGAGAGCTGCTAAGCTACAGGAAGTTTTTCAGTCTCTGCTGATGACTCATTCCATCTCTCTCATGCCCAATTTGTGTGGGTTGCCATGTAGTGGGTTTGTGTGGGCAGGGAGAGGGAAGGCTGAGGCAGGAGCATCCCCTTCCACTCCTGACTCCCCCAGAGCTTTGTGTGTAACTCTGAGCAGATCCTCTCCAGGTTTTGGTGGTTTCATTATTCAGGCAACACCCCCCAAGGACACACTTGACACACTTTGAGTCTCTTTCTCTATTGTTAGCTCTGTTGTGAGAAGGTTTCAGAGTATTTTTTCTGCTGACAGGTATTGTGTGTGCAGACTGGCAGGGCTGGCTTTGCCAGGAATATTCTCTTACTGCCTTGGAGCTTCCAGGTTTCCAGCTCTTCTGTCACCTGGGCATAAAGACTCAAAAATCTTTCTCAGGTTTGTGTCTGTACTGGTCCCAGCCAACCCACTATGATTATTCACACTAACCTAAATATAACAACTCTGAACTTCACAGTACTTGGTGTTTTCACTTGTGCAATGAATGAACAGAGTTTTTTACCACCCAAATTGCCCCACACAGTCCTTTGATTCACTCCTGTCCAATGAAAGGAGTGTCTCCTGCAGTCCCAGCAGCTTCCCCCCTGGATGCCATGTGTGAGTTGGATGCTTTTTTCCAAGTTACCTGTCTGCCAGTTACTTGAATGAGTACAATCATCAAGAAAATGGGAAATATTAATGCTTGGCTAGTTTCTAGCTCATTGTAAACATCAAAATAGTGACAGCTTTCCCTTACATGTCCACTGTCTCTTCTGGACCCTGGCAGATTGCTAAGATACCTCTGTCAGTGTCTCAACAGACTGCAGAGTCTTTCTCTCTGTGCTTTCATCTGTCCTAAAAATTTAGTAAAGTTTCTTTTGCTAACAACTTGACTGTTTGATCTTTTTGTAAAATCTCAAAAAAAAATCCCAACAACAATCCAAAAAACCCCAATGTGTGAAGAGAAACTAGAAAGATTCTGAATGGTTTCTCTTCCAGATCTCATGTATGTAATAATGAATGTTTTCTCCTCTAAACTTCCATCTGCTCTGGCAGATCTTCCATAGTCTGGGCAACTAATTCTGGTAATCTCTTTGGAGCTGAGGATGTGGGACAGACACCTCACACACACAGTGGTTTAACATGGTATGAACAGTATGTCATGTTCTTGCAAAGGAAGGAGTAGAGCTGTTGAGTCCAACTGATCTCCTCCCCCTTCTGTTCCTCTCCACCCTCATGCCATCCTGCTGCTCAGGGACTCCAGTACAAACCTGTAAACTGTGGTACTGAGGTTCCTTCTGCTGTAGATGAAAATGTGCTATGTGAGATCTAACTGGTGGTGGCTCTGGAGATGTTTATCTGAGAAGTGAACAGAGCTGTTTTGCTAGGGGTTCAATTACTATGGCATTAAATTATGCAATGTACTTTTACTTACAAATAATAATGCTTTGGAATAATTAATTCAAAGGAAAGTAAGGGTAGAAAATTAATCTTGGGGGTTTTAAAATTAATTAATTTTTATTAGTCACTTGTGTGTCTTCTAGATGAAGATCTTGTGTATTTGCTGGGGATGACTTTAACAAATAGACTGAGGGAGCTGGCTGTAATACAAAAAGGCTGTGCAGGGGGTTGGATTTCAGTCCAGTCTCTGTCTTCTCTTGGTGGAGTTTTCCCTTTCTTTTATAATCCCCTTGCTGGAGCAATCCCCCTTGTAATAACAATGCGGGGTTGAGTGATCCTTTAGGAATTTCCCCCCTTGGCATTATGCCCGTGTTTTGTTCATTGGGTTGGGATCCAGTCCTGTGGGATGTCCTTAGTTCATGGAAACATCCTCCCTGAGGCTATGTAATGCATAGTTAAAGCATTTCCTATAGATGCACCAGCGAGGCATTGGGATTTTGTGTACTTTGAGTGTGATTTCAGTGAGCTCACCACTGGTCTAATTCTATAGGACTTGTATTTCACTGTCAACAAAAAATACTTAATGGAAAAAATCCATCCTGTGTAAAACCCCAGCACTGGATACCCCTATAGGTAACCTAGGCTCTCCTGCACAGAGAGGCAAACTCCTTCATCCTTGAGCTTTGGGAGACTTGAGGTTAGAGTTCCCAGAGTTCATTCTTCTGGAAGTCACTGCTCTCTTGCAGCTGAACCAAATGAGGTCTCTCATCACTGAAGAACTTCACCAGTGAAGTTGCAGGAGCCAGGAATGAGAAAGGCTTCTAAGCCTCTCTAGCTTTTCAAAGTGTGGTTCTGTTTTATCTTCAGTCAGCATTTCTGCATTGTGTCACATCTAATTGGGTGCTGCTGACCACTGTCTATAATTTTCTCTTTCTGGTATTTATTTAACATAAATGTCTTTATTATATCCACTCTTGCAGAGGAATGGCTCATTTGTGGGATGACTGTCGACCTCAAAAGTGCACTCTCTGCACTTTTTATTGTTGGGCAACATCTGAGATTATTTTAAACCAAAAATAGCAGATAATACTGAATCAGGAGGAGTCCCTTTGTCATTTTATTTTTTGAGTAAGCAAATTTCTTGGCTTTAGCTGTTAAATGCATCTGCTTACTCTGAGGGGCAGCAGGATACAGAACTTGAAATTACTCTGAGGCCTCATCATCCCATCTAGAATGAGGGCATTGCTTCAAATGTCCACATTGGTCACTAGAGCTGTATTTTATGCCAACTGTGCCAGTGTGAATGTTAAAGCTGCAGTAAATGTGTGTGAAGCTGATTTAGTGCTGACACTCTGGATTGCAAATGTGGTGTCTGTGTCTGTGCAACAAAGGGATGCTGGCTGTGTTTGTGTGAGGCTGACATCCAAGGACAGCTGAGGATTGATGCAAACCATCACTAATTCAGTATTTTCATCTTTTCTCCAAACAAATCTTTTAAGACAGAATCAACAGAGGACTATTCTGTGATGTCATGGTGCTTTGATTCTTAGTCTACTGCATTTTGGGGCGTTCATAATGAGACAATGATATGAATTTTGCTCTTCAGGTACGGGCTGTCCCCAGTATATAATTTTCTTTGAGTCATTCCTGGCTTTATTAATTTACCATCATTCAGTTTGTGAGCCTTTTAGGGCTGATTGAAGGACTTCAACTTAAATTGAAGGGGATATTTTGTTCAGCCCTACAATGCCCATTACAAAACTTTAACATCATTGAATGAATCTATGAATCTGTTCCAATCCTGCATGAGAAGTGAGGAGGAAGGAAAGAAAGAAGAACAGGAGGAGAACTGAAAAGAAATTTGTGATGTTCCAGTGAATCCTATTTCCTTCTCAAGGTTTTGCATATGGGTATGGTTGAGAGACTTGATAGAGGCAAGATGGAAGAGATGAGAAGAGCACAAGTGGAAAAGTATTCAGAAGGATTTCTAGAAGGAACTTTATTGCCTTTATTTTATTTTGCAAAACTTACTGTTGAGATGTTTTACTTAACTGAGAACTTACTGAATTTCAGAAGTTGTGTTGTCACCCCAGACATCCTGTACTTGCTGAATCAAATACTCTTCTGCTGGTTTGAGCCCAGTATGTAAGAAGGGCTACGTTTTTCACATTACAAGCTGAAATTGCTAAACAAGTGAGTGCTGGAAACATACACACCAGTTTATTAGTAGGACATGGGGAAATGATTATATTATCATTTGAATAGGATCATAAGTGCCACCTTATAGATCATTTGGGGTAGGTGCTCTAAGCCTCAAATACAGTATTTTTCTCACTGGAAATCACCAATATGCCAACACTGCCATCACCATTACTTCTATTCCTGCTGGTTCATATTATAATCTCTGGAAAATTAGGATAGAAAAACATTACAAAGACACCAGGATGTAATTTATAAGTAATTAACCAAGAGTTCTGGGGAATCTAGAGTGCACCTTTGGGAATACTAAAAAAAAGATGTAAAATTAAACTTTTGGATTTTTCAGAACCAATTTAGTGCTAGCCCTGACAGCTTCAGAGATTGAAATCTTTCTTAATGCATAGTGAAAGCAGCATGAAGTTGGATTTTAAAAGGGGGCAGAGACAAAAAAGTCATTGCAGTGAAACACTTGGTTATGATTATGGCAAGTAATTGAGCCCAGCTTGGAATCATAAACTTGTGATTCTTTTATGGGGTGTGAGCTGGACTTGGAACAGATGGATTTGTTTTTCCCTTTGAAAGCAGGGGCTGCAGGTTCTGCCCAACCAGCCTGCACCTGGTGCTGGGGCAAAACAGGCTTTTGGTTGTTGTGCATTGCATCACTTGCAGTCTCCAGTGGGTGTTTTTTTAAAGCAAAAATCTATTTTACATATTTATTTTTGTGTTACTCTGCAATTTTTTCCATCTGCTATTTATATGAAATACAGGTGCACTTAGACCAGGTGTGGTGTTGTGAGGCTTGTAAACATGTCCCAGCAGCTCTGATATGGATAGAAAATGTTTCATTTTTCCTATATCAGGCTGTGGAATCGAGGAGAGGAATTTAGAAATATTCCAATTTAGGTAAATTTTTAGGGAGGACAAGGCAGAGAAAGGTGATCTATATAGAAATGAAAATGTGATTCATGCTTTCCTCTGCTGAGGATATCAATTCAAGAAATCTGGGAAGGGACTATTTGCCAGAGTATGAAGCAACAGGATGAGTCGCAATGGTTCTAAATTAGAGCAGGGCAGGTTTAGATTAGGCATTAGAAAGAAGCTCTTCACCATGAGGTTGGTGAGACCAGGTTACCCAGAGAGGTGGTGGAGGCCCCATCCCTGGAGCCATTCAAAGCCAGATTTGATGAGTCTCTGAACATCCTGATCTAGTGCAGGATTCCCCTGCTCACTGCAGGGGGTTGTACTAGGTCCCCTCTATTTTTCTGATTCTGTGAAGGCTGGATCAGATATTCACTCCTTTGAAAAATGGCAAATACAGGAGGAATCTTGAACAAGGGAATTCTCAGTGATGAGGAAAAGGAAATACTTGTTTTTGCTGATTTGCAAACTGAAGCCAGTTGAGACGTTAATTGACACTTGGGAGGTATACAAATTCTTTCTACCCTTCCTGTATGGTATTAAATAAGCTCTTAAATATGAAGAAGGAAGGTGTTTTTTCCATTTTCACACCAGATAGAGCTAACTGGACACCACTATTTGACCCACACTCAGCTGTTCATTAGTGCATCAAATTAAATTTCCTATTTAAAAGGTGAGGAAAAGGTTCAAAATGGCAGCATTTGAGTAATTTTCAACGTAGCACCAAATTTACAGTTCTATGAGATGGATGAATCAGTTTGTGTCTCAAAACTCTGATGGCTGGATCAGACACTCCATGATCACCACATCTTCCATATGTCCTGTCTGGAGACCAGATCTGAACAGTCAGCAACCAGTTCTGCCTTGAAGAACAAATACTTCATCCAGAGAAAGGATTTTTTAATGTTCGTTTCTAAAGAGTCACGTAAAATCACAGAGGGGAGGTACAAAATTTGCTTTTATCCTGAGAGGTGGAGAACTGAAAAGCAAGAAGTATCAAAAGAGGGAGCCTGGCAATGGATGGGACTCTTTGGGTTGGACTGGAGGTGACTCCTGCCATGAGACTCCTCTCCTTGTGTGGCCTTATGAGTTAGTAAAAAATAGCAGAAGGTGGTTCATTTTTTCTACTTTGTATGCTCCAGCCTCTCCCTTAAAAAAATCAGCAGAAGACTTTGAGGAGTAGAGGGCTGGGATGAGCAGGGGAGGAGATTGTTGGATGAACTGGGCATACAGGCAGTTGTTGGGATAAAGGCAAAAATTGATATAAGGGAGATTTCCAGATGTGGTTCTATTTTTTGACTCTAGAGCCATTTTTTAGGCTCCTTTTGGACTTGACACTAGATCATAAAAATAAAACTGTCAAAGAAACAGATGACATGGGGCAGGATGGGCTGGGGCTGGGGCTGGAGGTGGTTTGGTGAGTTTTCAGCACTGAGGTTGCTCTAAAGACATGAAATGGCTCAGGTCCAGCCAGCTCAGAAGATAAACCTTTTCACACACATGGACAACTGTTTGTTTGCTCCTTCCCCCCAGATAATGTCACTAATCTGTGCCCCTCAGAGCAAGCAAGGCTTTTGGTGGGGGAAAGTGTTACTCTTCTGCAGCTCAAGAAATATAAAATGCTATAACTAATATATAAGATTTTAAGGTAGCCTGACAAGAGTCCATTTCATGGTTGTTTGGAAGGGATTTGTGTTTTCAATCTCCAGAACATAGATGGCCCCAAAGGAGCTCTTTGAAGCTCAGCTTTTTATTATTTAGTTTTATAAGATCCTTCCAGTGGAATCATTAAAAAGAGGTAGTATCTGGTGTAAATGTGTTAGTGTCTGTTAGACCATTAGCTGTGGGAGTCAGAATGATCATACTCAAAGCACTTAGTGCTTTTATTAACAAATTACTGTGAAAGTCAGTTGTTAAATGGTGGTGTTTCATTTTCTGGTAGCTCTGTGCAAAAACACTGGGTTATTGCTGCTTCCTTAATAAGGGGAAATGAGCCCTCCTGGTGCAATGGCCCTGCTGGAAAAGGTCATCAGCTATTATTTATCCTTGGCCTCTATCATAAAGGAGGCTGTTTCCATCCCGAAGTAATACCAAATTTTATTCTCATTAAAAAGGGATTTAAATTTTTGCTTTCTGATGACATTAAGTCATTCTCAGGAGTCCTTTGGCCAGTGAAGAATGAGGAATGCTGTTCTAAGGGGGGAACACTTGAGGTGCAGATTGCACTGCTATTGTAAGCAGGACTTTCTTCTCTCTTTGGCCAAGTTACAACTGGAAAGGGAATTGGAAAACTGTCTTCAAATGTGTCAAGGGCTTCTCCAGAGCAGAAGGGAACAATCTGTTCTCCATGTGTGTGGTGGGTATGACAAGAAGCAGTAGGCTTAAAATGCAGCAAGTGGTATTTCTTTTTGCTGCTGGTGAGCTGGTTTTCAAATGGGAAGGACTGTGAAGGTCATAGATCTCATGGAAGCAGGTTGAGAGCTGGCCCCTGACACATGCTTGTAGGGACAGCCAGAACTTGTCCTGCTACAGCTCCAGTCTCAGTCACAGTGGCACAAGTATGGCAGAATAAAGGGAAGGGACAGTGAAGACAAAGCTTGCAGAGGTAAATGTGGTGGTCATACAAGGCCAGATGTGGTGCAAAGAGCTTGATGCTGCCCACAGATATGATAAAACAAATATTTAAGTAACACTGACACTTTACCCTGCCAAAACCTTTAGTATTTCTTACTGCTCCACCTACTTTTCCTGGGTGAACTGTGAGCCACGAGGGAGAGGCTGGAGAAGGCGCTTTCTAAAAGTCTTGGGCTAAGGAGCTGGTTTATGCCATTGGCTGTAATTTGTTGAAACGCACTGGAATCTCTACTTGCAGAGGTTCCTTAAAGATGGGGATAAAAGCAGGAGGATCAGTCAAGAGGAGAAAGGCTGAGAAAAGTCTTCAATGAATCATTGTGGTTCACCATAGTGATGTCAGTGGACAGCCCTGCCTGAAAGGTAATTAGTGCCTTATTAATAATTTGATTATAGTAAGGGTAACAACATAGGTGCCCTTTGTACTGTCTTCTTCCTTGTTGTCCATAATAGTAGATGAAGGTGGCAGAGGAACCTGTTGTCATCTCTAGACCTTTTTCAGGGTCCCTGAAGTGCTGGCACATGTGTGCATTGATGTCTTGGTGACAGCCATCTTTCTGAGAGACCACAGCTAGCAACAAATCTGTGCTTATAAAGGTCTTTCTGCTGTATCCATGGCTGGTTTTTCTTTCCCTATCTTATGAAGTTCCAAGAGCAATCATGGGCATGAAGAAAAAGGCACGTGTCTTTGGAGGGGGAAAAGTTGATATGACCTTTAATTCCTCCTAGGAATTAAAAAAATGAGACTTTCATTACTCATAAAGGGTTTGATGTTTGAAAGGTTTGAACCTCAAGTTCCAGTGACGTCCAGAGGAAAGGCTGGTGATATATGACTTTAAAAAAGCTTTTGATTTCACAGAACATTTATTGCAATCTCAGGAAGGTGGACTATGATAGTTTGACCATGCTTGCACCCCTTTCCAGTTCCTCAAGATCTAGCCCATGCTGCTCAACCCTTTCCTAAAATAAACATCTCTAAATACATAGACTCAGAGCCTAACATAATTCACCCTGGCTCATCTGGCTGGGATGAGCCACAGTCCTGTGAATGTGCCGCTGAAAAGCCCACGAGGTGGATTCCCATTGTGTTACAGACAGCTGCCCTGCCTGCCTTTTGCTTTGCAGGCAGCAAATTTGAATGGAGAGATCTATGCAGAGCATATGGATAGACACTGCCAGGGGAGGGCACGTCCAGCCCATCACTCCAGCTAGGGTTTCCTGAAAGTATCAGCCTTCTTATTATGAACTGGCAGAAGCTCATTGTCATTAATCCATTAGTCACTAGTCGTGGAGGGCCAGCCATGTGGAAGTTGGTGGATGGGGAGTTGGGCTGTGCTGTGGCTGTGAAGACCCAGCTCACATGAATCAAAATAGTTGGGTGATGTCATGTCACGGTGAGAGTGTGCCCGGGACACTTGCTGCCAGGAATTGTCTGTCCAGGGGTGGTTTCCTTTTACAGCCTTTTTAAAGAGTCATCATGCTGTGCTGCACATGACGACTGCCTTCAAGAGGGCTCGGGGGCTCCTTTGCACAGTTAGTGTTTTTTAGAGGAGGCAGCTTATCAGGCGGTTCCTGACCTTTTCTGCATGAGCTGAGCCCATCTGCTGGAAAACATTGCTTTGGTCTCTCAGCCTCCTGACGGCTACTGGATAAGAGCTGTGCAGCTGCACACTGGGCAGACTTTGAACTTCTCTCTGTGTCCACGGACACTTGCAGGCAAGTTACTGTATGCTGGAATTAAGGCTGGAAGCACCCGGTGTGTGAGGTTTGGCAGCCTGCTGCAGAGCCTCTCTTCACAAACACCACAACCAAGCACCTCGAAGCTGAACCACTGGTGACCCTGGACCTCCTTGCAGTGACACTTCGGTCTTTCTGGAACTTTATTTTCTCACACCTGGGGGTTTGGTGTAAGCGACACCTTTCCTTGCCCCTCATCCTGCCTTTTTTCTTCAATCCTGGGCATGACCAACAGCTGCTGCTGCTGCTGCACAAGCGCATGCTGCAGCTCATGAAGCGTTTCGGCAGCTTTAGGGGGAGCAAGAAGAGAAAGGAGCAGTGCAAAAGCTTGGAGAGACGTCGCTCTGATCCTCGGGGCCTGTTCGGTAGGATCCCTTTGTCTTATCCATCCAAAAAGAGGCACCTTGGTCTTTGGGAGAGGGCAACAAGTGAGCTCTAACAAATAACCTGCAATATTGCACTTAATTTCACTGACTAAGTTGTGCAGTTGTTGTGTGGAGGTTATTTCTGTGTTGATTTGCTCCAGAGATGAACATCTGTTGACACCTGGAACACACAGATATAACCTTTAGGAAGTGGGTGCTGTTATGGAAAGATTGACAGGAAACACTGTCACAGAGGTTCAAAAGAGGCTGTTGAATATTGTTACTTCTGTCAAAGAATGGTAACTAAATGCTTAGAAAGGGTTAAAATAGTATATTGAGGGATAGATTTTAAGTAGAGAAACATTGCTTATTGCATTTTAAAACTTTCTGATACTGCTGTTGTTATTTTAATTGTGTTTGAGTTACAATTAAGGACCTTTTTCTGGTAATGAAAAGCTTTCCCTGAGTGTTACCTCTTGTTCAGTGACTAGATCTGTGTTTCAGAGAATCTGTGTAGCACATAAGGATCAGTTGTCCAGGAGACAAGAGTATTCTGACAGGATCTGGACTTATTTCTTAAGACTAGTGAAGAAATGTAATTTTTAGTGCATTTTCTACATGGGCTAGTAGTAGCTGGTTTACAGTACTGTGGTTCCTTGAAGACCATAAGTGCTGCTGAGAGATCCTGTCCTGTGACTAAGAGTTTGAATGTGATGTTACACCAAATCAACCAGATAATTTTCAGTTTATAGAGGCTGACTTGTACAGCTTGTAGGCAAAACTCCTTTTAGTCTGTTAGTTGGGAGTCACTGTGTTAAATCCAGCAGAATGACAAAAGTATGAGTAGTGATGGACCATGTGGACAAAGTGGAGAGGTACATATAGATTCAGTGATGGGGGGTTGCTATTGATGGATAGATAGTGACTGCCCAGAAAGGTTGTTTTTCTTTGTCTAATGTTTCTCAATTCATTTAGTGATCAGCTGTATTGTTTTTAGGGTGTCCTTGCAAATGCTTCTCCTTTTGCTCCTGCTTTTCACAGTTTAGTATTTTTAAATCTAAGCTCCTGTGCCTTGTTCTGAGTTCCCCAAAACCTATCTGAGGATTTTTGCTGGAGTGTTAGTGTAAGATAAGGTGGTGTGAGATGTGATCCAGGCCTTTGGAGTTTCACAGTGTGCAAAAACACAGGCAAATGAGTTTATGCAAGGTGAGGGGAAAATTTATATTGCATTTTACCCAGATGTAAAATTTATTTCAGATTTCTAATTAAATGTTCTAAATTCTCATCTAGGCAGAAACACGTGTGATTTTTTGATTGATTTATTAATGGCACTTTGAGCCACTAATTCACCCTCTTTTTTCTTTTCATCAATGAGATGAGAAGAGCCAACAAAAGGATTTTGTTGGAAGCATTAAACACAGTGTTGCAAATCTTCCATGGAGTTTTACTCTAAACCTCACCCTTTCTCCACAGAAGAAAAAATTTGTCCTTTACCAGGAGTACTGCCTGTATGAAGTGTAATGTTTGGGACAGAGTTATAAAAACCAGTGGTACACAGGGAGCATTAAGCAGCACTTTCTGCACAGCATTTATTCTACTTGGAAAATGTCATTCTTGTTAGAGCATGACCTGGTCACCTCCCTGTGTTGCATTTTTATCATGAACAGAAAGTCAGCAGGCAACAAGATAGGGAAAAAGCAAAAGAGATGTGCCCTCCTCAGATGTGCTGTGGGGATTGCCTCTGCCATCCCAGTGGAATCTGGATTCCTTTTGGAAAACACATTAACACTTGCAAATGCTGCTTCTTCTTGTCTTCTTCTTTTTTTTCCCAAGTGTCCTTAATTATTTGCAGAGAAATGTCAAACCAAAAGCTTTTTATTATTTGCTTGATTTAATCTGCATCTTGTCACTATTACACCTTACTAAATACTTCATCAGTAGCTCTCAAAGGAACTGCTGGAACTCAGCAGGTTTTATGTTGGTATTAGTAGTGTGCAGTAGTGTTGGTAGCAACCAGACTTGGTGGCTCATCAGGTTTGGTCACACACTGGTGCATCCTCTTCAGTTGCTGTCTGCCATCAGAGATGAGAACTGAATTAAGTCAATCCAACATGGGCTTTCCCACTCCACTCTCCTGAGGTAGCTGGGCTGCTCTGTTGCTGAATGAGCTTGAATTATATTCAGATAGGGATGGAAAAGGAAGAAGAGGGAAAAACCTCCACAAGCCTTGGAAAGGGGTGTTCTGTCACATGTACTGATTGAATCTGGAATTTCTGATTTTTCTTGGCCATCTCTGTAAGTCTTATTCAAGTCTTATTCTTGCTGTTGTAAGCAGGATTGTGCCAGTGCATCTTATATTCCCAGGGGCAGATATTATCAGGCCACTGCAATTAATGCTCTCAAGAAGTGCTTTCTTCTTTGTATCAGTTGAGCTAAACCCTATCCCTTCTCAGCACCAATCATAGAATCATAGAATAGTTTGGGTTGGAAGGGACCTTAAAGATCATCGAGTTCCACCCCCCCTGCCATAGGCAGGGACACCTCCCACTACATCAGGCTGCTCAGTGCCTTGTCCAGCCTGGTCTTGAACACCTCCAGAGTGGGGGCATCCACAACCTCTCTGGGCAACCTCTTCCAGTGCTTCACCACCCTCACTGTAAAGAATTTCTTTCTTATGTCAAGTCTAAATTTCCCCCCTTCCAATTTACATCCATTGTTTCTAGTCCTCCCATCCGATATTATGTTAAAAATTCCTTCCCCTGCCTTTCTGTAGGACCCCCTCAGGTACTAATAAGTAATCATGAGGTCCACTCTGAGCCTTCT
>VZTY01004628.1:2978-119694 GCA_013400935.1 Turnix velox
GGGGCTGGATGGTGCTGCGGCCGGGAAACAAGGAGTTAATCGGCTGCGGAGCGGTGGGGCTGAGTGTGTGAGATCCAGCACCCCCATGGGAAGGGGGGGCGTGGCCCACGACACCCCACGGGTGTTTGTGGGTGGCCACGGGGTGCCGTTTGCAGCGTGTTGGGGCTCCATGGCTGCACAGGCGTGCGCCTGTCCCTGTTCCCGGCGCCTGTCCCTGTCCCCGGCGCCTGTCCCTGGGAGCCACATTGCGCTTGTCTGTGCCTGCGCGAGTGTTTGTGCGTGTGTGGGACCTGCTGCGTGTGTGCGGGATCCGGGGGGGGGGGGTTCTGCTGCGTGTGTGTGGGATCTGTTGCACAGCCAGAGCCAGCCTGTGTGGTGGTGCCTGAGAGATTCATCCACCACCCGCCTGCCAGGGTGCAGAGTGTATCCCCATTTCTGTCACTGAACCCCCGACCTGGAGACTCTGCCTGTGGGAACAAGCCCAGCCTGGCCACGCGTGTGCATTCATGCATGTGCACAGCTCTGGCCCTCTGTGGTGTAGGCACACGTGTGCACTGGTGGGCAGTATGTGCCCACATGTCTGGGCACTGTAGGGGCTGTTGAGTGTGCACCAGGGAAGATAGGAGTGGGGTGGAGGGAGCCAGCATATATGAGGACAGTGGGGAGTCTGTGAGTACCCCTGTGCTGGGGTGGCCTTTTCCTCCACGGGCAGTGGGGCAGCATCTCATGGCAGCATCAGGTGGGCTCCTGGCACCTCTCCATGTGTCCCCAGTCTTACCAAGTGTGAGTGGCTGCATGCATCTCTGACCTCCCATAGTCCTTCCATGCCACCTTCCCCATTCCCAGAGATGGGGATAGGCACTGGGGCACCATGTTGGGCTGTGGGCAGGCATTGCCTGCTGGCAGGGCTACCTACAGAGGCAGGGTGGCCAGCCTGAACCTCTTCCTCAGCTGTCTGTGAGGTTTTGCCCATGTGAAGATGCTTCTGCTTCACTCCAGCTCCCATTGAGGGGCTGTGGGGGAATGGAGCCAGCTGGCAGTGCCATGGCAGGGCTCTCTGTGCCCCTGCGGATGTGTGTGATGTGCCCCTCTGGCTGCAGCAATAGCCTGGGTCAGCCCTCAATGTGTTCCCCCCAGGAGACAGATGCCATGGAACAAACTCTCCTCCAGGCCTTTGCCATGACGCAATTAGGAAGCCGTGGGTCCAGGATGAGGCCTGGGCAGAAGCTGGATTTAGACTCTTTCTGCCATCATTTCCTTTGGAGTTTGCCACCAGCGTGCCTCTGAGGATCCGAGCCTTGTTTGGTGACATTCCTGACACTGCCACCATCTGGGTGTAGGACTGGCACCCACTGCACCTTGAGCAGATGTATTCCTGCAGATGCATGGGGGCTGACAACCCAGGCATCTTGGAGATCTCCCTGCAAAATGGACTCTCGGATCCCTGCAAATCTGCTTCTGCTTCTTCTTCTGAAGCAGAAAGCAGAGCCAGCCCCCAGGCTTTCTGCAGGAAGCCAACGCCTGGCCTGAGCTGCTGCTCCCCCTCCTCAGATATGGGGGCTGCTTCTGGAGCTGGCAGGAAGAAGGACTTTTTGCAGCTGCAGGCTATGGGGCTGTGGGGCTGGTGTGTGTGAACCCAGTGCTGTGTGAGCCCAGTGCTGTGTGAGCCCAGTGCTCTGTGTGCTGCAGCTCTGCTCCTGGCAGAGAGCGTGACGTACCGGCAGCGCGTGAAGCTCAGCTGCGAGCAAGGAAGGAGCAGAGCAGCTCAAGGGAAACGTGCCACTTGGCTTCTGCACCTTCTTACACCTCCTGCCCATTCAGGCTGAATTTTACCCTCAGAACGTGAACTTTTGGCGAGCCAGAATTAAAAAACGTAAATCAAGTAAACGTGGGTAGTAATCAGAGAGCAGCTCTGAAACCTGTTTGGTACCTGCATGCCTCCCCAGCAAGCCTTGCTGGTGTTAACCACTGTGCATCTCTGCATGAAGAAGGAGGCTTTATTGCTTTATTTCCAGGCTGGGTAAGGGCAGAAGGCATGGGCAGACAGGGACAGCCGTGTCCCCTCTGCTCTGTCCTCAGCCAGCTTCCTCCCAGATGCTGAGCCGTTGCTCCTGGCCTAGGGCAGGAAGAGTCCTGGATGCAGATGGCAGCCTGCTCTCTGCGCTGCCCACATCTCCCTGCACCATCCGCAGCGGGGGGGGAGCAGCCGACAAGGCCACGTCCCTGGGAGGACCCCCCCGTGCACCGGCACCACCTTTGTCCCTGGTCCCTGGTTTTACCACCCATTGTTAGGGCCAAAGTCATCAGGTTGTGCTTTGCGGTGACAGCCGCCCACCAGGTGGCACCTGCCTGCCCGGTCCCGCTGCTCTGCTTTGCTTTTGGACGGGGTTCAAGGTGTTCCTTTGGAAGTGGGAGCTGAGGGTGATCCTTCTGCCTCTTGCTGTTCCCCAGACAGATGTGTGGCAGACGGGGCTGGAGCCACAGCTGGCTGAGCACCTTGGACCTGGGACTGGGGGTTGCCCATGGCAGTCTCTTTGGCCTCCTGGGCCATGGAGGGGTGAGCCCAGCCAGCTCAGGCTGTGCTGAGACCACAGCCACCCTCCCCGTGAGGAGCCCATGTCTGAGGAGCAGACTCTGGCTGCCCTGACAGAAAGCAAAGAGCTGTGGGCAGGCAGGAGGCCATGGCTGAGGCAATCAGAGGGAGGTGTTTTGAGGAGGGAATCTCCTTGATTGTTCTTCATTTTCAGTGTTGCTTTGAGGTTTATGCAGAATAAATGGAAGAGAAGATTCGGCTGCTCTATTTGAGGCCCTGTGTCTTGCCAAAACCTGGCAGAGCTTCGCTGAAATGAAGCTGGCTGAGCTTTGTAACAACCTCTTGCAGCTCCGACTTGATGTGTCCCTCTGTCTGTGGCGTAACAGTGACTGTGCTTTGGAGATGTCTGTATTTCACACCTTCTATCAGCTCCCACCTCTGGTTTGGGAGCACAGTGGGAAGTGTCTTTGGCTACAGGAGCCGTCAGCAGAGTTGCCAGCTGGCTCCATGGGGGACCTCATGTCACAGGTTTGTGTCTGCAAGAGAAAGGAGGTCCTGAGCCCCTTCCTGCTGGCAGAGACGCTCAGGCTGGAACCCAACGTGCCAGCTCTGGAGGATGGCAGCCTTCAGGGCTGTTTGGACCATGGGCTGTCAGGAGAATGTCTGTTCCAGAGAGCTTTCCCTGAAGGAGGCCTGGCTCACTGCAGCTCTTTGCAAAGCTTTCCAGCTGCTGGAGGGAAATGCCATTTCCAGGGCTGTAACAGTGATCTCGGTGGTTTTATGCTATCTGGGAAAAGTGGGGTGTGGGGGGAAAGGTGTTGGGGAGGCTGTTGTGCCTAGGAGCCATGAGCCCACACTGCTGGCTGCAGGATGGTTTCCATGTCCCCTGGTGTGGCTCCACTGTTTTTTGGGCAGCATGTGCTCTTCTGCACATCCCTGGTGTGACACTCACATTGAGGGACCCTGTCGCCTTCAGCCCCCAGCAGCTGCCTGTCCATTTGGTGGCCCCTTTTACCTCCCATGCTGCTCATAGCACTGAGGATGAGGACTCAGAGAAACCATCTCTGCAGGAGGGAGCCAGGGGCTCTGGAGAATGGTGCTGACACTTGGAGTGGGCAGAGGCCTGTGAGCCGGGAAGGGAGCTGGGATATGTGTAAAATGCCTGCAGGGCAGGAGTGTTCAAACTACTCAGAGCTGGCTTATCTCTGTGCTCAGTACAAGACCCATGATGAGTGTCATGAAAGCCCCCTTGATCATCAAGTATTTAATATCCAAATCCCTCAGCTTTTTGTCTCCTGTTCACAGGACAAGGGCCAACCACACACTTTCCCTTGTGAGATGAGCAGCCATTCCCCACACTGCACTGTGCTGCCATGGGGACTGGCTACCATGGCCTGGCTGCTGGAATCCTCTCCCATTCTCTTTGCCCTCCATTTGCCATCCCTCTTGGGAGGGACAGGGTCTTTTCTTCGTCTATGTTGTCTCAGGGCCTTGGTAGAGGAGCAGGTGCTGGAGGTGGATCATTGATTTCTCATGTTGGATGCCCAGGATCATACTGGATGCCAGAGGGAAGACCTCTGTGCCATGTGGACTGGGAAGACCTCGATGCTTAAGACCCTGGGATGCCTCAGAGCATTGATTTATCACCTGAGGTGCCTCAGTTGCCACCTCTCCTCATATGAGATGCCCCTCTGTGCCTGGGTTGCCCTGTGAGAGGGACAGAGCTGGGTGTCTGTGTGTGTCAGGCTTCTTTGAGTCACATCAAGGTCCTGGGCTGCAGCTGCAGGAGCCTCTCAGTTTGCTTTGGAAACATCTCCTGAGTTCTGACACTTTCCACCATCATCCCACCTTCATTCTCCCCTCAGATCAGCTTCATCTCAGGAGTCTCCCAAGCAGGGCTTGCACAGATCTTACCCCATTCCCACCACTTCTCTCCAGGCCCCTTGCTCTCTCCTGGGGCTGTCCTGCCCTGATGTGTCCTTGTGTCCTTCACCCTCAAGGCAGGGACAGACATCTGGTGGCTCCAGGGAAGGCTGCAAGGGCTGGCACTGGGGTGGGCAAGGGCCACATCCTCCGGCTCCATCAGCACAGCAACACCCCACAAGGTATTTATAGGCTCTGTAATGTTATTCCCCTGCCAAACTATTACTGAAATAGGCTCAGCGTGTGTCATAGGAGAGAGGATTTTAATGGCACAGTTTCTTTGCTGCTGGAATGAAGTTGATGCTCCCTCACCGTTTCCCTTGCCTGATTAATCTTTCCCATGGCAGAGAGGCATGAGGGAAAGCTGCTCTGGGGGCTGGGCTGAGGTTCTGTGGGCTTGGACAAGGGATGTCCACATCTCAAGAGATGGACACCTCAGCCAGGAGTTTGTGGCTGGGACCTGCTGCTGCCCCTGTGTCTGCCTGCACCCCAACTGCAGGGATGGTGACACCTCTCAGCATGTCCCAGGGAGAGCCAGGGAGCAGGCAGCCTGGACAGAGCAGCCTGACCCCAGGGACCCTCCTCCTGGGGCAGATGTGCCCCAGCAGCTGGGACTCAGGGCTGAGGGTGGGACTGAGCAGACACAGTTTAAAGAACAAGGCCCATTTTCCAGAGATTTTTGTGTTCTGAGCAGGAGGGCAATTTTCAAAATTATCAGAAGGGGTTGGTTTGGCATTTTCTAAATAACCCACCCTCTGTTTGTCTTAGCTGGACGCTGCTGGACACTGCTGCTGCTGCTTTGGGGAGAGGTTAAATTCCACTGGATCTTTTTTGTGATGCCTGGAGGCAGGTTCCAGTCAGGTGGGGCACTGAATGTTTCTCAGCCCATGGATTCACAAGCACTGATGTGATTCCCTCTCTAGTCCCCTCTTGCTGTAGGTAAAAGTCAGTGGGGTGGGAAAACCAATTTCATGCCAGATGTAGCTCTGGGTTGCACTTTCCAGGCTGGGTACTGGAGATGCACAGTTGGGAAACCCACCACAGCATGGTTGCTGGTGTCCTCTCCCTCAGGTGAGGGATGCTCACTGAGAGGG
Organism: Turnix velox; assembly: GCA_013400935.1. Lineage (NCBI taxonomy): Eukaryota > Metazoa > Chordata > Aves > Charadriiformes > Turnicidae > Turnix > Turnix velox. The sequence continues at coordinate 8,529 of VZTY01004628.1, forward strand.
GATGCAGGACAGCTGAGAGGGGATGCAGGACAGGTCCTGTGAGCTCCTCAGCAATTTCCTGGGGCTGGGTGGGTGTGGGAGTCCTGGTCCCAGTGCCTCAGAATTGTTCTGCCTTTGGGGTTTGAGTCCTGAAGGGCATAAGGAGAGCAGATCAGGCCTCCTTCTGCCTGCACAGGACTGTCTGGTGTGGGAGTAGGAGGCCACTGCAGATCAAGGCTCCCCAATTTTGTAGGTAGTTGCTGCTGGGGGCTCAAGGAACAAGGTGAGGCCTCATTGCTGCCACAGAGCTGCTGACAGTACTGTCCCTGCCCCTGATGGCTCCACTCCTCTGCTTGGAGATACGGGGGGCAACCTTCTCCTGCTGCAGCTTCCAGGCAGCCTCCAGCACTGCCCCTGTGCCATGCAGTCCCACTCCTGTGGCCTCTCTGCCTTCTGCCTCAGGAGCGGGTAACCAGGGGCCAGTGGCCAGGGGTGGCCACAGTCCCCAGTCCACCTGCAATGCTGCCCACAATGCCACAGCCAAATCCCTGCAGAGACAGCTTGGAGACTGGGAACCAATGTGCTAAAGCAAAATGTCCTTCCTACGCAGTCCAGCCCGTCCTCCCCCTTCCAGCAGTGCTACTGCTCAGCACCATGCTGGGCCACAAGGCAGCCTGACCCCACAGCATGGAGAGACTCAATCTCCATGCCAGGAGTGCAGCTTTGGGGAGGCTTGTCCTGGAATGCCACAGGCACCCATCCCTCCTGCCCATAGCTCTGAAGGCTTCCCTGGGTCTACTCTACGTTTTGGTGGAGGCTGCTGGTGGCTCTAGAGGCAGCATCACTGCCCTGCTCTCTTCCTGCCCACACCTCTTTGGCTTCCATCCTTGCTGGTAGGCTACTCTGGGCAGGCTGCCCAGCCAGCTGGACCCCTCATCCTTCCCACCCCCAGTTATTTTCCAGACAGTTGTTCCTCTCCCTCTGATGGCAGCACATCCTGAGATCAATGCTAAGTGCTCTCCTCCTCCTTCTTGTTGTACTGTCCCTTAGGACAGACCATTCAGTTCGCTCCTCCCCCTCCTTTTCCACCTCATTAATGAGTCTCTTTGCGCTAAGAAGTCGTGATAACTGCCTGGGGACTTGGGAGGACTATGGATAGTGGTGGGGAGGCCACCAACTCAGCTCCTGGGCTTTGGGATGCTGGGTCTCCATGCCTTCTGCTCCAGGTGCTGGTAACCAGGGGTCACTGTCACCATTCTACTTGCAATGCCACCTACAAGTGCTGCAGCCTTGGGTTTGGGATGCTGCTGTGGTTGCCTTGGTGCTGGCTGAGCCCTTGGCAAGGGTGTGTGGGGCAGAAAGGATGTGACAGTGAGATTTTGCACTTGCTTCCAGCAGTGGCAGGAGGTGAAGAGTCCAGCTTTGCCCCATTTCTGTCATGTGTGTTTCTCTGTACCCAGCTGCAGGACCTCTCTTTCAAGGCTTTCATGGTCAGGGGTTAGGCAGCCCTGCTGGTGGACTCCCAGCTCCATCCCCATTGCAAGTTTTCATATGTTCTCTGAAACTCCCACAAATGCCTGTGCACCCACAGGAGATTTCCACTGGCCCTGATGGGCTTCAGAGCCAGAGGGCTGTGTATGGGCAAAGGATGTGGGTCCTGGGCCTCTAGCTCCTCACCCAGGAGCTGGTTCCCCAGTTCAGCATGTGTCAATTGGCAGCAGAAGAGCCTGTGCAGCAGCTGCTCATGGTTCAAAGACTAACTGCTGAAAACTGGACTTTCTGAAAATTGCCTTAATTTTCCATTGTCTCAACACTCTCTAAAACCTGAGAAACTGAGATAGTTTCTTCTTGGCAGAGAGGGAGGCTCCTGTTGTCGCTCTTTTGCATATGCATACACACAGACACACAGAGACACTTCTTTCTCTTCCTTCCCACTTTCCTCCTCCAAAAGACTTAAAACGCTTTATGAAAATGTTATTTTTCTCCCAAACTGTTGCCTTTCTGCCTTGCTTTCTCCCTGTAGACTGCTGGCTTTCCCTGGGCTCTGTCTCACTTGTGCATGGTTGGATACAGCCCATCCTGCAGCAGGGGGAAGGTGTTCTGGTGGCCATACTGAGGGTACTGGGCTTTCCCAGGGTGGGGAGACAGGACACTAACAGCAAACCTCCCTTGGCTTCCACTGGGGCTTATCCAACCCCAACTCCCCCCAATTGCTCTAGATACAATTAAGCAAACCCCTCCTTCAGGGTTGCACAGTGAGGTTGCAGCTGCCCATGGAAGGTGCCATGGGTGTCCCATTCATTAGAACCATGCTGGAAGATTCCCACAGTCCCAGGGCAGCCTGGTGGTGGGGGAGGCAGCTCCCCCTGCACATGGCAGGCTCTGCTGTCTGCGTGTCCTGTTGGGGACAGGCTGGAGGTGGACTGGAGTTGACAAACCCTTTGTTATCTTGTGCGAAGGGGACTGACTCACTGCTCTCCCGTGCTGTCATAAGCAGATGGATGATTTAATCACCTAGCAACCAAAATAACGTCAGGTGAGGAATGCTTCCCGAGCTGCTCCTGGCCCACAGCCCCTCCACCATGCTGCTGATGGGGGCCAGGCAACCCCCAGCTGTTCCCTAGCCCTTGGGCTTCCCTGCATGGGGCTGGTGGGGAGCCTTCACCTGCCGGTACCACCAGAGTGGGCTGTGGGGCTGTGCTGTGCACCGTGGGTATGGGGCTGTGCTGTGCATGGCTCCTGCCACCAGCTGACCCACAGAAGTGGCTCCCTGAGCCATGGCTGAGGTGGTGTGCTCAGGGCAAGGGGTGAAGGGATCACCCAAGGCCAGCTATTGAGACGTTCAAAGAGGTATCTCCAAAAAAACACAGAGGGGCCGAAACTCTTTCACTGTTTGAGCAGGTTACTGACTAATTGGAGCATCCAGAGCTCCCACGTGGGGAGAGGATGGCTTGTGCCCAGGAGCTCCAGAGCACAATGAAGTTCCAGGGAGATGAACCCAGAGAACATTGGAGGGTACCCTCCAACCTCTTGGCACCCCCTCTCTCTGTGCACAGCTATGGTGCCAGTTCTGAGCACCCTTGGCTTCTGTCTGGATTATTTGCCTGGCACCCTCAAAGCAGGAGAATAACCCCAGAATCTATGTGTTTGTTCCATTTTATCTCCCATCATGTTTGCCTGCCCTGCCCATGGTCATGGTATAGCCCTGGTGCTGTCAATCCTCTTTTAGGGCTCTTACCACTAAAAAGCCACTGAGAAGTTGGAGCAGGTCCAGAAAAGGGCAACAGAATTGATGAAGAGTCTGGAGCACAAGCCTTGTGAGGAGCAGCTGAGGGAGCTGGGGATGTTCAGCCTGGAGAAAAGGATGCTGAGAAGGGACCACCTAGCTCTGTCTCTGACTCCCTGAAAGGAAGGGGTAGAGAGGTGGGGGTCATTCTCTTCTCCCAAGGAACAGGCCATGGGACAAGAGAAGTGGCTTCATTTTGTGCCTGAGTAGGGTTAGGATGGATATGTGGAAAAATTTTTACACTGAAATGGTTGTAAAGTATTGGAACAGGCTGCCAAATGAAGTGGCTGAGCCACCATCCCTGGAGATATTTAAGAGATGAGCAGACATAGAGCTTAGAGAATCATAGAATCATAGAATCATAGAATAGTTCAGGTTGGAAGGGACCTTAAAGATCATCGGATGGTTTTTGTCAGACTTGGGTTCAATGGTTAGACTTGATGATCTGAAAGGTCCCTTCCAACTAAGGTCAGTGGATGATTCTATGCTGATTATCTCCTGAGGGCTCTAACCACCCACCAAGTCTTTCACTAAGGAGTTGATGAGAACTCTCATATCTGGATCTGAGCTGAGATTTCCTTCTCAGCAAGTGCAGAGAGCTGCCCCAGCCTGGCCAGTGTGGCACAGAGCTGTGAGGGCACTGTTGCTGTTGGGGCATTTGTGCCACCCATTTGTAGCTGGAGTCCCTTTACTCCATGGAAAGTGAGATAGAGAGAAGTCACTGATGACACTGACCCAGACCCATCTTCCCCAGGAGCAAACACCCAGCCCTGCAGCGGCCATGGTTGTGGATGTGGGGCCCATTGGACTGAATGATGCTGGGCCATTGCAGTTCCTGGGCAAAGGGATGGCACCAGTGCTGTGGCTGCCAGGGACTGGGGGGAGGGCTGTGTAAATAGGGCACCCCAGCTCCTCTTTGTGGGACAGAGCTGATATAATTAGACACTACGCCCTGTTCTGTGCGGTGTGCTGAGATGTCTTTGTGCTGCCATGCCCTGGGGAGCTCAGCAGCCCTACTTTGGTGGCACTGCTTGTCCCAGCAAAGGTGAGCCACTTCCAGGCAATGACTGGTTTGCTCCCTCCTTCCCTTTGCTGCGGCAAGAAGCCCTGCCTGGTCTCCTTACTAGACATCCAGGTCTCCTCTCCTCTGCTGTGGGTTTGGTGGCTTCAGTGGCCCCTGTTCACCAAGGAGAGAGGTCCATGCAATACCCAAGACTCTGTACTCTTGTGGGAAGAAGTGACCAAATATAGTGCCTGCCACAGCAGGACAAGCTGCAGGTCATGAGATCATACTCCATGAATCAAAACCTCAAGGTCACCTGGGGGTTGGAAGGGTCCCTCTGAGTCAGAATCTTAACCTCAGTCTGCATTGCTCCTGGAGAGCCTTATTTCTCAAAATATCCATGAAATTGTCCTGGGATAGCTCCAGAAGTGCAGAGGCTCCCCATAGCAAACATCTCCTTATTCCTCCCACTAACACAGAGCTCCCTACTACCCATAGTAGTGTGCCATTTTGGGGAAAAAATCTCTGGCTTGGCCCCTGGTTCACTTCTGTGTGGTACCACAGGTCTTCTCTAAACACTCTGCGATGTTGTCACATTGATTTATTAATGACCACAACTAAGTCACTGAGTGGACGACTATTGAATTCTGCCCAAGGGTGTTCTCTGTATCCTGCATTGATCAGGTGCCTCCTGGACTGGTCCTGCCAAGGAATCACAGAATCACAGCATGGTTTGGGTTGAAAGGGACCTTAAAACCACCCCCCGCCCCGGGCAGGGACACCTTCCACCAGCCCAGGTTGCTCTGTCCATGACCTGGAGCCCCTCCAGGGATGGGGCAGCCACAGCTGCTTTGGGCAACCTGGGCCAGGGGCTTGCTGTCCCCAGAGTGAAAATTTTCTTCCTTCTATCCAGGGAGATGAGCTTAGTTATTTCAGAACTCCTGCTTTGTGGTGTGACATCAAAGTCTGCCATATTTTCTCCCATTAGCAGCCAGGAATGTGTTTGGCACCCCCCCTCCTCAAACCTCTTCCTGTTCCTCTGCAGGGGTGGGCTCACACCAAGCACCCATCAGCTCTATCAGGGTCCCTCTGCCAAGCTCCTGTCCAGGTGTGAACTGGATCCATGGGTGGTCACTGCAGCATTTGCTCTGGTTGCATCCCTCATGGTGACTGCCTCAGTCTGCTGCAGGAACAACTGAGAGATCTATGAACACTGGCAAATTTCAGAGAAAGAGAAAAGGAATTTTAATCACACAAGTGTGATGTTTGTCATGATCGGTTTACACTGGAGATGTAAAGCTGCTTTACCCTCCCTTTCTCTGAGGGGTGTGAAGGGATGTTTGCGTATGTCACACTCAGCTCTCAGGTCAGGCTGTTCTCTGGGTGTCAGATATTGTCTTCCATCTCCCACCATCTCCCATCCCAAACTGATGGACTCACTAGCTCAGAAGCAGCTACTCAGGCTTGTCTCAGTACACTGCTCACTCTCCTGCCCTCTCCTCTGCCCTCTCTGCCACAGCTCCCCTCACTCTGATGGCAGCACATGAGATCTGCTGCTCTTCACCTTTCCCGAGATCATAGAATCATAGAAGTCAATATTTCTGACAATCTCCACAGTCAAGGACCTGATGGTTGCCTTTCTCCCAGCTGTTGTGCTGGCATCAGTGTTAAATAGGTTTCTGCAAAAAAACACCCTGAAATGTCATAAAGACATGGATGAAAATCCTGTTCTTTCTCAGATCATATGTTTATGGGCATAAAGAGCTTTTATAGGTACTTTAACTTCATTAAAATTGAAAACACTCATTAATACCACTGCAACTCAATCTATTAATATCTGAAGCTGGCCAGGTTCATCTCTGGGATGAAGCTGCTCCTCTGTGGATGCTGCTGCCTGTCGCTGAGACTTTCCCTCTCCCCCTGTGCCTTAGCATCATGTTTGCCTTTCTCTGTTGGGTGATTCCAGCTCAGGATTGTGGCAAAGGTCTTGCCCAAGGACAGAGATCAACCAAATGCCTAGGGCCACACAGGGTGGGAGATGATTCACGTGGATCCTGCAGATGTCAGGTCTCAGTCGGGTCATGCTAGGGGTGGAGGGCAGGGGTGGATGTGGTTCATGCTTTCAAGCTTTGGAGCACTTAAACATGAAGCACTTCTCCCCACTTGTGGGCTGGTTTTAGAAGGAGTTTGATGCTGGGGAACAGGGGTCAGCACTTTGAGGGCTGTTGGAATAGCTAAAGCTGTAGAGCAGTTCCTGGTGTGGTCGCAGAACAGACTGGTCTCCTGCTTGAGCGTGGTCCTGTAAGGGCAACTGAAACTCTGCTGGAGGCAGCAAGAGTTCAGGAGGGGCCCAGGCCATCTCTGCTGCCCCTCTCTGGCTGAGAGCGGTGTCTTCTCTCTGGCACTGTCTGGAGAAGGTGTTCACAGCAGTCTCCACATGCTTGTCATGGGCTTCACACAAAATGTAGAGCCATGGGGCTGCTTCCATCATGCCCTGGTGGTGGCCATGGGGCTGGAGTAGTCCTCTCAGAGGTGTGATCGTGCCTGTCTGCACTCACAAGGACCAGGTTGCCCACAGCTCTCATGGAGTCCCACCACAGCACAGAGATGCCAGCTGGGACTTTCCTCTTGGAGTCCTTCCCCAGGCAGAGCCACCAGCAGTTGCACAGGGAAGGAGACAAGGGGGACCCCCAAGAAGCTACGAGAGCAATGTGAGGTGCTCATTGTGCTGTTGCCCAGTGTGACTTGCCATGGAACAGGAAGTCCATGTCCATGTCCCCCCTGAGAAAGCACAGGTGGCCTCCATCCTGGCACCAGGCAGCAACAGCGAGATCCCATTTGTCTCCCCTGCCTTCAATTGGCCTCGCTAAGTAGGTTTTAATTTTGTTAAATAAATATGAAGTAATGGCAGCAGGGCGAGGAGCCAAATGGCCTGGGGACATCCTTGAGAGCCAGATGAGCTCTGCAGAAGAGCAGGAGTGGTCGTGGGAGCTGTGGAATGTGGGGCTGGTGTGGGGCAGAGCCCCCCAGGGCTGGCAGGAGCCACTGGCAATGGGGCTGGCAGCAAGGTCCTGAGCTGTGTGGAGCAGATGCAACCCCACGCTGTGGAGCCCTGACAGCACCTCGCTGGCTCCCCAGCCAGTCCTAAATGGCTGCTAAACGTCACTGTCTGAAGCACACTCATCTTCCCTTCCTAATTAGTGGATCAGACAGTAATTTGTAATCCTCCTGACCAGGGAGATCTTAGTGTCTAGCCCCAGAGCTTGGGCAGGACACAGGGTGGCGGCGTGGGGCAGAGCTTGCCCCATCCAGGCAGGGAAGAGGCAGAAGGGCTTTCTGTGCAGTCTTCTTAGTCTCTGCAAGAATTCCTTTCACCCATCTCTCTGTTCCAACACACCTTCCTCTTCCTTCTCCAGAGTTTTGGCATTTTAATTTCTTTTTGTGATACTGAGTGTAAAATAACCAGAGTGGCAGCTCCAGTAGGAGGCTGGGTCCTGTTTGTCACCAAAGTAGTGGCGGTGTTGGGGTGGCATAGCTGGCAGAAGGAGCCCTTTGAACCACTGGGATCCAACAGGGCATAGTCATACTGCAGTTGGGATGGGCTGGGATCAGGGAAGTCCTCCAGGGCAAACTCATCCCAGTGGGAATCTGGTCTTGGGTGTGCTGGAAAGTGCTTGCATTTTTAAGGCTGAGATCTAGAAGCAGAATGGGGAAAAAGAATCCAAGAAGACAAAAAATGAAATCTAACAGAAGAGGGAAGGATGGTGGGATGTGCAGAAAAGTCAAGTAAGTGAGCAGAGCAAGCAGGAGCAGACTCAGGTTGGGTCTGTGGGGAGAGGAGGCTAGAAGGGAGGTGAACCAGGTTGGTGGCCATTGAGAGCACGTGAAGCAGAAGTTTGGTGTGATGGCTACAGCCTATCCCAGTTGCCACCATCCCTGAGAGGTCCTTGACAAACCAAGGAATGTTCTAGGGAGTGAAGCAGAGTTGGGGGTGGAGGTGGAGGCTCCCAGAGGGGCCAGAGAAGCTTCTCTGCATGCACAGGAGCAGTGAAGGGGACAGTGGTAACAGAGTGAGGTTGAACCAGAGGGCAGACCTGCAGGTTCAGGAGGATGACAAGTGTTGAGAATTATGAGAAGTTCTGAGTTCATTACTAGTGATGACAGGCCATATCAATGCTTTGGGCAGACTGAGGGGACCAAGGAGCAGTGGCTTGTCAGGTGAGGGTCATGCAGCCCTCACAATGTTACAGATGGCACTGAGAAACTCCTTGCTGTTGGTGTCTTTAGCATTAATTAATCTGGGAAAAGCATCTCTGTCCTGCATGCATTAACCTTTATAAATGGCTTAATATGAGGTGCAACCACAAAGCACGGGAAGGATGGTGGGAGTTGTACCTACACAGCTCTTGTTGTCACCCTGGGCACAAAGAGCCTGGCACTGGGGGTCACAGACTGGGGTGAGGGGGAGTGGGGGCAGATGCCTGTGGGACAGGAATGGGAGATAGAGACATCCCAGGCTGCAGGGAAGATATTTTGATGGAATCAAACAGCTACAGCCAATGTCTTCAAGGAACACAGCTTTGCTGTTGCATCTCTACAGCCTTCAGAAGAAAGTGTTTCTAATGGCATCGGTGACTCACCCTGTGCTTTACTCACAGCTAATGACTGAGAGGAGTTCCAGGGCTCACAGAGATTCTGCCTTAGAGAAACTCATCCTTTCTCCCACCTTCCTATGAATGGGGAAGAGTAGTCTGGGGTGTTCAGAGAGGGCAAATGAGCAGCAGGGACAAAGACAGCACCTTCTTACCCCAGCTTCTTGACCCAGCTCCCCACAGCTCCCCTGGAGTTGAAGGTCTGTGACAGAGCCAGAGGGAAAAGGAGAAAGGAAGTGATTTTTCAGGAAAGTACATGGAGAGGCTTCAGAAGCCTCTGTTAAGGTGCATCTTCAGATGCTCTGTTTTTGGTGCTCATCCTTGCAAACCCCCATGCAGCTGCTCCCCGAGGCTCTGCCCACACGCCCATGGGGAGGGCAGTGAGAGCCACACAGCTCCTGATAGAGCAGGAGGAGGCGTGGGGTTGGAAAGGGCTCTGGGGCTGGAGTTGGGAGCTGGGGAGCCTCAGGAGCTGGACAGCCTCAGATAACATAGTTTGGGTGCGTGATCCCTGATCTTACATACAGTTCTGAATCTGCAGGGGAGAGGCTGCTTTGGGGACGAACAAGGGATTCCTGTAAGACAAGCTTCAAGCCAGGCCTGGCTGTGAGTGCTTTGCAAGGAGCAAAGCAGATGAGCAGGATTGCCACGCAGTGCAGGACCTTCGTTTGCCATCAAAGCCTGGATCTGGAGAGGGACAGGCTCTGGCTTTGTGGGAGAGAGTGTGTCCCACCAACTTGTGACCAAGCCTGCTGCCCTGGTGTTGCCCTAAGTGAAAGGTGTCATTTGGTGTGTGAGGCTGTGGGAGACTCCAGCCCAGCCCAGTCTGTTGATGCCGGGTCAGTGGGGTGTTCAGGAACCCATCTCCTGACTGCTGGCCCTCTTGCCATGATGAGTTTCCCCTGGATCTTGTCCTTGTCCTGTCCTGTGGTTCTGGGCTACCCAAAGAGTGAATCATGAAGCCAGGGTGAGCAAGTGCTTGGAGGCAGTCACACATTTGCCCTCCAACCTGCCACAGTTGTCATGCCCATCAGGGAGACTTTTGGTGGCCTCAGGCACTTGCTGGTTGGCTTCAGCAAACCAGAGGCCAACCCACCACAGGTTCTTCCCTCCCAGAGTGGCTCTGCATCAAGCTGCTCTGTGGGAAGTGGCTGTGTTTACACCAGCACTGGCCCTGGTTTAGATGAAGTGCGGTGTGGGTGGGATCAAAACTCTCTCCCTTCATGTGCCAGCAGCACACGGGGGTCTGGCTGATGCCTAGGGACCATGGCAGGGCTGCAAGGGTTTGTCCCCAATTCCAGGCACACCCTGGACTGGTTGCAAAGTCATTGCAGAAGCAGGATGTGCAAATGAAAGGAAAACGATGCTCAAGTGTGTGGGGTGGGGAGGGAGCCCATGGGAGAGGTATCAAGCTCTGCCAGCTTTGCCTGAGCTGGTCCCAAACCACTGTGAGGGCTGTGCTGGGACTGGAGGGCACAAAGCTTTTTCCATGATGCTTAGAGCTTTCCTGGAGCTGGGGCTGGAGGGACTCAGGGCTGCCCAGGGCACAGGTGGCTGGAGGGGGTGATATATCCTAGGTCTGTGGCATGGGGAAGGGGCTCATTCTCCATCCTATCCCAGTACATCCTGATTCACGTGGAGCAGAGACAGCCCTGTGAAATGGGATCAGTGGAAATTTCTGGAGTTCTCCTGTGTGCCTGGAGCAGGGGCCTGAGCAGCAATGGGGAAGGACTGCAGCCCAATGTGGCTGTGGGGTGCCTGGGGAGCCAGGCTCAGCCCTGACCCCTGCATTGCTGGTGGATGTGCCTTCCTGCAAAGCCAACTTCCAGCTGGCTTGAGTCAAAACTATGGGGTTTGAGCCACTTGTTTTGCTCTAAGGGGATAGTTTGTGACTGCCCCATGATCTCTCTGGGCTGTAAGGTGCCCCCTCTCTCTAGGCACAGTTCTGCCAGGATTGGCCTCAGCACTCAATGGGGTGGGGAGACATGCAGAACCTGTGGGAAAATTTTGGGGTCCCAGGCTGCCTAGAGGCAGCCCCGTGTGCCTGTGATGGATGGGAAGAATTAATTTTTGGGTTTTTTTCCTATCTTTTCCTTTATTTCTCCCTAAATTTCCAAATCTGGGACAAGGATCTGTCTGTTTGCATTTGTCACACATGCACATGATGTTACATCTTTATATTATCCTGACACCAAAGGGAAACTGTGACATTTCTCTGGCTGTGGGGAGGGACACTGCCTGCATTTGGGAGAGAGAAGGCTGTTATCCTGGGGTTACAGTGAGCTCCTGAAGAGCTCCTGAAGAGATGAATGAGATACAAGGATGGAGAGCACAGAACTGGGAGTGACTGAGGAACTGCAAAAGCAAATCTTCTCCTGGGCATTTCATCTTCCCTCTTTATTAAAACAAGGCAAGACCAAGCCTCTCCTGGCATGGACTGAGTTTTTATTTTAAGAAAAAAGAATCCACAGATGTGATAGCTGGAGGGAGACGGGGTATTTTAAATGTGGAGGATACTAAAGGAGACTTCTCCACATACAAAGCATCAATGCAGCAGCAGGGCTCAAGGTGAAGACAATGCAGGCTGGCAGGTGTTGAGCTCCTTGAAGTGAGGACCAGGGTAACACCCTCACAGCTCCCTGAGGAGTTCAGCACTTTACTCCCTTTAGCACAAGCACCTGGGCACTTGGCAGGGGCATTTCCCAAAGTGTCATGTCAGCTTGGGAAGCTGCTGATACTTTGGCACCCAGGCCAAAGCAGGCTTGGGCTGAGGGAAGGTGCAAGGGGCAGCACGTGGAAATGAAGCTGTGTGGGCACTGGCTAGGATCTCTCCAAGCTCCTGACCAGCAATGGTCAGGGCCAGACTCCCCTGGAGAACTGCATGGATCCAGCCTGCTGCCAGCCTCCTGCCTTCCCTCCAGCAGGGTGGATAGCTGCTGGGAGCCTTCCTCACCTCCTCCTCCGCCCACAGATGTAGATGACTGGCTGGTCTCCATGCTTGCTTCAGCAGTGCCCACTGTGGGCAGCTGAGCCCTCGCCTTGCATGGAGCCATCCCCAGTGGGGCCAGCACAGGCAGCTGAGCTGCTCCCAGGCAGCTGGGCAGCCAGGGGAAGCTTGCCCTGCCTCCAGCCTCCCAGCTGCAGCCTGGCAGCCCCCACAGTGTGCCAGATGACAGCTTGCCTCAACCCCAAGGGTCTCCCTGCCACCAAGCTCCTGGGGTTTTCCATCAGTACAAGGTCAGATGCTCCCAAAGGCAGTTGTCCCTGCTGCAGAGAGCTGCAGACAGAGTTTTCTGTGGATCTGCCTCCTTCCTGCTCCATCTGTCTTCTCACAGCAGGAAGTGCAATGGGTGGCAGGGATGCTGCCTGGACAGGTGGCTTCCTAAAGAACTCCACACCCAGCCCTTGCTCTAGAAGCACTTCACATTGAACCACGAGCACTTCCCATTCCCCCATGGGAATGCAGGCAAACCTGTCTCTGTGCTCCCCTGCAATGAAACTGGGCAGGAAAAACAGAGGAGATAAAAGCTTTCAACCTGAGGCTGGTGGTAAATCCTACTGGGAACACTTCTAGGAAGCTGGTGCCAGAGGGTCCTTGTGGGGGGTGACCTGCTGGGGCATGGTGAGTTGCAGGCTCAGTGCCTCCAGTCATGTGTTGGAGCTGGTACAGATGAGCTTGCAATTGGAGAGCAGTGACCCACGGGGGCTGGATGTGCCTGTCGTGTTGTCCCTCATGCTGAAGGTTTCTTGTCAGCCTTGGGGGAACCTGGCAGGGAAAAGGCTTCTGTCCTCTGAACGACCAAAGTAATTTCTGGGAACCAGTGCAGATGCCAGCTACCCACAGCACAAGGAAGGCAGGAAGGAAGGAAGCCACAGGGTCAGGCCTGAGAAGGATGTGCTTCTCTCCAGAGGCACCTCCCCATACAGAGGTCATCAACTTTTGGAGCTGTGGGGAGATCTGTGCAGGCATGTATTTGGTATGGGGTAGGAGCTCGGGCTGTGCTGGCCACCAAATCTCTCTGGGTTGTGTTTCAGGGCAGTGCAGGCCACCCCAGGTGCCTCCACAGTGCCCCCAGATATCCCTCCCCAGCCCCCATGCACAGACTGTGTGTTGCAGCTCAGTGCCCTCATTAAAGTCTGATCAAACTCGGAAACACAAAAATAAATGTGCAGGGCTCAGCAGATGGAGGGAACAGCCTGGCTCATTGGTTGAGCCATGGAGGGAACAGCCTGGCACATTGGGTGAGCCATGGCAGTGCCCCTCAGCAAGCGCTTGTAGCAGCTGCTTTGCAGCAGCCCTTGGACACGTGTCCCCCCCACTCTGTGCTCCACGCTGGGAACTCAGGTGGTGGCTTTGGAAGAAGGCTGAGGGTGCTGTGGGTCAGATATGTGCCGGGTGCACTCCAGTGGTGTCTCCCTCTTTGTGTTTCCAGTGCTCCCAGGCAACCATCCCTTGGGGCCAAGGCTCAGACCTGGAATTTCTACCTCCTGCTGTCCCCCATCCTCCCTAACAGCAAGGCCAGGAACTGCTCTCTCTGCCTCCAGGCAGCCTGGGATAGGGTTCCCACAACTTCCTCCCCTTCTCCTACAAGCTTTTACTGGGGATGAGGATTTACTGTATTGCTTTCATCATAAACCTCAGCAGTGTAGATGGTTATTCCTTCTCTGGAAGGAGAGCACTGGGGATGGAGGTTGGATGAACCTGTGCCCTGCAGTCTAGCTGCCAGATGAACATTATATGGGGTATTTACTTCACTGTGATGATCTTTGGAGTTCAAGTACTGCTGAAATACATCTCTGACCTTTCCAGCTCATTAACACCTGAATCCAGCCTAGCTGGGGATGGGAGCAGCAGTGCCTCTCCTCTGTGCTGGCAGAGAAAGTCCCCTCTGGCTTGCTCAGGAAAGCCTTGCCCCCAGCCCTGCTCTCACCTGCATCATCCGGGCTGGTGGCACTGAATGTCCTCCATAAAGTTTCCTATCTACCATCCATCCCCCTCAGTGCTGAGGGGGACCTTCAGTGAAGGTTTTGGCCAGCAGAAGGGGAGCTGCTTCTGCTAGAGATGTCTATGAAGCGTCTGTGCTGGAGGTTTCTGGCCACTGCTGTCTGCTCCTCTGATTTCTGCATCATTTAGTCCCTTACATTTACAGCCTCCCGACTTCCAGCCCAGCAAAGGCTGGTGGTGCCTTGAACCTTCTCCTGAGTTGAATTTCTAATGAGTTTTCAAATGGGTTTCTAATGGGTGCCTGATTGTGGAGGGGGCTCCCACTGCCCTGGGACTGGGGCTAATGGTTGCAGCTCCTGCTGAGCTCTGTGGGAGATCTGTCCAGGAGGGAAGGGGCTGGCTGTGCAAATCCCAGCACCAGTGTCCCCATGCACACAGCTCCTGTTATATTTGTGCCCTACGAGTCTGGATTTTGGGACTAATATTCCAGAATAAAGTCCTCTGTGGGTGGTTTCAGTGATCCTGGCCATAGTGATCCAGCAGCTCTCCCCAGCAGCTGGATTGTGGCCTGGTTGTTCCTCTTGCTGCCCAGGATGTGCTGATGATGAATAACAGTGTTTCTTCAGGGAATGATGTTGCACAGAGAGAGTACCATCTTTCCCAGAGTCCCCATTCCTCTGAGGTGGATGCTCTTGAGGATGCTGTGGCTCCTAGACTGCTTGTGTGCAAGATGAGGAGTCATGGTCCGTTCCTGCAACTTCCCTTCCCTTGGCTCCCTGTGGTCTCTTTGGCAAGTCCTTACCCCTCTGTGCCCCATCATACCTAGTTGCATGCCAGATGTAAGGCTCATCAGATGTACTGGAGAAGGCCTTTCTACTGGACTGATGCAGTGGTAGGAGCATTTACAGCAGGAGTACCACAGGTCCTCTCTGTAGTATGTGGGGACAGCTCTGGACTAGCCTCACACCACTGTCCTCAGCTCACTGGCAAATAATAGAGCTTAAGGGTCTTTTGAAGATATGTCTAGGACACCAAAGTAAACTGTTTTTTAAAGAACACCAAGCCTGGCAATGCTGGACTTGCTTTGGAGCAGGTGACTGGCTTGGGATCATGCTCTCATGTCTGCTTTCTTGGTCCTGGATGGGTTTTAGGGCTGGCTTTGGGAGGCAGCTTGGACAGGGAGCTCTGGTTAGTGTTTGGGACTGAGGGAACATGAGTTAAGACCTGTTGGAGATTTCTGTGGTCCCGAAGAAAAAGAAAGCAGAGTCTGGGGAGGCTGGTCCCCAGAGAGTGCGGGAGGTGCAGAGGTGGTCTGCTGCCTGAGAGGGATGGTGGTTCATCTGATGAGTGCTTTCTGACGGGCCAAAGTCACAAAACCTCAGTGGTGATGCAAGGATGTGGAAAGTCACAGGGGAGAGATACTGGGGATAACAGGACTGTGACCTCCCCTGTCAGTCCTTGCTATGGAGGGGAGAGGAAGCTGCTCTGTTGATGGCAAGTCTGTCAGCTCCCTGATCTGCCCAGGCATCAGGAGATAGACCATGGCTCACCATGGCTCATCCTCTCTCCCTGCACCATGAAGGGGACTCAGCTGAGGCTCTTGGCCAGGCTGCCTGGCTGTCATGGCCCCTGGCATCACAGTGTGGCATCACAATGCACAAGGAGAGGAGTTTTTTCCTTCTATGAACTCCATTTATTTTTTTCCTATCCAAATGTCTTTCTCCCCCTTTGCCAAGGAAACTTTCTCAGCAGCAGCAATTAACAAAGCAAATGGCACTAATGGTCTTTAGAGTGTGTTCTGTGTGCTCCCTCTGGACACCCTCAAGAGGAAGGTGCCAGGTGTTTGGGGATTTCTGCTCTGCAGATATAGAATCATAGAATCATAACATAGTTTGGGTTGGAAGGGACCTTAAAGATATAGGTCCAGGACATGATCAAGTGGGACAGAAAAGGCAGAGGAGGCTGTGCTGGGCAGACAGTGATGGTCAGTCTGCTCAGCTTAACCCAGGGCAGACCTCGGGGTGTGCAGCCCCTGTGAGTAGCAACTCTACCACTGGGCAATGAAGGAGCCCTGGGCTGTGGGATCAGCACCAGCAGCTCGCACCAAAGCTGAGAAATTCAGAGCTCAACATCTAACTGTACCTCTTCAACTGCAACAGGCCCTGCAAGCCCCCAGGGCTGCCCAAGCTCTTCCCACGGTTTTATCTCAGCTCTTCTTGTCCTGCCGCTGTTGTACAGCACATCCAGGAAAACACTGGGCTCAGGAACTGCTTTCCCATCCATCTTTGATGATTCTCTTTTCATTTGCTTTTTGGGTTTCAACTTTTTAATCGAGCTGTCTCCTGCCTTATAGACATTCTCTGCTCAATTACTGCTGAGCTGCAGGGCTGTCTTCATCCATCTCAGGAGCGAGGTGATGCCTTGCGCTCACACGAGGCCAGCTGATGGCACCAGGACAGAGTGAGCACCAGAACCTGCTTGCTGCCCACTCTGTCCTCACTCCTGCCTAGCCACAAGGGGCAGCTCCACATGGGACCTTCACCCCCAGCCACAGCCCAGGTGGCACACGGGTCCTCTGGACACAAAGTAGGAGCAGATTGCTCCTCTCAACCCTCCAACTTTTTGGAGTGACACAATCTGTCCTATGCCCCGTCCTTCTTGGAGCTCCCTCCTCTCTTGCTCTGAGGAGGCAGCAGACATGGGCAGACAGGTCATGTTTGAGGGGACTTGCTGAGCTGCTCTCAGGTGCCAGCATCTGCCACAGCATCTCTACTGTCCTGCTTCCCTGACCAAGGACCAGCTCAGACCATTCCTGCACCCAAGACTGCCTTATCCCTCCTTCTTAATGCTCTTATCTTGAAGGCTCTCTTCAGATTAAAGCCCAGGCAGTCAGTTCCCTCCCTGGATTTATTGCAATGCAGTTTTCTTGCTTTAATCCGATTGGAGTGTAAGCTGCTCTTCTCAAAGTGCACGGGGAGGACAGATGTGCATGTCACTGCTGTGGGGAACCAGGGTGGCTGAAAGCAGTGGGAAGGTGCTCTGAGCTTGAGCTTGGTGACACAGTTGACTGTTTTCATGGCTTGAACCCCATTTCTCCTCTGAGCTGCTGAGAGCAGCTGTGTGATGTCCCACATACACCAACAGTCATTAGACAAAAGGTTTGCTTTGGAGCTGGGTGGGTTGCTTACCATGCTAGAGTCTGTTGACCTTCCTGGACAACCTTATCAAGCCAGAGACAGGTCTTTGGTCTCTAAAAGCTATGGAGATCCTTAAATCAGGGAAACTGGATGAGATCATGTATGGGGAGAGATCTGACCCTATACTAAGTTCTCCTGATGAGTACCATGCTGTCCTTGTTCCCACTTGGGATTTCAGGCTCCTGCTGAGTCCATTTCAACATGATCTCAGCAGGCATTCTTGTGACATCTGAGGATTTGACCTCAACAGTGTGACCAGTGGTTGACCGGATGTTCCTGATGAGCTCCTGAGCCCATGGCTGTGCTTGGAGCAGGGCTAGAGATACAAGGGATAGACTTGTATCCCTGCTGAGCTTCTTCTTTGCCTCTCTCTGTTGCCCTGCTGAGGGGCTGGGCAGTGGAGCCCACTCCTCTCTGCATGTCTGGCTTAGTGAGAATCCCAGTCCTCCTGATGGGTGCTTTGTGGGTCAGCCCCACTGAGTATGTTCCCAGGGTAGGCAGGAACACTCATGGAGCTGGGGAGGCTGCTGGAAAGGTCTGTCTGGTGGAAAAGGTATGTCTGGTCTCTCAAGCTGATCGGTTGTGTTATATCAGTGTCTGGGCGTCCCTGCTGGATCACTCCCTCACTGGGTGGGCCTGAGTGACCCGGGGTGGGAGAAGACCAGAGAAGGATGACTCTGTTGTAACAAGGCAGGGATTTGGTTTAATCCACATCTCCCTGGACTCACACTTGTCTTTGGCTTCCCCAGCCTCAGGAACCTGGTGAGCAGAGTGAGCTCAGCACCTGGCACTGCCCAGCCCACAACCAGCACAAACTGCAGCGACCCCAGCTCGCCAATGACACCACGTCCCAGCAGAGACACCTCCAGAGTGGCATCTGCACTGTGAGTGCTCTGGGCACCGAGGGCAGGGCCTGAGACAGGAGCCCTGTGGGGTGATGGTTCTGCTCCATGGGGCTCCCCTGGGGAGAGAGGCAAGAGGAGCTGTGGGTGCTGGGGAGCTATTGATTTCTCTCCTGGGATGCTGTTGAAAAGAGAGCCTGGGTGCCAAGTGGCAGCAAAGGAGGAGAGGTGCTGCCCTGGAGGGTAGAGGGAGAAAGAAGCTTCCTGGGGTGAGCTGAGCTGAGGTGCTGGCATGTCCCCAAGGGGCTGGGGGAAAGTGGTATGTGTATGTCTGGGAGCAGGGAGAGTTTAGATACTGCCTGCTCCAAGTGATGGCTGTGATGCTGAGCAGCAGCTGGAGTGAAACCAGCACATGGGAGCATCCAGACTCCTGCTGTGACTGCAGGGCACAGTCCATGGTGACCAGGCCAGCTATGAGCTCAGGAAGCACCTCCACCCACCAGGTGTAGGTTCAGTGGGATCTGTGGGGCTGCCCCTCGCCATGGCTTGCTTTTCAGCTTTCTGCTGTTAACCTGTGATGGTGAGTTCAGCTACATGAGGTGGTCTCTGAGGTCCCTGACTTGCTGTGGGCTAGGTGACCTAGAGGAGGATGCAAATGCTTGACTCACTCTACCAAGTTGGAGAGGAAAGTTTCTGCAGGACAGAAACATATGGAAAGCCTGTGTTTCTCCCCTAAGGAAAGTGATGAGCTTGTGCAAAGGTCAGAGCTCTGGCTTCAGGCAGTCTTGTCACACCTGCAAAGGTCCATTGGGAAGGAACTGGTTCTGAAAGCAGCAGACACTTGAGAGGTGGTGGATAGGCCCACTTACAGAGGAATAAATCACATGCCTTCCCCCTGTCAATCTCCTGACAGATCCCAAGATGTGACACCTGCACCTGCTCAGCCAAACCCAAACATTCAAAAGATCTTAATTTGGCCTCTCAAAGGGAGATGATGGTTATAAAATCCAGTCAGCATCAAAAGCATGTCAAGGGATTTTCCTCCACATCCTTGGGTCAAAAGCAAGCAGTTGTGGACCCCAATATATGGGAGACAGCACTGGGACTCGTGTAGGTGCCCTGATATGGCCTTGATGTCACTCAGAAGTAAGTAATGGCTTCTCCAAGGAGCACAGGCTTCTGGAAGGCTCGTGATCCTCACATCACGTTTTCTGAGTACAGCACCTACTAAAACTCTTCTTTGAATTGTTGCCACAGGAAAATCCATTATATTTTTTTTAAGCAAGCTGATCTTTTTGTCCATCCTCTGGGCCTATAAAAGCGTTCTTGTAGCCTTCTGGAGTCATGGAGAAAGAAGAGGAATGGTTTTCTGCAGGGTGGCATAGATGGAAGTTTCTTGTTAACACTGGAGTTCATGGCAAGTGGTGCATGGGTCTCAAGAGTGTTTGTGGATGAGGCTGGAGGTCGGGCAGAGATGTACAGGGAGATGTGTTGTTGTACAGCTGGGGTGGCTGCAGTGTTGAACTAAGGACTGAGGTCATGCACAATCACAGCCACATCTCATGGAGCACCAAAGAGAAGCCCTTCTCCAGCCTTCCTTCTGAACAGCACTGGCACTAACAACAACTAACTATCAACACTAACTATCAACAGCAAACCCTATCAACCTTACCAACCCAACCAGCCCTTTCACTCTACCAACCCGATCAATCTTTTCACTCTACCAACCCAATCAATCCTCCCAACCCAACCAAGGCTCAGTGAGCACACAGGTCAGTGACAAGTGAGACACAGCAACACTCCAGGCAGCTCCCACACACTGTAATGCCAAGGACAAGGAAAGGACCAGTAGGAAATTAAATCAGATGGGCTTGGGCATTTCCCAGGTGTTACATCCAGGAGGGTGGGCTCTGATTTGGGAAGGGAGACTTGATATCAAATGATCACGGTCCCCGTGGGGCACAAAGGCAGATGGTTGCAGAGCAGAGAGCCTTAATTACAGGGCAGGAGAAATCACTGGGAACATGGGTGGGTGTTGTGAGGCCTCCACACTGGTGGGGCTTCCCCTCATCAGTGGGACCTGCCGGGCACAGTGAGAACTGCTGCAAGAGGGCCTTGGCAATCACCCCCCTGTCTCTCCCTTAATTGCATTTGCTTGATTGCACTCTAGGTTCTTTGTTTTGTTTTGTTTTTTATGTAGGTGACACACGTTTGGTTCGAAGCACTTAATTACCTCTTGGGATGCATTTAATGTATTCATTAGGATAGAAATTGGAGTTGTCGAGTTTGCTTTATTTTGCTATTTCTTTCCTCCTCCCCCCCCTTCCTTTTTTATTTTGTAAGGGAATGGTGAGGAAAAAAATCCACATGTACCTCCAGCATGTTCTCGGCATCTCTCTTCTGTGCCCCCCCCAGTGGCCCTGCAGCTCCTAAGCAGAGGAGCTCTGGTGGGGAGGTGAGGTCCTCCTTGGCAATCCCTTGGCACACTGGAGCCCCTCAAAAACTGGCAGGTGAATGATGGCAGTGCTGGTGCTAAGCCAAACTCTCACACTGCTGCTGCAGAAGACACTGGGAGGCCAGAGCAGTGGGCCACCTGCTCAGGGCAGGAGCTTCTGAGATGGGAACCTTGTAGAATGGGCGTCCTCGGCTGCTGAGTGGGCTGGGGGAGCCACACCATGCCTCAGGCTCTGCCTGGTGACCTCAGCCCACGCTGGAGAAGATGTGTGATGGGGGCAGAGACAGCCTGGTTCTCTCTGACCTGGATGTGAGAGGAGAAAAGGTCTGGAGATATGTGTGTGATCAGAATTTGCTCCTGTCCTGCCTCCACTACTGGAAGATACCCACAGAGCTGGACTGGTATTTGGATATGCTGTGGCTGCAGTGTGTTGGTCTGCAGGTGATGATGCCATCATGTAGCAGGTGATGTCCCAGGAGGTGGGTGACAGAGCCCAGGACACCCTGATGTGCTGCACTGCTGGATTGGCTCCCAGCACATTTGAAAGCATGTCCAGGTCACCACGGCTGGCATCAGAAGGGAGGAGCAGTGGGCATTTCCCTGTTGCTGGTGTGGCCTTTCCCATTGTGAAGGACGCACGACAGGAGGAGAACACAGTGGTGGGACGCATGATGCTTCATCAGTACATCTGGGTGTCTCTGCCTTCCCATGTTGTGGGATGGGCTGGGGATGAAGGGCCTCTTCCTGCACTCTCCCCAGAATAGAGGTGCCCCCTTGACATCAGGGCAGGTTCCCAGCCTCAGTGGTTTTTTTCTGTTGGTCCCAAACTGAAAAATGTGGAGAGGACACTCGTGCATAGCCAGCCCTGGTGTGTGCCCACTTCCAGCCAAGCTCTCCATGAGCACCCCTTGGCACAACAGCCCCGTGCAGGTGGAGATGGAGCAACTGTGCTGGACCCGGAGCAGCATTCCTCTCTCTGCTCACTCTGTGCCCAAGCTAGGGCCAAGCTCCTCCAAGTCCCACCTGAGAACAGCTGGGGTGCTCCAGCACCTTCAGGACACAGGAATTTGCTCAGGGCTGTCTTAACCAGGCCCCCCTTACAACTTCTGCCCAGTGAAACCCATCTTCAGAAAGGGGACCTGGGTCCTTGTCACTAGTCAGGACTTCTGCTCTCATAACCCTTCTTGAATGTACCAGAAAATGCAGGTGTGACTGCCTGTCTCTTGCCTTATGTCTCTGCATTTGTATTTCTGCCCAGGCAATTTGGAACCAAACCAACCACTCCCACCAGAGACGTGGCTGTGCAGGGATAATCTTCCTGCTGCCCATCAATTGTGAGAAACCAGTAACTCAGATTAATTGCAAAGAGAAGGAAGGCTTGCATTAGAAACCCTCATCCCTTTGCTGCCTTGTGCCTGTGCCCAGAAGCCTGTAGGATGGTCACTCTCTGTGCTCTGGTTTTGGTCTGGAGATGAAAAGAAGCCAGGACTGGGGAGAAGGGATGTGCTGGGCTCCTATGAGGATTTAACCCCCTGACTGGAGGGAGCTGCTGGCCTACAGAAGAGTAATGGCAGAGCCTTTGTGTGTTGTGGGACAGAATCTGAAATTAAAAACTAAGGAGTAAGGCTGATTAAAGATCACAGAACTCTAAGAATAAGCAACTTACTCTGAACAGGATTCTTTTGTATGCTGAAGAGAAGCTGAATTTAGGGCTCGAGTGTTGCTTCTTGATGTACTACAGGCAAAGCCAGTAGAGGGGGACAGGTTTGGCCCAGGGCTTGGCTCAAGGTCAGGTCCATTCTGTTTGGGAAAGAGTAGGGACCTGCTCACCAGTGAACTCTTGCTTCTCCGAGTATGGAAGGAGGTGAATGAGCAGGTTGGTCTGTTTTTACACTGCTCAGCTCAACACTTAGAATCACTGAATGGTTTGGGAAGGGACCTCAAAGATTATATGGTTCCACTTCCCTGCCCCAGGCAGGGACACCTACTACCAACCCAGGTTGCTCCAAGCCTCATCCACCCTGGCCTTGAACCTCTCCAGGGACAGGGCAGCCACAGCTTCTGGGCAACATGGGCCAGGGGATCACCCCCTGAGCTGGATAAGCATGGAGAGGTGAGGAGGTAGACGCCGTGGTGGGGAGGGTGGGACTGCAGAGGCAGACCTGCAGGGATAGCTTGGCCGGGGGCAGGTGGATCTGGCACCTCCTGACCCCACACACCCCCATGGTGCTTCTTTTCAAAACCTTGGTGTGTGAAATACACTCCCAGGTGCTGGCTCTCTGCTGCCAGAGATTGCTCTCTCCAGCTCTTAGGATTTTCCTCCCTCACTCCATCCCCTTTGCTTGGTTGCCGAGGACCTAGAGGGAGGAAAAATCATGGCTTCTGGTGGCAGCACATCTTGAGGCTCCCTGATCCAAGCAGGCCCTCTCTGTGGAAACTCCTTTACATATTTCTTGAATCTCAGCTCCGCAGTGCTCCTGTCCCCTTCATCTCCCAGTGGCAGAACTTCCCATCTTCCAAAGGTTTGTCACCTCTAAAGGACCCTGTGGACACTGTCTCTGGACTTCCACACTCCATCAGTCCCTGAGCCTCTGTGACAAGAAGCACAAACCTGTCCTCTCTCACCCTGGCAAACATTGAGTAAGGTGGCTGCCAAGAACTTGCATGATGGGAGAACTTGTGCACCAGCAAACACCAGTGGGGAGTGTTTTGCCGTGGATTCCTTTAAGATCTTCGTAGCACAGTTGTGCTGTGTGTCTGATAAGGGAACTTGCTGTTGGGTATGTGAAGCAGGTGCTGGAGATGAGAGCATGTGGAGATACATGTATAGCTTTGGATTGTGGTGACTCCTCTGGGACCAGAACAGAGGCTGAGGGCACAGTTCCTTCTGCAGATCGGCCCCAAAGGAGCAGCTTGCTCCACACCAATATGGCAGAAAGGAACCAAATCCGCCCAGTCAAGTTTTCTCTCAGCCTGGTTCCTCCAGATGGCCTGGCAGAGGGGTGACACAGTGTGCAGGGGGACACTGCTGCCTCTGCCCTGCCCAGGGCCTGCAGACACACACCGCTGGTGCTGCGCTCCCACCATATCCCGCAGCTCTCCTGCTACTGACAGCCAGCCTCCACAGCCCTGGGAGCTGCCTTCCTCTGTCTTCTCCTCCCGCTTCCCAGGCTTGAGGAGAGAGCTCAGCTGGGACTGTCTGTGCCAGAGACAAGCACAGGGAAATGGGGAGGGAGGGACCCAGTCCCAGGCAGGCTGTCTGCCAGGGCAGCTTCAGCTTTGTCTGCAGAGCCAGGCTCTGCTGGGGCCAGTTCCAGGACGTGCCTTGCTCAGGAGAAGGTGCCGGTGTTGTTCCGGGCCCCTTTGCTGTCTCTCCAGAAAGGTTGTTTTCCTTCCCAGCAGCACTGCAGCACTCGGATAAGAAGGGATTTGCAATGCAGAGAAAAACCTCCCACCCACCAGTCGGCAGCGTGTGGGCTGGGAGAGGAGCTGGGAGCAGCTGCGCTGCTTTGCTTCTGCTGCTTGGACTCAAAACAGTCCCCTGTGGGCTTGGCCAGTCCCGGGTCAGGTCCCAGCTCTGTGACTCCCAACCTGTCAGGGGTTGTCTGACACTTCTGCTGCCACCCTCTGGGGCAGCATGTCTTGGAGCTGAGTGCTGCCCAGGGCTCGTGGAGATGATGCTCAGCTCTGAGTTGGCTTGGGACTTGTCTGCAGAGAGGGGACAGCAACTGCTGGCTTTGCTTTGTGCTTTCCTCAGAGTCCTGGGGGTGCGGAGCACGACGGTGGAGGTAGAAGCAGATGTGAAACTATTGAGGCTGTGATGTAGCAGAGCAGGGGCGTTATTGGAGAAAGTGGGTGGATGCTGTGGCAATGGGTCACCAAGGAGAGGGCCTGGAGGACTTAGGAGTGTCACAGGATAGTCCTGCACCAAACAGGAACACGCTGGTCTCTCACAGTTAGGCTTGCTTTGTTTTCTTGCTGGGAAAATAGGGATGGCTGGTAGAGGCTGATTTTGAAGGGACAGTGAGTGCCTAGTCTTGGCTGTCCCCCACACTGGGCTGGCAGATATTCAAGCAGGCTGTGTGGAAGGGGACACCATCCCCAGATTTGGAAACTAGTGCTGACCACATGTCCTCTGCTGGGAAGACCACCATGCTGTCTACTCCCTGTGAAGGTTTAGTGCAGAGAGAAGGAAACCCCTGCCAGGTACAGAGGAGCTGTTTGTGCCATTCTCATACTCTGAGTGGAACAAGGAATGTCTGGGTAATCCCAAGGTCTTGCCTTCACTCCAGTTTTGGACTTTGGGCTGCTGTCCCTTCCTCCAGCCTGCAAAAGATGGGCTGTGGTGGCTTACATTGCTTCCCCCCAAAGTGAAAGAGGACCTGGGGATGATCTGCAGGGAAGGGGCTGTAATTGCTTGGCTGTAGGTGCCCCTGAGACATGGTGGGACAGGCATGACACCTGTAGTGCTAACAACCCCACCCCCATCTTCTTCCACCGTCATTCTCCCAGCCAAATGTGGGGCCTGAATCCCACCTCTGGGCAGTGAGAGCAGAGGGAGCTCCTCTCTTTCCTGAGCTGTCAGACTGCACTGTCACCTTGATGAGTCAGAACCTGCAAGGGACCCACTCCCAGCCACTGGGAGCACTGGAGTCCCCACTGTTGAGGGCATTGGAGGAAGCCAACCATATAGTGAAAACCTGTGGGGTTTATCTTTCAGGATCTAAAGGGGGTTTTGCTGCTCCCCTCTTGATTTGCAAAGAATTGCTGGGTTGCTTTTGCCCCTGTGTAGTGGGGTGTGCTCTTTTTCTGGGTTATGATGTGGCTATGGCCAGGAAAATGTCATCCAGCCTCTGGAGGGCTGGTGCTGCACTGGAGACAGGAGAGGAAAAGGAGTTGGCTGAGATCCTCACTTTTTGCCAGAGTAAAATGGAGAAGGAAGCTCTGTCCCCTCCCCAGGCAGTGTGGCAAGAGTGGAGGAGTTGCTGTGGCTGGAGGGGCAAGCAGGAGAGCCCCCAGCCTCTTGGCTGCTGAGCCCTCCTGGGATCTCAGTGGAGGGATGTGTTCTCTTGCTTAGAGCACAACTGTCAATGGAAAAGTCTCGGCACAGACTTCACTGCTCAGAAACACTGTGGGCTGGGACATTTTGGGGAAGAATTTTAGCTGCAGTGAAGAAATTTGGCAGCTTGGAAGCAACCTAATCATCCTCCTCCCATATGCTTGGTTCTATTTAAAAGGGAGCATGTACCCAATTCCTTCCGACCAGCACGGTGACATTTCCAGAGTGCGTTTGGAAATAAATTTGGCATCCACTGTCAAAATCTCAGATTGAGCCCAATGCAGCTAATTTGGGCTCTGAATGCCTTTGCCTCTGCAGAGCACCCCTCTCTGCTGACGAATCCTAAGGGCAGCAATGGCAGGGTTTGCTTCCTGCCATCAGGATGGTGCAGGCACTGCCAGGGCTCAGGGGGCTGAAGGGCAGGGGGGATTTGCTTAATGGCTGGTGGCTCAAGCCCCTTTTGTACAAGATTGGTGGGAGCAGTGGCCCAAGCTCTCTTCAGCCTCTCTTTTCCCAGCATGGAGGCAGAAGGAGCTTGAGTTCATCCTACCAGCCTCCTGGGGGAAAGAGGCCTGTTGCCTTCCCCTTGCTCTCTGATGAAACCCTAGTCATCCTCCAAGCTCTCTGCTCTCCAGAAGTCTCTCAGAAGACTGTCCTGCCTCCCTACACCCAGCACCTTGCCTGGCTCTGGATGGCAGGCTGTGGAAGGATGTTTAGGTCTATGTCACCTTCACTCTCCCAGTCTGAGGGGATGTCCTGGCAGGGTGGCAGCAGTGTTGTGTTGTGCATGGCAGCACTGACCCACACTGCTCTGGCTGCTGTGTGCAGGTGTAATGAAGCCCATCTCCAACAGGAAAGTGGGTTCCACTTTTACATCCCTTGTGGGAAGGCACACTGGGCATCCTGTCAGGCTGGTGGGGTCATCTCCATCCTGCAGCTGTGTTTCTGTCCTCTGCAAGATAGGTGATGGTGGTTCTTCAACACCGGTCATTCCCTCTGCCTACAGCCCTTGCTCTCTCAGCTTGAGACTGAGGATGATGTGGAGATGTGAGGGTGATGCTCCCAAGTCCCCTGGCTCTGGGACTGGGTGAATGTCTCTTGTGACAGGTGACAGCCAGGAGCAGGGTGAGATGGATGAGAGGATGCTTGGGAGGTTCAGTGTCTCAGCATGGTGGGTTGAGACAGTTTGGCTGTATCTGGAAGTGAGATCAAGAGCTGTTCCCTCCTCCTCTCCAGAATCCCAGTCCCTGCTTGTTCCTCCTGGATCAAGCCCTGCCCTGCCCAGGGCTGTGACCTCCCTGTCCCAGGCTGTTGGTGCAGAGATGTCCAAGGGGACAGTCTTGTCCCTCTGGTTCTGGTCTCCCCCTATGTTGCAAAAGGGCATTGGGATGAGGGTGGAAGAGCAAAGCAAGTTGAAAGCATATGGTGGGATTAATGCCTTATCTCTGCCTCTGAGCTATACACGTGTTCCTTCTCTGCCTCTGCCATTAGCTTCGTTAGCACCACTGGAGTGGTGGATTAGATGCAGTGAGCTGTGCCATGAACCTCATTGCTTGAGTCAGTTTTAAGGATTATGGTGAATTATGTAGATCAGAATCAGACAGCAATCCAGGCGTGGCCTGGTGTCTCGAGGGGGTGACAGGGCTGTAGCTTTGCCGTTCAGGAGGTTTGCTGTGATCTAATTAGATGTTCAAACAGACCCTCCTGGCCACAGCTCTGCAAATGTCTGCCCACATTTACCTCTCTCCTCTCCACCTTGCTCCATCTCTGTAAATGGCGAGGTATGGGCAAGGTTTGGGGACAGAGAGGGGCAGGATGTGCTGTGACAGTTGCCCAGGTGGCAAAAAGTCCAGGAGCCGTGGAGGGAGCAAGGGAAGGAAACCAAAGTAGGAAATTAATTAATTGCTCTTGGTAGCAGGTAGGATGTGGGACATAATGTACCCTCAGCCCAGACTGAGCAAGGGAGGGTTGTGGGATCTGCCCTCGTTCAGTGTCATACCATTCACCACCACCTTGGGCTGCTCCATTCAGATCTGTCTGGGAAGGGGTCTGGAAGACTCTTTCCAGGGCTGGAATACATAACCTGTGCTTGAAGAGCCACATGCCAGAGTCAGCTGGAAGGGGGAGGTTTCTGATCTTGGCCAGTTTTAGGTTTTCTTGGCTGAGGTGAGCATCAGGCACACAAAAGCCGCCTCAGGACCGTCTTGAGATCAGGTTAAATCAAAAATATCCAGGAGACATCTGGACAGAACACCATTGCACTTCTCCAGGCTGCTGTCACCTAAAGCTGCCTGGGCAGACTGCTCTGGAGATGTGATGTTTGGTTTCTGGCTCCCCTGGAGGCTCCTCTGCCTGCCTTGCCATTTCTTGGGTCAAACCCCTTTGTTCCAGAGCATTTCTTTTTCTGCTGTGAAATGAACCACAGAATCACAAAATGGCAGGGGTTGGAAATGGCCTCTGAAGAACATCTATTCCAACCCTCCTGGCCAAAGCAGGGTCACCAGGAGCATGTTAGAAAGGAGTCTATCCAGGTGGGATTTGACTATCTCCAGAGAAGGAGACTCCACAGCCTCTCTGAGCAGTCTGTGCCTCTTTTCTGGGTCCTTCAAAGAAAAGAGGTTGAATTTCCCGTGTTCCAGTTTGTACCCATTGCCCCTTGTCCAGCCTCTGGGCACCACTGAAAAGAGTCTGGCCTCATCTTCCTGACATTATTTAATTGACTCATCCCTCTCAGTCTTCTCCTCCAAGCTGAACAGAGCCAGATCTCTATGCCTTTCCTCATCAGAGAGGTGCTCTGCTGCTGTTCATATCTGTCTCACCACTGCCACCATCTCCGTGGTCCTACCTGCTGCTCCCTCTGCCTCCTGCCCTGAACATCCAGTTCCTGATTGTTGTGAGTGTCCCTGTCCCACCACACATGGCCACAGCCTCCAATGGCCTGCCCTGGCCCAGCAGCAAACACCCGTGGTCTGTCAGACCAGCACAGGAAAGTTGCAGATCTCCTGTGATCATGAGGTCCTGTCTCTAGTTTTAGTTCAAGTGAAAGAGTGAAAATCCCAGTGAAGGCGAAGCAGTGGAGAAAAGCCACGTGGCTCTGAAGAATGCAGTGCTGAGGACTTCATTGTCTACCAGGAAAAACACTGTGGGTCCAGCTTTTTTGGTTCAGCCATCTCAGAGTCAGTCTGAATCAGGGTCTAAACATCATTGTCCCATGCCATCTTACATAGAATGAAGCTTCTGAAAAGCCTCCACTCATTTGGTGAGTTCCTCAAGCCTTTGAACACTCCTCAGAGGAATGTGCTGAGTGGGTCTGGTTTCATTTTGATGGCTGGTGTTAAGGTGGCTTTGTCCTCTGAGGAGCTCTGCTCAGGCTGGAGAGCAGGGGTGGTCTGACTCATCACAATGAAGGTGTCTGAGGATGGCCCCAGGAACCACACACGTGTTCTCAGCCTGCTTTACTCACTGCTTTGCTAGAATAGATCCATCAGGACTCAATGAAGAGTGACACTTACCCTTCTATCTCTTTTTTGTTGCTGTTGTGCATTTTAGCATTGGCTATAAATTATCTGCTCTGCCCAGGACCTGAAACGCTCTCCCTTGTCTCTGGTTGTGAGAAATAGAGCCAAGCTAAGGCTGGTCATATCATAGAAGGTATTGAAAGGTACTCACTAGATGAGGTTGCTCAGAGCCTCAGCAAGCCTGGCCTTCAAATGTCTCCAGCACCTCTCTGGGCAACCTGATCCAGCCCCTGTAGCCCCTTCAGGCAGCGGGAGGCCACTGTGAGGTCTCCCCTGAGCCTTCTCCAGCCTGAACAGCCCCAGCTCTCTCAGACTGTCCTGATGGCATTTGGGCTCCAGCCCCTGATCTCCTCGTGGCATCCTCTGGCCCATCTCCAGCAGGTTTATGTCCCTCTTGTGCTGAGGGCTCCTGAGCTGGATGCAGATGGATTTGGTGTCACTCTTCACACACGACTTCAGCAGCGCTGCCCATTGCAGGGTCTCAAAGGTCACCCAGAAATGAGTGAAGGGAACTGGGCAGTTTCTCTGCAGGCCAGTTCAGCAGTGTGAAAGGGAAACTAAGACACACTAAGAAAAGCCTGAATAGCAGAGACTGGCTCGTGGTCACACAGCAAGTGGCACCCCCCTGTGGGAAGGACACTGGCCCTCTCTCCCTATCTGGGGTGCTGGACACCACCAGGCACCCTCTGCCTCGCTGAGTTGCTGCACTCGCTGAGACCCTGAGCATCAGGAAACAGGAAAGGTGGATTCTGCAAGTCAGATCCATAGCAGTGAGCAGAGCATTCCCTGACTCTCTGGAGGTGCCTGAGCTGAGCATCCCTTCCTGTCCCTCATCCCTTCCCATCCCTCACCCCTTCCCATCCCACAAACTCTCCATGCCACACCGTGGCTGTGGCACTGCAGAGAATGAGGTTCACAGACATTGTGCTCTAGGCAGAAGATTTGGGGAGAATCCATATTTTGGCCATCACATAAAATCTCAGATGGTGAAGGGATCCCTCTGGGTTTCAGTGCTGGCCATGGGTCTGCTCCTGATTATTGATGGAACTCCAGGATAGCCATCAAAATCAGTTAGCGTGGGGTATCTCTGCTCCTGGGCCAACACACATTCCTGCTTCAAGCTGAAACACCTTCTGGGCACACACCTCCCTGTGTTCCTTCCAGCCAGAGCTGAAGAATGAAGAGGAAGGCTGTCTGGACAGACCATGGTGGCTGTCAGGCAGCACCTCTGCCACCTCCAGTGGGAATTACTTCCTTTCCTGGCATAAAGAAGAGAGAGGAGGGGAAAACCTGGGATGGGCACACAATAAAACCGGAGAGGTCTGGCTAGCCTGGGTGATTTAAAAGGTCTGTGAACAAATGGTGACAGATGTAGTCTCCATGACAACCCACCACTGGCTGGGCAGGAATTAAAGGGCACTGTGTTTCAATGGAGTGTCAGCATCCCCCAGCCATCTACTCACTGTAACTTGGCTAATTACAGATGCACTTCAAAAATGTGCAGATCCAAACATGTTCTCTGGTCAGAGATAAGTGAATACAAGGACATCCATCTGAAAGGCTTTTCTTCTATGAGAGCTCCTGCCCCCACTGTCCTTCACTGGGCACTGAGGGTGGTGGCTGTGACCAAGGAGACCTCATCTGTGGGCTCTCCAGCAGCTCATGGGAGGAGAAAGGTGCTGGTGCCAGCACACACCTCTTCTGGGTTGTTTGGTAAACTCATGCTTTGTGAAGAAATGGCTCCGGGCTCCCAGCCAAGCTAATTAGCTGTAATAGGTAGAGAGCAATTAATGGCAGGTTTAAGTGAACACCATCTCACAAAGGCTCTGCCCCATGGCATGGGCTTCCCTCAGACCCACGTCGGAGGGATTCCTTACAGCAGGAGGTTGGTTAACAAACAGCTCCTCAGCTCTAAACCAGGGCAGCTGGAAGCAGAATTTGCCCCATTTAAATTGGTGAAGGGACTTCATCAATGCAAGGAAGAAACAAATGGAGGCCAGCCTCTCCGCTGAGAAAATCTTTTCCCTGTTATTACTATAATAAGTCTCCAAGTCATGTGTCTGAAAGGGCTGAAGGGAAAAATCTATTTTTCTCCCTGGTTTGTTTTTTTTTTTTTTCAGCTGCTGCCTGTGTGACAGTCTCTCTGCAGGCACTGTGCTGGCTCTGAGGAGAGGTAGCCAGTTTTTCCTGTTGTTTGTGTGGGTTTTTCACATGGCAACGGCAGAGAGAAAAATCTTTTTTTTTAACGAGAAGAAGCAGCTAATAAAAAGCAACTCAAATTTGCAAGGAACAAAGGGAAAGGGCAAAAGAGTCAGGAACACAAACATGTATGTACCTCACCCTTTCCTCCATTTTGGGACTGCTGTGACTGGTGTGCTCTTCTCAAACTGCCAGGCCAGGGAATGTTGTCTTCATCATCTTCTCCAAGGACACCCACAAAGCCCCCTGCCCAAAAAGACCCCAAATGGCCAAGGCAGAAGCAGATTAACTTGAAGCTTAAATTTTTCCATGAGGGTCTGAGCATGCTGTGCTTTTCTAAGGTTTAGAAAAGCCTTGTTCCTCAGGCATCCCTTGGAGAGCTGAGAGGGCAAAGGGATGGGAGAGGAATGGCTCTGCCTGTTCACTGAGAGCCAGGTGGGCTCCAGGACAGCAAGATAGGTGCTCGTGTTGATACACCACATGGTGACGCAGCTCCAGTGTCACCCACCAGTGTCTGCAGAGGAAGGTGCCACCCTGACCCTGCTGCAGAGCAGCCATCCTGACCCATGCTTCTATCAAGCTGCTCCTTCCCAATCTTCCCTGTCCCAGCCCTGACCATGGCAAGAACCACGTGCAGGCTTGAGGCTCTATGCTCTGCCCACCAGGCTGTGACAGCCACCCTGCTCTCCTGGGAAACTGTTCCCTTCTTTGGGCCATCACATCCCTCCCACGGCTGCCGCATGCGTCACTTTTTTCCCCCTTCTTCATATAACTGCCCTTTAGATATTTATATAGTGTTATCATGTTCCCCCTCAGGCATCATCCTTCTAGGCCATACAAATTAAATTCCCTTAGTCTCTGCCCATAAGTCATCCTCTCCAGCCCGTGTATCAATTTGCTGCTGTACTCAGGATGTTTTTTTCCTTTTCTGCCTGTGATGTCTCTCTCCTTGTAAAAGCCACGCTGGGGACTGTGGGGTACACACACTACTGCGGCGTAAAAA
This sequence comes from Turnix velox, assembly GCA_013400935.1. Classification (NCBI taxonomy): domain Eukaryota; kingdom Metazoa; phylum Chordata; class Aves; order Charadriiformes; family Turnicidae; genus Turnix; species Turnix velox. The sequence goes on from VZTY01004628.1 coordinate 40,667, forward strand.
TAGGATTAGGACCTCTTTTGTTCAGTGAAGGATCATCCTGGGCTCATACCTGCAAACAAGCTCCCTTTCAGCAGACTCAGGCTCCATGCTGCATCCTTGCTTGGATGCTTCCAGCTCCCTGGTCCGTGATTGCTCTGCAGGTAACCATGCGCTCACTTCTCCCCATACTGCCTGTCCTCCTCACTGGCTTGAGCATCTTGATTGCAACCCTGAGTGCTAATCTGTCTGTGTCCCAGCAGGGAATCCTGCCTGGATCTCCCTGGATGCCCTCTTGGTGTGGAGTGGCCACCAGGTGCTCTTCTGCTCCATGGCTTTTGGCAGCCTCTCATCTCAGCACTCATGTGGCTCCAGTGCCCAGTGTCATAGAATCATAGAATAGTTTGGGTTGAAAGGGACCTTAAAGATCATCGAGTTCCAACCCCCCTGCCATAGGCAGGGACACCTCCCACTAGATCAGGCTGCCCAGTGTCCCCACTGCTGGCAGTGGGTAGTGCCTGATACCCTGTGAAGGTCCCACTCAGGCACAGTGGATGCTTCTCCATTCTGCCAGACACACCTGTCTTGGCCACAAGGGGAGGTGAGATGGTCAGCCCTGAGGGTCATCATGAGCTACTGTTTCTGGTCAGCAGTTTGCTTGCAAGCAGTTGAGGAAGGGCAGCTTGCAGGAGGGCTGTGAGAGGCCAAGAGAGGTTGTTTTCTTCTGCATACACTTGGCTGGACCAGTAAGGACCAGGAGGAAAACATGTTAACATGGCCTACCATCTGCAGTGTGACAGCGGCCACGCCAGAGCAGTAACAAGTGCTTGACAGGGGATAAATTCATTCACACAGCAGCTACATTCTATTTTATTCAATTTTTCTCAGAAAATTAGATTTCATCTCCAGCTGTTGCTGTTTTTTACCTTCAATATAAAGCTAACTGAGACATATGTGCTAATGGGCTGTCCCAAAGTGATGCTGGGCAGGGTTCTCCTGCCTGCCCAGCAAACAGTCTGGCTCTTATTACCTTTCCCAGTCTGCCCTGATGACCACATGTAGTCACAGAGTGACCACTTGGGAGAATTTGATGTAAACCTAGGAGTTCCCATCAAACCAAAAAGCTTTCTGTAATTCTTGCCACCATGTTTGGGGTTTGTCCTTATGGGAGGACTAGAAACAATGGATGTAAATTGGAAGGGGGTAGATTTAGACTTGACATAAGAAAGAAATTCTTTACAGTGAGGGTGGTGAAGCACTGGAACAGGTTGCCCAGGGAGGTTGTGGATGCCCCCTCTCTGGAGGTGTTCAAGACCAGGCTGGACAAGACACTGAGCAGCCTGATCTAGTGGGAGGTGTCCCTGCCTAAGGCAGGGGGATTGGAACTTGATGATCTTTAAGGTCCCTTCCAACCCAAACTATTCTATGATTCTATATTTTGTTGGGCAAGTCCACACCTGGGGGACAGGCAGCTTGCTGGAGTGCAGAGAGCTGCTGTGGAGCTCAAGGGCTGTTATGGAGAGAAGGGAGATGAGCCATCTTGTGCTTCAGCTGGTGTATTTGCAACCACTGTTTTGCAATTCTTTCTCATTAAGAATTTTGGCCTTCTCTCTTGTTCTTCTCCTTTCCTCTCCCTCTGTATGTCAGCTTGGGCTTCTCTCTTGGTTGTCTTCTGGAGTGGCGATGTCTGAGTTCTGTATAAGGGCTGGGGAAGCTCACTCTGTCCTTTAATAACCTTCATATCTCACTCTGCCTGTGTTGCCTACTGGGGACTGGAATTTCCCCTCCAAGGGCTGATGGGTTGTTGTTGCAGTTTCAGATGTCCCTATCTGGAGCAGGCTGTGGGCAAATGCTGCAAACTACCATCACTCCTGGGGACAGCAAGGCAAGAGGAGGTCATATGGCTTCAGCAACTGTAGCCACAGGTGGAAAAGAAAGAATCTCAACCTTTCCCACAAGCTCTGATTGGGAGGCACCCTCTTGTTCTGAGGTTCTCACCCAGACTGTGTCCCAGTCACATCCCCTGTTTTGGTACAGATGGTTTGAAAAGGCTGAGGCTGCCCATCTCCAGCACCCATGGGCCTGCCTGCACCTCCCCACCTCAGCCTGGCAGGTCTCTGCACCCCTGCTTGGAGGGGGCTGGTTTCCACTGCCCAAGCAGTGAGCACATTGCTCTGCCCAGGGCTCTCACTGCTGTCCCTCCATCCCACTGTGCCACTTCTAGTCCTTACCAGTCATCGGTGACCCAGGTATTCAGACAGTCACTTGAAATGTCACCATGTTACACACTCTTTTTCATGCCTGGCATCTCCACACGTTTCATCTTGGAAGCTCAATATTACAGAGCAGAGTGTGAGATGTGCTAGGAGGATCACAGAGGTTGAGTTAATAATACATTTCACTTTGCAGCTTCTCTTTAAGCAAAAATTGGCTGGGGTGAACTGCCCAAGGAGGTGGGGACCCATGGATGACTACATACAGACCCGCCTGTGTGGCTTGTAGAGTTTTTCAAGACATTAAAGTTAATTAAGTCCTAGTTAGCTGAAGTACTCTGAAGTATCCCTGTCATGGAAACCTTGATTTATATTCACATAAGTTCACCTTTTACATCAAGGCTGTCTGCTTCATACCTTCACTGCAGCTCCATGTTGTGTCCCTGACCTGCCTGAAGGCTGAGGAGGAGGAGCATGGTAGTGGCTGAGTGTGTTTGTAACTAGAGAATTATGTTGAGCTGAGTGGGAGTGAGCCACACGCCCACCATGGCCAGTAAAGAAATCATCCCTGAGAGCCCTGTGGGATCTGCTCCTACTTGGGAACTCTCCAAGAGACTGAGCACAGCAGGTCTGCCATGGGCAGCCCCAAGCGTGGGTGCAGCAGGGACCTGTCTACTGGATAATGGGCCAGGTCCCAGTGTGGGCAGGCAGCAGGTACTGGGCAGCCCCTCAGCCCCACTGCACTGGCAACCTGCATTTTCAGGACTACTTGAACCCTGACGCTTTCATCCTCTCTTCCCTTGCAGGGAAAAATCTTCACGGGGTTTGTCCTCTTTTAAATCCGCCACAGCAGCAGCCTGAGCCTTTGCTCTGCCTCGGCGCTTCTCTGACTTCCCCTCGCCGTCTGCTCACATTGAATTTGACAGGTTCTTTTGATGTCTCTGTTGAATTCAGTCAGGTGACAGCAGAGAGGCTTTTTGTCGGCCGGAAAGCAAAGAGTTACCTCTTTGATGTCTGTGTAAGCCTTTGGGAAAAGTGGAGTTGGGGAGATTAATCCTGAAATTAAAAACTCGCTCTTTGCATTGACAAGGTTGGCTGAAAAAGGAAACCATTAAATTATTGGAAAGGCAGCTGCTCTGGGGAAGGCAGAACTGGGGTAGCACATGTAGGTTTGGAAGCCTAAGAGCTGGCACAGGAGCAGAGGACAGGAAAGAGGAGATTTGACCTGCTTTAAGACTCATCTGATTGATTGTGATCTCGGTACCAGGAGTTTCTCTTGGAAGTAAGGCTGACACATCATTCTGGCCAAGACAGACCTGAGTCCAGCTCTCTGGGTTTCAGGGTTGGGGTTAAGCCTTTCCAGCTTTCTTCCCTGACATTCCTGAGTTTCTGCACCAGGGTTATGAGCAAAGTAAAATCTTTTTTCTCAAGCTCTGGCAAAGCTGTTACCAACAACAATAAGAGGAAGGAGCAGGAGCCTGGGTGCTCGATTCCCACCTATGCTGAGTGCTTAAACATACAGACAGGACAAAGCAAGCCCAGGGGGTCAGCAGAGCCCAGCCTGGCATAAACAGCCCTGGCAAAACTGAAGGGAAAGCCCCCAAGAGGGCCTTTTGGTCTCCATCCCTTTGAACAACACCATGTAACCATGCTTTGCTTTTATTCAGACATGAAGCATCACTTTAAAAAGCATGAGAGCAGAAGTGCATGTTGCTGTGCAGGCATAAGAGAGAGATTTTCTGCAAGACTGGTAAAGGATAATTAGCAGCTTAGCCATTCTAAGCTGAAATGTGCCCCCTCCTCCCCTCAGCTTCTCCCTGCTGCATACAGTTGCTGTGGGTGCTCCTCCCTTGTCTCCTCATGGTGTAGGCTCAGGCGCCGTCCTGTGGGCTTTGCTTTCTACCTATCTGGAGGAATCCCATCTGCACTGAAGTGTCCATCATCCTGGGCACCCTGTTTGGGGTGGATTCTGCTGAGGCTGGGGCTGAGCTAGGGTCACACTTGAGGAAGGGATGGATTTCAGTAGCTTGTGAGGATGAGGGGAGGACAGTTTACCAGCCATCACAAATGCAGTGTCCATGCAAAAAACTCTGTGAATTCAGAGATGTCTGCCAGGAGCAGGCTCTTTCAAAAGCACGTCCAGAGCAGTGCTGAGGATCTGCCATTTCCAGCAGGTAGTGAGTGGGATCTGAGCTGGAGATGGGCTCTGCATCCCAGACTCACTGAAGACAAGCAGCAGTGCTGAGCACCTCCAGCTTCTCCCAGGCAGATCAGACCTCTCTAGTGCCCTCCATATCACACTTGCCAAGTTGTCCTTGGAGCAGGCAAAAGAGCTGTGCTACCAGATCTGAGGTGGTTGGTGCTGTCAGGCTGGGGTGGGACCCTGGTGGCAAAGGGCCACCAACCTATGTTGGTCCCTGGGCAGCGCTGGAAAGGGACAGCTCTCCCAAAGGTCTGGCAAGCACTCCACTGGGAAGCCTTCTTTGTTTTCAGAGACAGAAACTGCTCTGCACTAAGACAAATGAAATTTTGCAGGCATGTAAAAGTTTAATCTGACTTTGCCAAAGCCACAAGCGTCTGCTGAATATTTCATTGTGCTCCAGTGAAGCCCCAGCAGAGGCAGGGCCACAGCTTGTCCCTCAGCTCTGCCACTCACATGGCCCCACATGGCCCAGCAACAACCTTTTGGTGCAATTTGGGAAAGCTGCCTTGTTAGCTAAGGGTAGAGTTCTGCTGGTTGTTGTAACATTTGAAGAAGGAAGGGAGGAAGGCAGTTGGTAAGGAGACTGCTTTCTCTTTAGAGAGTTCATTTTTCTCTCAGGAAGAAGTTGCTGCCTTCCTGGTCATTTGGAGACTCTGTTGGCAGCTGGATGGCATGCTGTGCTCACCATGCTCAGTCGACACTTTGCTCTCCTCCCAGCTGGAAATTGTAGAAAGCTGCTTTTTTCTTTTTCTAAACTCATTGCAGATTATGAGAAATGCAGCAGGAATTAGACACACCATAGGTGAGATTTCAGATGGGAAGAGATCTTTGCACCTTCCTAAGGCAGGGAACAGTTTTCTGTGGACTCACAGCCATGGTTTCTTACCTGATAAATGAGCCACAGCTGCAGCAGGAAGATGAATGTGAAAGAGTTGAGATTTCCAAGGAGGGAAATGGTCTGTGGTGGGGTCTGTGGTGACTAAGCTTGGCAGAACCTGGCTGAGGTATAATAGCTTTGTTATGGAGCAAGTGGCTGTGCTGATTACTGAAATGATATTGTCAATGAAATCTCAATAGAGAGACTCCAGCGAAGTCCACTCATCGCATGGGGAAGGAGAGTGTGTTGGTAGCACAGATCTGCTGCCCAGGGCTGACAGCATTTGCCTTGGCAAAGAATGAGCCAGGAGGGTCTGGAGGAAACAAAGTGAGACATGAGCACTTCTACTGTGAAGCCATTTGTCGGGGCTGAGTTAGTCTCTAGAAGCACTGTTAGAGCCAGCTCCATCACTCCCTCCCTGGGGAAACCATCTCCATCAACACCCTCTGTGGCCAGGCAGGGCTGAGCTGGACAGGTAGAGGGGACATGGCTCCTTGTGGGGCAAATCAAAGGGAAACCCAGCATCCTTCACTCACCCCATCATTGGGTTGGAGCATCAGAAGAGGTGAGAGCAGGCTGGCATGAGCAAGTGATGGCATGGCTGGGTAGATGGCCATTCAATGTCACCTTCCCATTCATGGCCCAAACCCAACAGCACAGAGATCAAACAAGGCAGCTTGATTGGAAGCCCTCTGGCAAGCCAGAAACCCTGCCCATGCTCCTCTGCTCCACCACCATGTCCCTCTGTCCCTGCTTACCCCTTCTTAGCCTCCAGACAGCAATGTCCCCTGAGCTGTCATAGCTCTCAATTGCCCTGACAGAACCCACAGTGACAGACACCTCATACTAGCATCCACTGGCAGGCACGAGGCTGAACACAGCCACCCTCTCCCTCCCTCCATGACCCCTGCTGGCTTGGTGCCCCCTCCCCTCTGCCCTGCGCTGCAAGATCTAGGCCCTGCATTGAGATAAGTATGCCAGAGCCCTGTTATGTTTTTTTCTCTTGGCTCTCTAGGATAGCACTTGTAAAAACAGCCATAAAGAAGTTAAAAAGCGATGTGCTGGCTCGGAGGAGTCGTTCAATATCCTTATTAAAGATCCGCAGTGCTGGAGCCGTAATAGCACTTGGCACTCAGAGGGCACCTTTAATCTCACGAGTTCAAGTCACTTTACAAGCACTAATGAATTAAGCTTCATAACAGCCTTGCATGCCCAGCCTCGCAAGCGAATTATTCATCTCTTCTCACAATATAGGCATTAAATAATAATAATAAGCTGGTTAATTCTCTCTTTCCTCTGGTCTAGGGATTGTCTCTTAGCTGAAAGCAATTCCTTCCCATTCATCCTGCATTAAGGGTCAACATTTCTAACGTGCAGGAGGAGGTGAGCGGGGTTTTGCTGGCACCTTGGATTGTGCTTGGATCAGAGCAGGGGGATGATGTGGCTTCTCTCCTTGGCTCTTCTCCACTCCAGCTGAGCTCTGAGCCTCTGATCCTGTGCATGGCTGAGCACTCGCCCTGCCCCAGGTGTGCCATCACTCACTGCCTCTCCTCAGGGACCTCGGCAGCACAGTCAGATTCTGGAGAAATGGACCTTCCTGCCTGGAGCTTGAGTTATCTGGTGCTTCAGGGAATGGATACAAAAACATGCAGTTGCTGCTGTGCTTGTAGAGATACAGGAGTAGAACTGAATTAATTCAAGTGGTTAAATGAAGCTTGTTCAAAAGGATCCTGATCTGTTGGAGTGCAGGGGTACAGTCTGGTCAGATGTTGCCCTTGTAAAGCTGAGACTGAAGGAGGGATGATCCAGAGAGGAGGAGAAGGAATTGGTTTGATTTGGTTTGGTCCAGAAGAGAAAAAGTGGCATTCCCAATCAAGTGAAAGCAAAAACCTCTGCTCTGAAGTGTTTAATCTGGTGGAAACTGGAGACCCTTGTGCCCCTGGGCACTATCTGTTCCTCCTGCTTATGCTGATTTTCTTCTAATTTGTGAGATTTCAGCGTTAGAGCCCAAAACCTCACAGTGTGAAAACGTAGTATTTGATGTTGGAAAGAAGAGTGTGTTCCAGCACAACCTCCATAAAAATAGTTGTTTAAAAACAATACAGTGCTTTTCAGATTGAACTTCTCCATTTTTAGCCAATTATTTCTATTTAATAGAAGGATCTAGATTCAGTCTCTCAACACCAGATGTTCTCCCTTGGACTGGACACTGTAGAGAAAGAAGTCGCTTTGTCTTTACCAGAGTAGCGGCACCTTCCTGGAGGTACTTGCAGAAATATTGGAGGGCTCAGAGGGGGGAGAGAGGACCCAGTGAGACAGATAGAAGGTCTTTGTACCAGTTCCTAAGCTCCAGAAGGATCATGCTGGCTCTGGGAAGAGGAAGCTGAAGGCTGGACACAGAGAAGACATTATTGGGCAAGGGACTGAGGCATCATCCCTGGAGGGATTTAATTACTGGGCAGACACAGAGCTTAGAGATAGGGTTTAGAGTTGGTTGTTGTCAGAGTTGGGTTGATGATTGGATTTGATGATCTGAAAAGTCTCTTCCAGCTTGCGCCAGTCTGTGATTCTGTTGCAAAAAAAAGTAACAAACTGTTTTGACTCAGTTGTCAGGATCAAATCACTGGCACAAGCAAGAACTGGAAAAGTCTCCCAGAAACCCCAGAGCAAGGTGCCCCCTGGCCAGTCTCCATGCCAAGATAGAAGAGAGCCATTGGGCCAATCTGGGACCAATGGCACTGGGCACTGAGGCCAGCATGTTTGTCCCAACCTCAGGGGCTGTGGCACAGGGGGAATGTGGAAGCAAAAATGGTTGGAGTTTGTCCTAGCTGCTGTTCCCTGAAGGTCACTAGTGCTGGTAAATTGGAGCAAAGTCAAGACCAGGGCACTCTAAAAGCTGGAAACCAGGGTGGTGGAGACACATGGCTGGGGGGCTGCTGTGTCACCTGCTGTTACCTGTGGGCATGGGTTGGCCAGGGAGAAGAGTGGAAGTTTGCCCAAGCAAGGACAAACCTATGGAAGTGCTCCAGAGAGAGCAGTACAGGGAAGGACAAGGAGGAAGATCCATCTGCCAAGAGACCTAGAGCCAAAGCAGAGCTCTATCTGGGCTCAGGCTAACTCCCCAGGGCAGTAAGGATGCAGGTGTGTGTCTCTACTGCTGCCTCCTGCTTTCCATGGAGATGTTATGGATGTGAAGCATCCATGCTCCATCCCTTGCAGCAGCACAACTGTGGAGATGGGAGTTACCCCAAAAGCAGCAATGGCAAATATGTGGATGTGCTCAGCCTCTCTCAGGAGGGTGGACAGTCCACACTACAGCCAGCCAGACTCATGTGGTCCTTCACTGGAGACTATCCCTCCCATTCCTACCTGGGCATCCCCCTTCTCCTGGTTTCCATGGTGCCTATTTGGGCAGTAATTATAAGGATGCTGATGATGTGCTCATCACTCTGTTCATCTGTCTGAGTGCTGAGGTCACCATTCTTCACACTGGCAATATTTATAGCAGTGAACACACAATAAAATAAATCTCCAGTTGGAGCCCAAGTGGAGAGGGGAAAAAAATCCCAGCTGTTGTCTCTTTTCAAAGGATGGAAGAGAAAGAAATGCTTATTGCCAGGGATCTACCATTTTGTCCTTGTGATGTGGAGAATGTGTCTGATGTGCTCCAGAACTGGGTACAACAGGATTTGATTTAGCCAGGGGTTGGCACTGCCTCAACCTGCTGGAAAGCTGATCCATGGGGGAGGCTCTCCCTGCCCTCCAGATGGGGGTGGGGGCACAGCAGCCTGCTGGCACCCAAAGCCTGGGCTTCAGCTGGGTGCTGCAGGATTGCTGAGTCAGAAACACAACAGCAGCAGGAGTCAGAGTGGAGCAGCAGGAGGATGTGGGGTGGATTTGCAATTGCTTCCCACCTCCAGCTCCTAAAACCTCTTGCTGGCAATCTCAGCTTCCATTAGATGTGACAACTTTGCTCACCACATGATCTTGGACAAATAATCTTTCCTTCAGTGGCTGCTTCTATGCCCGCACTGGGGGCAAAGATTCTCCCCTAGTTTTTAATCAAGTCACAGAGATGGATGCTCACAGGGGTTTGCTTTCCTCCAAGTGTGGGACAGGGCTAAGCCACAGTCCCCTTGGGTCAGCTGTGGGTGGAAGCAGCATCCATGGGCTGGTGTGGGTCCTGCCTGGGCACATTCAGCACAGCAGCAATAGGATCTGCTGGCCCACAACCCACACGAGCTGGGGCTCAGGCTGGGGCTCCACTGTTCTGCCCCACAGGAGCCAAGGGCAAGGTTTAAGGAGCGGTGGAGAGCAGAGGCTGTGGGTCACCACTTGGCCCTCTCTGAGCATTTCATTGTCACCAGCCAGGAATCAAAAATTATTCCTGTGCCATTCTGAGCTCAAAAAGAAAAGGCACTTGGGAGCTGGGAGCAGAGTGTCAGCAGAGGGGAGAGTGCGTGTGGAAGTAGTGTAAGATTAATTACAGGAGCGACGACTGCGATTGTTGATAAATCAGTGCCCGTTAGGAGAGTACCCGTGGTCCTGTAACTATCCACCATTCTCAAGCTGGGATGAATGAACTAGCTAATTGTTTGCTGTGCTGAAAAGCAATCTTCAGGGAGCAGCACATTACATTAAATGAGTCAGCTTCGTGCTGGCAGGACTACTATCAAATATTATAATATTAAGCTGGACGATTTCTACCCAAGCTCAGTGGTGATGGAGAAGGGTGTTGTTTTCGTCAATGTAGAAAGAAAGAAAGAAAGAAAGAAACTGTTTGTTTCCTGATGAATGGAGATCTGACAAAAAATGGGATCATTTCACTTGTTAGTGCACTTTTGAAATGAGTCATGTGTGCTTCAGAGCTGCTTCCAGAAACTTAATTGAAAGTTCTGGTGTCTCTTGTTGTAAGTGGAGAACCATATGCTATCGAAAGACATGAGTTGTTTTTTATAGTCCAGAAAGATTACAACAGCATCCAAACCCAACTGCTGTGGCAGGGCATTCAGAGAGCAGGAATGAATTTAGGAGTTTCTACTGCAAGGAGATCAAAAACCTGACTGCAACAGCAAAAAAGGGGAGGCTGTTTGTGAAAACAGCTTTGTGGTGTTTGAGAGCGTGGATAATTGTTGCTGATGGATCTGCTTACAGACAAAGGGCTGCAGGGAGCTCCCCCCTCAGCAGAGCATGGGGTGGTGATGCAGTCAGTTGTTTGCCAGGTGCTTGGGCTGCTGGCAATCCAGGCTGCTGGCCCATCTTCCAAACTCCTGGTTAATCATCCTATGCCATCCCATTCATTCTTTTGAATTATTATTTGCAAAGCTCTCTTGGCTGGAAAATTGAATTGGTGAATATGATGCTGAGAAACCAACCAGCCTCTTGATATCGGCCTCCTGCAGCACTACGAGACCAGCCCTGACCTGCCTCACACTGGAAGAGCAGTGCTCCTGAGGTATGAGTGAAGAGTTTGCTCTGGAAGAGCTGAAGGTCCTCCTCAAACATCTCATCAAAGACTGCGCGTGAGGGCTGAGACAGCCTCTGCAAAATGAAGTGAGAGCAGAAAGCCTGAAACAACAATGCTGATGATACAAATTGCATGATCTAAGGAGAACAATGGGATCAGTGGGGATGCTTGTGCAGCATCATCCCAGAGAGACAAAGCCCTCTTTAATGTGCCCAGGTGGCCAAGGAGGCCAACAGCATCCTGGCTTGTATCAGGAATAGCACAATGAGTAGGAGTAGGGAAGTGATCATCATCCTGTACTCAGCACTTGTGAGGCCCCACTTTGTGAGGAGTGGCTGAAGGAGCAGAGGGTGTTCAGCTGGAGAAAAGGGGGCTGAGAGGAGACCTCATTGCTCTCTGATGGGGCAGGCTGCTGTTTCATCCCAAGACCCATCTGCATGGCTGTGTCCCATGAGGGCTGAGATGTCCTCTTCTCTTCTAGAGCTGGTGGTGGCAGAGCCTTATCCAGGTCACCCCTGGGTACCAGGCTATCATAGGTTTCCACAAATCTATCCTCCTTGAAAATCACACTCTTCCCCCTCCAGTTCTGGCAGAGCGGGGCTGGAAGAGCTTTTGCTCCCTGCTGCACATGTGAGAGCAGCACCATCAGCAAACCTGTGGCCATGCAGGGAAAGCCGAATTTTAATGACTGGATGGGCCTTTGATTCCAGATTTATATGTACAATATATATAGCACCATGAGTCATGACAGTGCTCTGGGAGCACAGAAGGACGGTGAAAGGAGGGAGTGTTTGACCAGCAGCTAATTGGAAGATCTCCTCTCATGCTGGTTGCTCACCAGCACGGAGATGCTGCTGAGGGTCAGGGAGAGGACAGTCCCCACCTCACAGATCAAACAGCTGCCTGCAAAAGTCCCCAGATGCCCAGTTGACATGAGGCACTGACAACTGCCCTGTTGCACTTCAGTGCAGAGCACCACCTTGGTTTTAAGCTGCAGATCAGGGAAATGACATTTGTGAAATGACGAAGCGTCTGTTCCCTTTATCTTCTCTCTGTAAAGTGAAATGCCCACTCACAGGGCCGTGTCCTTCTTTCATCTCAGGCTCCCCCCTCTGCACTCTAGACTTCTGGCATAACCATGATGGATGTGGTAACCTCTGTTATAGACACCACTGGTGGATATTCTGCCAGCCCCAGTGGTGGGAGAGCCCAAAGGACCTGCCCAGCACAGAAGTGGCTGCACTCGTGCAGAGACAGGTGGGAGGAAGACACGGCAGTCTCTGCTCCACTGGAACATGCTGAGGAGAGGAACCTGTTAAGGAAACACCTGCAGGTGGCTGACTTGCAATTCTCAGGGAGTAGGACATGGCGGGCATGTTTTAGAGAGTCATCCTGTATCATAGAATTTTAGGCTTGCCCTTTCCCCTGACAGCTTTCCATCTGCATCCAAATGCTCTCGTGGGCCCAAATGCTGATTGCTCCATTGGGCACACTGGCACTTTGGGTGACATGAGCCTTTCTGTGTGCCTGTCCATGTCTCCTTGCAGCCTGCAGCTGCAAAATCTCCACTGAGATTATCTAGAAATGTTTCTCACAATGAGGAGGGCGATGTGGCTCCTGAAGGAGAGCCAGACACAGCCAGCAAGACTCATAGCGAGAGGGGGTCACAGGCCACATGTGGGCAACTCTGGGGTTGGGGTGCCTCTAGCAGCACCTGCCTGGGGTGCAGAAGCTGCTTTGCTCCCATTTGAGGGCAAATCAGTGAAGTGGCCAACCTCTTCATAACCCAGGAAGGTCTCAGAGTGCTCAGACAAACCTCAGACGTGTTTTCTAGAGAACAACAATTTCCTTATGGTGCCAGGTCTCAGTCTCTCACTTCTCTCTTTGTGGTACTTACATTTTACAGTTCCCAAAAGGGAAAAATGAGCTCAAGTCTGTCAAGATATTGAGGTAGTGGAGTGAAAGCTGATGTGGGGTCTGAAGCACAAACCTTGTGAGGAGCAGCTGAGGGAGCTGGGGGTGCTCAGCTGGAGGAAAGGAGACTGAGAGGAGACCTTGCTCTCTCCAGCTCCCTGAAATAGGAGAGGGGTAGGGAAGGTGGGCTCTTCCCTCAAGGAACAGTCCGTGAGACATGAGGAAATGGCCTCATGTTGTGCACAAAGGAGGATTAGGATGTAAAAAAAAATTATGCTGAAGGGGTTATGAAGCATTGGAAGAGGCTGATCAGGGTAGGGGTTGAGGCACCATCCCTGGAGGTATTCAGGAACCAGGTAGACACAGAGCTTTGAGATATAGAGTTCAGGGACAGATCTTGTCAGAGTTCAGTTGATGGTCCCTTCCAATCTGGGCCATTCTATGATGGCTTCTAAGAGACTGCTGAGTAAAGTGGTCTTGTGAATGTCATAGGGGATCATTCATTTCCTTTACTGTTTACTAGTTGTGTATCTCCCCAAGAGTTTTCAGATGATGTTATTCTCCTTTGCCATCTTTTGAGGTGAAACACTATGAGAAAGCACAAGGCACAGTGACTCCTTTCTCCTTATTAATCATGACGAAATCACAATGTGATGCAGCTGATGTATCCGCAGCCCAAGAGAAAGACTGAGCCATTTGCTGAAAGATCCATGGCCAGAAAGATCTCTGGGTCTTGCTGACATGTCTGAGGAGACAGAGTCCCTGGGAGAGATCACGTGGAAGGAAATTCCTACCCATAGACAGCAAGACAAAAATAGAGCATTTTCAGAGTTGCTGAAGCAGGAGCTGAGTAGCTGTGGAACATAATGCTGATTATGAATCTACACCAACGGCACACCCCAGTTATTCTGACACGAGAGTTTTGTCCTAATGGCAAAAGTAACAAATGCAGCCCACACCACCCACACCACCTGGGGGGTGCATAGGCAGCAGAAGCCAACAGCACACTATGTGGCTTCAGCCACGCAGAGGGTCAGGGATGCAGTGCCATGGAATGAGTTGGCCCCTGTCCTGCTGTGAAGCCTGACAAGTAGGGTCTACAGAAGGGTCTTCCCCCTGGAAGGCTTCAGCAAAGAACCTAAGGACTGCCGTTAGCTGCTCTGACATTGCTTAGACTCAGGGCTGGACAGGAAAGATGGCCATGGTTGAACAGAGGAGGCTAATGGCATTCACAAGCTGGGTTGAGGCTACCTGGGTGTCTTGCTAGCTGTTGCCTTGAGCATTGCAAAATCTTGAAAAGCTTGAGGAGATTGAGCCTTGTGGGGGAGCCATGATAAGCCTTCACCAACAAAACAACACAGGTCTTCTGTGAGAAACTTCTGGCTTGGGCGTTCCATTTCATTACTGGTTCTTTAACCTATTTTCCATCTTCTCTTCACAGTTACCTTGAAGGTGTGAGCAATTAGCAGGTCTGATGCTAGGAAAAGGTGTTGTGTCCTGCATGGTGGGACAGGAGAGCAGTTTCTTTTAGGTCTGTTGAGCTGCTACTACAGCATCCCTCTGCTGCCCCATCCCCTTCAGCAGCACCCTCCCAAGGGCAGGAGAATGCTCTGACAAACAGAGCAGAGGACTCAGAAAGAGACCCACCCCACACCATGGAGCCATCCTCTGCTTGCTGTCATCTGTGTCACATCTCAGCACTGGCTTGGACTGCCACATTCACACCTTGTGGCACTTAAGGACAGTGAGGCTGGTGAAGGGTCTGGAGAGCAAGTCTTGTGAGGAATGGCTGAGGGAGCTGGGGGTGTTCAGCCTGGAGAAGAGGTGGCTGAGAGGAAACCTTTTAGCTCTCTGCAACTCCCTGTAAGGAGAGTGTAGCCACAGGAAGTTTGGGCTCTTCACCCAAGAACAGGCCATGGGACAAGAGATTCAGATTAGATGTTAGGAAAAATTTCTTCACAAAAAAGATTGTCAAACATTGGAACAGGATGCCCAGGGAAGAGGCTGAGTCATAACCCAGAGGTATTTAAGAGACATGTAGACGTGCTGCAGAGGGATGTGGGTTAGTGCTGGGTTAGGCACTTGGCAGTGCTGTGTTAATGGTTGGACTCGATGATCTTAAAGGCCTCTTCCAAATGAAACAATCCTATAATTCAAATTATAAGAGAGCTTCAACTCTAAATGGAACAATCAGGGGCCAGTCAGATCCAAAGCCTGAACCCTCTTCCACTGGGAAGAGGCATTTTCATAGCCAAAGAGCGAGTCAGTTGGCTGATCACCACTGCAAATGTGGACAGACTACAATAAAATCAGGTGTTTTTTTTCTTCCCATTTGTAATGATAAATAGAAGTCTCTGAGCTCCCTCCTGCAAATGGTTCAAATTTAGATCTGGTGCAGCTGAGCCCATGGTCTTGAATGTCAGCAGATGTCCCTGGAGCTGCTGCTGGTACAGGATAAAAGGTTTGCAAACCTTTGGCACGACTGGCCCTGGGAGCTGCAGAGTGCCTTCTCAGCTCAGTCTGGTCTGAGTCCATCGCAAGAAGATGACTTTGAACATGCTGTGAGCTGTGGAGCTGGCAGGAACAATGTGGCATCCTGGGGGTGGTTCAGGAGGCAGGACCCTCAAGCATGAAGCTGGCCAGAGTCCCAGATGCAGCCAAGCAGCAAGCTGGAGCTGACAGCTGTCTGTGGGGGCCAGGGAGCCTCGGTGAAGGAGCTCCTTAGCCATCCAGGGCAACTCTCCATCCTTGTGGCTTCAGGAGACTCCCAGAGCAGCTTCCTTACACTGGGAATGAGTCACAGGTGGTGGCCTGGCCTCCTTTCTGGTCACTACATGGGATGTAACATGCGACATTCTGCCCTCATGTCTTGACTTGACCTGTCATTGCCTTGAGTGCTGATTCTCAGGAATTAAAATCCCAGAGCAGATGGAGAGTGATGAAGACCAAGGACAAGAGTCGCTGAAGGCAGGGGCAAAGCCTGTCCCACTTCCACTGGTGACACCTGGCACAGAAGAACCTTGCCTGGAGCTGCCAGTGCTGAGGACCACCTTTGCCCAGCCAGGAGACTGAGCTGGGGGAGTAAAGTCACAACCAATGTTTGTTACAACATCTTTTATTAATGAAGCTGTTGTTATGAGTAGAATCAGGCTGTTGGTAACAGAGCAGCGTCACTAACTCACACCCAGCAGTCCCCTGGCTGAGTCCCCTAGAGAGGCACAGGAGTTTTAGGCTCAGGAAGTCCATCAGGGGTCTCTGCTTTCATCAAAAAAACCTGTCACCAACTTGGAAAATTTGTGTTGGTAGCCAAATCTCAGCAGATCAAACCCATGGCCTCAGCAGGTTGTTGGATGGCTGGAGAGTCTTTTCCCAGTTGTTTGGTTGATCCATGCCATGCTGCTACTGCAGTGTCACCAGGAGGTGACAGGTACAGGATACAGTGGTGACTGGGGCAGGATTAGGAGTCTCACAGTCAGTGGTGGCACAGCAGCAGCAGTGATGTTCATGGTGCCATGGCTGAGCTCGTGGTAGGGCACAGGGTTGGTGATCCCGGAGTCAGGGGTCAGGTTGAGCCCTGCCCCAAAGGAGAGAAGGAGCCTGAACCAGCCTGATGCGTGGGATCCATCAAGTTCTCTGAGCCCAATGGCAGGTCTTGCAAAGCCCAGAGGGTGGCTGCAGCACCAGGCAAGGGTCCCAGGCTGGAGAGAGTAGGGGGAGCAGAGCTCAGACGTGTGGGTCCATCACAGAGTAGGTACCAGCAAGCTGCACGCTCTCCCCCATTGCATATATGAGGCTGCTGAGAGGAACTGAATGGAGGCTGTGTGGTCTGTGGAGCTCTGTCCTCTTCTCTCCCCTGCCTCGGCACTGCTAGGTCCCTCCTTTTCTCCATACCCTCCGAAGCCTCAGATGAAGAGATGGCAGGAGGAAGAAATACTACTTCATCCAGGCAATGCATCTTGGACAGAAATCTGTCACCCAGGGCTTGACCTTCCCTCTGACACCCTCTGGCCACTTGGCTGTGGGAAGCTGCTGGGAGCTTCCCCCAGCTGCACCAGCTCAGCCTGGCTGCCAGGCCCCTGTGGGCACCCTGTTCTCCATAGAGATCCAGCCACAGCTGCTCTCAGGAAAGTATTGAATACAGGAAAAGGGGGGTTTAAAGCAATGAAGAGCAAGGGGTTACTCCACACTGGCACTGCCACAGACCTGCTCTGTGAGTTTCGTTACAGGATTTGCTCAGACAAGGCTGTGAGGCTGCAAGGTACTCAGTTTGTGGCTTTCCATCTTCCCCAGCCTGCTTCTCCTCCCAGTGCCCCAGCAGACTGAGGGATCCCAGGCTGTACAGGCAGAAGCAGACTCTGCTGCCACTCCCGGTGCTGCCCATACCTTTTGGGATCACAGTCCCCTGTTCCCCAGCTGAGACTCAGGGATCACCAGATCCCCTACCTCTCAGCTAGCCAGAAGGGTTCTGCTGCTGGCAGGCTGGAGCCCACCCTGTGCCATGGCAGCAATGGGACCCCAGGAGCAAAACAAGCCATAGCTTTACTCCATGTGGCCAGTGCCAGTGGCTCTGACTGGACTGGGCTCACTCAGCCTTTGGTGAGCAGCCAGGCAGACCCTGAACTGGACCAGTGCCTGCAGAGAGAAGGGGGTGCATGTACAGTATGAGGCTGGCCGGACACCTCAACAAAAGCCATTGCTGGGGAGGGTATCATGCCCCTACCTCCTCCTCAGTCAAGCTCCGTGGATGACCCACAAAAGTAGCCTGGAAATGCCAGACTTTGTCTGCAGGGAAGCAAAACACTCCACATGCTCCATGCTGGAGAGACTGGTGGCAGTGGAGGGCTGACAGAGGGAGCAGGGCTGATGGTAGGGACAGGGATGGTGGCAGTCCTGGAGGCAATGGTGGGGCTGAACCAGTGACAGGGACAAGGCTGATGGCAGTGACCACAGAGAACCTCGTTCCTGCGTCCCTGTGCCATTCTGGGGCAATAAGGGACCCTAGGAGTGGCAGTGAGTGTGGCTTAACCAAAGGAAACAGCACCAGAGCAGCCCCAGTCACTGGAGAGACAGCTTGGAGTGTGTGTGCTGCTTTGATGAAGACAAATGAATATATTTATGTCAGCTCCAGAGAAGTAACATCTGCATGGAGCCTTAATGAAAAGCCAGGTAATATAATTACTGTCTGGATTGTCAACAGCAAATTAAACCTTGTTTAGACTGGGTGCTGCCTTTCTCCTGGGGTTATTTTCTGCAGATAGGAAACCAGTAGTAGTGCTCTTGGGGCACAGAGTTTTGCTTTTATTTGGGAGGGTGTTTTCTCACATGGACACAAATTTCTCCTGTGCCTGGAGCATTCAGCCTCTTCCAGTGTGCCACAAAAGGCAGCTTCACCCTTGATGCCTTGCCCTGCAGAGAGATGCTTTGGAGTGAGCAGTCACATCTCTGTCCTTCCAGAAGACCCATTTGCAGACTCAAATCCTTCTCCCAGCTTGGGCAGCAGGTCAGCTGCAAGAGAATGCTCATGGAGGTCCCAGGGGATAGAATCATAGAACCATACAATAATTTAAGTTGGAAAAGACTTTCAAGATCATCAAGTCCAACCAAGATGCTGAGCTCCTTCAGCTCTCTGTGAAGGCAGGAGCTTGGTAGGCACCAGATCCCAGAGTCTGGCTCATTAGATTGAGATCAGTGACTGGTCTGCTGACTCATAAAGTAGGGGTTGATCTTCTAATTGAGATTCCAGTAGCTCCCTGATCATGGTGACACCAAGCCCAGAACAAGCTAGGTTCATCTAGGTCCCAGTGTGCTAAGTTGAAGCTGGCACCAATATCTCTCTGGAGTGGAGAGAAACCTGAGCAGGGGCCAATGCTGATCCCTGTGGCAGGGCCACATCAGCCTTGTGGAGCTGGGAACACGGAGGGATGCAGCACTCCCAGTCCTGGAAGGATGCTCACAGGCTTCCTCTGGATTCAACCTCACTAGCCCTGTCATTTCACTGTCCCCACTTCAGCATCTTCAAAAAAAGCCCTTCAGCTACTGAGGGATCTCGGTGGCTTCTAGCAGGGGCCTTCAAAGCAGGGAGGGATGTGCTGGAGCTGCTGGTGCTGCTTGGGAAGGTGGGAGCAGGAGGCAAGCAACAGCGTGTCTCTGCCCCTCACACTCCTTGCACTTCTGACTCCCGTTTCTGGCCATGCATGACATTAACAGATGTTCTTAGATAATCACAGATGGATGGTGCAGGCTCTGCCCAAGCCACTTTGCCTTCTTCTGCCTGCTTCTGCTCTCCATCCCTCACTGAAGTGGAAGAGACCAGGGAGCTCTTGTGAGCACCATTTCTCTTGATGGCAAAAAAATGCTTCTAAGCATGACTTTCAATGAGTCAAGCAGTGTTTTTAGAGTGGGAGTCAGTCCTGGGGTGAACAAGGGGAGCACAGCCTGATCCGTCCCATGTTCTGGAGGTGAAGCATGCATGTCCACATTTGAGTGGGGGCCTCTGGGGCTCAATAGTCACAGTATATTTGTTCCCTGTGGTTTTGCTGATCAGTCACTGCTGACCACCTTTCCCTGGAGGAGCTGCATTATTAAATGCCAGAGCCTTTGCCTGTATCTCCCACCAGTGCTTGTAAGAGCTGTCAGCAGTAACCCAGTCTTTTCTAAAGGGCTCAGAAACACTTCTAGATCTGCAGATCCAAAGAGCCTGTGGAGAAAGGCCCACAAGTGTGGGCTGCTGCTGCAGAGAAGGGAAGGCTGGGACAATCACTGCAGGTGCCACATCCTTCCCCTTTGCTCTGCTGCTTCTTACTCAAAGTCCCCTCTCCTGACCCACTGAGCCAGCCTGTCCTATTGTGAGTGACACAGGACTAATTTCTCTTCTAGTGCTTGTGAAAACCAGATTTTTAGAAGATTCTAGTGTCTGAATTCATGAAAATATCTACTTTACAGTCATCTCTGGTGTGTGATTTTCAAGGTCTTGTTGTTTTTGAGCTCTGCCAGGCACAGGGATGAGGAGGAGCGAGATCCAGCCACTTGACCCAAGATGCCAACAGGATTGTTTCATGCCATGTACAGTACATTCAATGTAAATTACAAAGTTTTCTGAGGAATTCTGTCTCCCTCCCTTGATGGCTGTGATCCAGAGAGCTCCTCACCCTGGTGCTGGAGCACTGAGCCCTTCCTTTCTCCTGAGGCTGCAGCACTCACTGTGTCCCACATGGGCTGTCCCTGCACTGCTCCTGCTGGAGGAATGGGCTGGGGACAGTCCTTGTCTATTTTATATTGTTATTGGGATCAATAATGATTCTTTAGTATTATTAATGTTTATTATTTAGTCTTATCCTATTAGATCTATTTCTATTTTAACCCTCAGGTTTCCTTGATTTTCCTTAAATTCCCTTCCCAGGTAGGGAGGGGTCATCAAATGAAAGAATAATTGTCTAAACAACAGTAAGTTGTTGTGAGTTTCTCAAATCGTAACAGCCCCACCCCAGGGCAGCCTTGAGAGCAAAGTGCCAGGGCTCAGCATTGCAGTGTCACCTCTGTGTCCCCTCATGGCCTATGCTCTGGCTTCTCCTGCCGTGCACACCAACAGCTCTTCTGAGGCTATCTGTAAATGCTCTCCACAGAGCATTTGAGAGACACAAAGCCACTGGCACTGTTGCCCAGAACTGGAGCACAAGGATCAGGGCAGACTTATGCTGCTGACGTCCATCCTCCTGGCTCCTCCAGCCATCAGCTGGACCCAGGGATGGAGCAGCCCCATGGAAGGGCTCAGGTTTGGGTATGGGCGTATGGATTTTCCCTCCTGAGTCCATCACATGTTTCTCACAGCATCTTGAATGAGCCACTTCCTGCTAAACCTGTGTAAAACAAGGGGGGGACATCCCTTCTTCATGGAAGAGATGAGAAAGAAAAGTCCTGGGAGGTGCAAGCAGGAGATCATGGGAAGCCATTTTAGGATGGGGCTCCGTGGCATCCTGATGTTGTCTTGTTTCCAGAGGTGTTCCTGAAGCCATGAGCTCATCTTGCCCAGACGCACAGGATGCCCTGATGATATATAGTTCCAAAGGCAGGATCAAGTAGGGCTCAAAATAATGTTCTCTTACTATTAATGCATAGCTCTTGCAGCTTTCCTGGCATGCCTTCAGGGCTGATGTGCCAGACCTGCTTCCCAGCTCTACCTCTAACAGTGATGCTCTTGAGGTGCACTTGCTCAGGTTCAGGACACAACCAAACCACCAGCAACTGACAGAAATGTCAGTCTGTCCCATCCCAGAGGTTATTTCTAAACATGTCCTTGGCCAGGGCTGTTGAGGGTAGTTCAGTCCCATGGACTGAACATCCCAGGGATCTGGTCAATATAAGGTACCACTGTTGCTGGGTCCTGCCAGCACCAGGGCTGAGCTGGGTCCCAGCTGGGCAGAGACCCTGTGGGTACAGCAGAGAGGAGGAAGGGAAGAAGTGCCTGGGAGGGGAGGTGGGATGTAGGCAGTAGGAACATCCTCCTCCTGATTATCACAGCTGAGGAAAAAACCCAAATGACCCTACTTTGGGGTCTCTTATGGTCTGGCTCTTACATTGCAGTTGCTCTCTCTGGCTCGTCTGGCTTGGGGTTCACATGTGCTCACAAGGATGCACCTTCTTACACAGAAGTGAAAGAAAGCAGGACAGACTGCACAGCTGTTCTTCCCTGTTCTGCCTGGATCCCTCCCTTTCCCCACCTTTGATTCTTCTCTGAACCAGCCTGTAACAGGTGTTGTGCAATCTCCAAATTCCCTGGTTCAGTACCTGAGCTTCACCCCACAGCTATCCATGAAGCCCCGGGCACTTTGTGGGGGCAGACCCTTTAGCATGGGCACAGTTATGGAGAGTTTCTGTTACTGAATCCCCATGGGGAGGGGGTGTCCCACAGCAGCAGAGCTGTGAATGCTCAGCCCTGTTTGTTTAGAGCTACTTGAGGGGGACATGAGGTCTGCAGCAGCCCATTTCCTCTGGTCACTTTCTGTTTATTTGCCTTGCGCTTACACAGTTATCCTTGAATGACAGCCCCGGGGACACAGGAGGGAAAGTGCAAAAGAAGGATGTTCGTCTTCACTTTAGGTGAGCATAAATCTCATTTCAGGTGTTGTGCTTCTGCACAGCATAAATATGTGTGAACATATTGAAGGGTGTTTGTGACCCACCTTGACCCAACAGACTCTCAGCAAGGAGTTTGTTGTCAAATAATGGCACAAGATAAATTGGTGTCTGTGGATGCCTGAGCTGAGACCCCCCCCTCACGCTGCTTACATGGGAGTGCAATTTGGAATGTGATTCGGGAGCCATCCCTGCTTGCCTCTCCTTGCTGAGCACAGGAACAAAATCCCACAGCATTCTGTTCCTCCTTGCTAAACACAAGTGATCACATTAGTCCCCAGCAAGCCCAGGGCCCCACTTTGTGTGCCAGACACAAATTCATATTCAGAGACTTTTCCAGTCCCAACTGGCTTATAAGCTATCATGGTAAGACAGGCAGAGGAAATATTGTAAGCCTTGCCTCACACATGGGGAATTGAGTCATCAAAAGATCTAAGTGACTTAAGAGGGATTCAGAGAAGAGCAGCTCAAGAGACCAAGCTCAGAAGCATCCCCAGGAGAAGCCCTGACCTTTCGGTGTCCACCTTATCAAAATGCCTGCTGGTACAAAACAGGTGGTACAAAAAAGGTATCAGCAGCTATGGATCAGCATCTGTGATGCCAGCCCAGGGTACTCCCAGCTCCTCCTCACTGCACCAGGCCAGTGGAATGCTGGTAGTCTCTGGGGACTCTGCCCAGTCAGAAATCTGTGTCCTCTCCAGCTCTGCTGAGGTGGAGAGATACCCTCCTCTAGACAAGGTGTGCAGAGGCCACAGGGACCAGCACACACCATTGATGGACTGGTGCACAGGACATGAACTGGCACATAGAACACAATGATGGACCAGCACACAGGACACCACTGATGCAGGCTCAAAGCAGATGCTGCAACTCGGCAGGCAGCTCATCTACTGGCATGAGTGGGACTCAGAGGAGCAGCCCACATCATCCCACACTAGCCTCAGGAGCCTGTGGGCACCTGCAGGAGAGTTCTGGAGACAGACTAGGAGTTAAAAGATCCCGGGGAACTCTTCCTTCAGAGGCTATGAAATCTTGTTTATCACCTGAGCACTCTTTGGTTCTTCTCAATGGATTTATCTTCTCAATGGATGATCTCCCTCTTCTTTGCTCTTCCTCCTCTTGGCTACTTTAGGTTGCTCTGCCTTGCTGTGTGACAGCCTGGGAAGCTGCATCAGGACATGGCTATGTGTGTGTCAGCCTGTGTGTGCAGGCCTCTGCATGTTTGGGAGTGGAGAGGCCACCCTGTAACACAGATAACCCAGTAGAGCACTTTGCCAGCACTGCTCCTGAGGCCATGGAGAGTGAGGGCACAGGTGTCTGCATGGGCAGGAGCATCTGGGGTGCATTGGACCAGGGGAGTGGGTGCTGGTGGCAAGTGCTGCCCACACTGCCAGCTGGATGAGGTGCAGTCAGGGCTCTCAGGCAGGAGCTGTGCACCACCAGCAGGATCCATCCCGGAGGACACTTGGGTCAGGGATGACCCTCCTAACTCATCCATGGCTCCCTCTGTCTTCAGTAGTGAGAGGCACACCTGGACCTGAGTTCCCCTGCACACCTGGGAGCTGTGTCCCCAAAGGATGAGGCATGCAAACACCCTTGGTAGCTCTGCCTACCCAATCCTCCCTGCCATGGACCAGCCCACAGCCCCAGGTTCCTGTGCTCTATAAAGTGTCAGGAGGAGATCTGCAGAGATGCACTGAAGCCATTGTAGAAACACCACGTGTTTCCAGACATGGGACACCAGGACAATCAATGCTGGATGATCAGATGTCACATTTGGCTTTCTAGAAAGCCAGAGATGGAAGGTTCTGAAAACACCACATGCTGAGATTCATTTGCTTCTTTCTGATATTCCAAGCTGTTTGCCATTCCATTATACTGCTGCAATCACAAGTCCAGATCTTTGCTGCAGGACAGCAAGCTGGGTTTTGTCCCTGGCCCCCAGCAAACGCCCTTGTGCTCTGTGTGTTGGAGGATGAGCAAATTGGCTGAGGAATTCTCAGCTGAGGCCAAAGCTTTAAGAAATGTCCTGCAGGAGTGCAAAGTGACACTACTGCCTCAGCCAGACAAGAGGCTCCCAACTTCCCTGGGGGTGCAGGTGGAAGCTTTGCTGCCTGTGGTGACCTGCAGGAACTCCTGTGGGCTCAAGGGAGAAGTGTTGTGAGGCCAATCAGCCCCTTCCCTGCTTCACTCCCTGCCCAGGGGCAGCCCAGCCAGGCTGGAGTGACTCCTGCGGCAGCACAGCCTTAGCTCTAAAACCCAGGAATTGCAAGTAAAAAAAATATTTGCTGCTGTTTTGTTTTTTTTTTTTTTCTTTTTTTTTTCTGAAGGAAAGGTGTAAAGTGCTTTAGCAATAGCAGTAGGATGAGAAGTTGAGGAATTGCTTTAGAGAATGGGCATGTGGCAGTGTAATTGTAGCTGTGAATCCCAGTGCTGCGGGCAGCGCTGGGCAGGATCTACCAATTTTGGTTTTGGTGGTTTATAATCTTCTCCTGCAAGGAGTCTGTGTCTCAGATTTGTCTCTGCCCTGTTTGCAGTGAGCCCAGGACTGCTTCTGATAATCCCTTTCTGTCCTGTTCTGTTTCTTTGGTCCCAAGTGAGCGTTTGTCTCTGTGGCTCTCTCTTGGCATCTTGGCATCACTTTGTTTCTGAAGCCGTTCTGTGCTCTGGTTGAAAACCTCACTTCATACCTGCCTGATCTCCTGGCTCAGAAGGGTGATTGCCACAATTGTAGGCATTTGGTGTGCTGAGGAGTGATGGCCTGCATTCAGGGGATAGGATGTCAGAAGTGAGACCCCCACCAGAAGTCACTGCATCCAGCTCCAGAGCCCTCAGCAGCTGTTGGAGAAGATCCAGAGGAGGCCATGAGGATGATCAGGGGACTGAAGCAACTCTGCTGCGAGGACAGGCTGAGACAGTTGGGGCTGTTCAGCCTGGAGAAGGCTCTGGGAGACCTCACAGCAGTCTCCCAGTACCTAAAAGGACTACAGGGACTGTTTGTTGGGACACGGAGTGATAGGATGAAGGGCAATGGTTTAAAGTAGAACAGGGCATTGGTTAGGTGAGATGTTAGGAAGAAGTTCTTCCCCATGAGGGTAGTGAGACACTGACCAGGGAGGTAGTGCAGCCCCCATCCCTGAAGACACTCAAGGCCAAGCTTGCTGAGGCTCTGAGCAACCAGATCTAGTGCAGGATGTCCCTGCCACTGCAGGGGTTGGACTAGATGACCTTTGAAAGTCCCTTCCAACCCATACATGATTCTAAGAGCTCTGCTTTAGAGTAAAACCTGAGGGGTAGCTTTGTCTAATTTGTCTATTTCTATAATGAGCTGCAAGGCCTTGATTCCTTGGGAGCTCGAGATGGGCACAGGTTGCTTAAAGCCAGACATGGGTAGTAGCACTGCCAGGGAGCCCCTCTGCCATGACACTACATGGATGGAGCTCTGCAGAGGGAACATCTCATCACATTCCTGAAACAGACTGGGTGTAAATAGGTCAACAGTAACTCCTTGCTCCTGGCTGCAGGGGGTTGTTCCCAGGCCTTCAGTCACCTGCACTGCAGGATTTGGGGAGGGACTGCTTCACAAAAAGCTTCATGCTTTGTGGGACAGGCACTGTCCCACACCGCTGCTCTCCAGGCTTTGGGTCACTGAGTTCTCCTTCACCCAATGTTGCAGGAACATCCTTGTGAACTGGTTTCAAGCTATTGGGTCCCCACCACAGCCCAGGTGTCACCATGTCCCTCAGCAGGCTGCTGCCCCTAGTGACTTGTCCTCCTGGGCTCTTGCAGGACATTAACCCCTGGGGAGCTGGTGTGTGGAGCTGTGATGTTCATGCAGGGAGTCGGTGGTAGCAGCGCTGGCTCTGCTGAGGGATGTCTGCAGGGCACATGAGCACAGCACAACTGCCTGCCTGTCCTCTCCACTTCTGTGTCTCAGAAACAGTGAAATAAATGACCCAGAATGAGATATTTAAAGCTGAAGGGCAACTGTGTCAGATGTGGTCCCTTTTGAGGCATTTGTGACATCTGCATCTCAGAGTGATGGCTTTCCCAGTCCTGCTCCAGCTGAACCTGGTGGGTGTCTGTACCCCAATTTCCAAAGCAGTACAGCATGTCAGGGTGGCTGCCAGCTGCTGGGGTCACCCAGCCATCCTACTGCCTGAGAGCATGAGGCTGACCTGCCTGGGCTGGGGACCAGTGCTCATCCCTGGGTATGGTGTTACCAAAGCAAGGAGGTCATAGAATCAAAGTTCATTAGTCCACTCCCCCTTCAGTGAGGTGGGACATCTTGCATTAGATGAGTCCCCAGAAGCATGATGGCACCTGTTTTCTCTCCTTACTGCTCTCCCTGGACTTAACCTTCTGAATGTGCTCTTGTCTCTGCTCTGCCATGAACCATGGGCATGCAGAGCTCTCCAGCGTGTGCTGGAAAGCCACCAAGGGGGACCTCACAGTAACACGTGAGGACCAGCGTTCTAGTAGATTTTTTTCTTTTTCTTGCCACACAACAGTCTGAAGCCGAGTTTTCTGCCTTCCTGGGTTTTGACGGGGTGGTGGGAGAGATGTTGGACACCTAGCTACAGCCCCAGAAAGAATGTCTGGGGGTACTGCTAGGCCTCAGTTTCTCCTCTGGGAAGAGGGGATGGTTGTTCTTAGATGTTTGTGTGAGGCATTACTGCCACACTGGCATCCAGAGCAGGATGCTGTGCTGAGCAGAGTAAATGCGTGACTTTAGCTACCCAAAGTTTTTTATTGAGTCCTCTGAATCTCAGGCCACCATAAGAAAGGCTTTTATTTTCCTATGTTGCCTTCCAGGTGGGACAAAGCCAGTGTGAGCAGGGAACCCCAGCACTGCTCCCGCTGCAGCCCCACATCCCAGGGCCATGCTGTGCACCAGGGGACACAGAGAGGTTGCAATGTGCCTTGGGCTCTGGCTGGTGGCTGGGGACAGTGGCTGCAGCATGTTCACTGCTGGAGAGGTGTGCTTTGTATTAGGAAATGGCAAGAATGGGATCAAGGTGTAAACAGTATTCCTCTAGAGAGAAAGGAAAGGCCAAGGCTCCCTTGAAAGAGCTCAGGTGCCTGGAGCCTGTTTGCTTGCAGAGTGAGATGTCCTTTATGTGTGGCTTTTTCTTTAGGAAGTGTCAGAATTTCGGATTCCATCACACTCAGCTTTGGCAAAGAACTTCCCCAGGCTGACAGAAGATTAGGACACAGCACTCATCCCATGGCAGTAACTGCCTGTGGAAAGGGCTGTCCTGCTGCTCCTGCTCATTTCCTTCTTCTCTTTCCCCTCTCAGTACCTGCTGCATCAGACCAGAGAGTTAGGATCTAACCTCCTGGGGGGAAAAACAGTGCTTTCTGGCTCTCTGGGTCCCAAACCAGCACCCTGCAGGACCAAGCAGAATCAGGCTTTCTTCTCTCTCCTTGGGCTCCTCCCATCGCTTGTTTTGGGGCTTTCCCAGGGCAAGGCAGCAGGACAGCCCGGTCTTAGAGCAGGCAGCAGTACAATTCGGTGTCGGCACCGGCTCAGACCAAGGCACGGATGCTCCTGGCAAAGGGCTCCAGCAGCTCTGGCGTCCCTGAGTTCAGACAAGGGTTTGGCAGGATGGTGAACACCTGCCTTTGCAAAACAAGGCTGCAATGCCGCTGCGAGACCCGCTTTGCTTTTGGCGAGTGCAGCTGCAGGTGCGGCCATGGCTGGGAGGTTTTCCTGACCTCGTAGGGATGGTGTTTTGATTGGCGGGGTGGGGGTGGGCACTGCGAGGAGCCCCGGGCATCACTGCGGCAGGTCGCTTCCATCTCCCTCTGGGTGTTGCCTACGCGCGTTCGGCGGCTCCGCACGGGGCGGCTCTGGCTGCTGCCGCCGCTCCTGCCCGGCTCTGCCTCATGCCGAGGAGCCGGTTCGGGGGTGGCCGCCAGCCCCGTCCCTGCTGCCACCGGCCCAGCCTGGGGCTGGGGGGGATGCCTGCCGCGGGGATCCAGTGGATCCAGCGCCTCATCTCCTGGCAACGGTCCTTCCGTAGCAACCGCCGAGCCGCCGCGGGGAGTGGGAGGGCTGCGGCCGGGGAGGATGAAGAGCGGGAGGCCTTGGCAGACCCCCCAGGTACGTGTGGCTCTGGCCAGGAGCTGACTCTTGCTGCATGTCGGATGGATCCTGCCGGCATTACCCTGGGGCAGCAGAGGGGCCGGTGTCACCCTGGGTTGGATGGCAGCTCGCTCCCGGGGTGTGCGGGGCGGTCGGGAGTGAGGGCTGGCCCGTGGGGCAGTGCTGCAGCTCCTCACAGGGTGGGTGCTGGGGTCACTGGGGGCTTCGGCTGCTGCACCCCTGGCATGGCCATGGCCTAGCCAGTCTGCCCGTTGAAGCAGACTCTGGGATGATGGAGCTTCTTCCAAGGACGTGCTTCCCTCAGCTCTGTCAAGGCTAAATCACCCTCTGTACCGGCCAGTGGCCTCAACACCTGCCCTGTGACCTCTTCTCCAGCTGCCCCTCAGCAAAACCGGCAACCAACTGTCCCAGCCAGGCCCATGCTCCAGTGCATGTGAGTTCCCCCCCAAGGCATGTCCCTTCAGGGCTGCCCTTGGTACCCCTCATTTTTCAGTTCTATGTGAATCACAGAGAGAACTTCTCCATGACTTGCCCTCTGTGCTTCATTTTTTCCTGACGGCCTGTTTTAAGCCGCTCACCTTTGCGCTCCTGTGCAGCCCCCCCTTAGTCCCAGCAGTGCCTGTACCTGTTGAGCTCTGATGCTGCAGTTTAAGCTCAGCTTTTTGGTGTTCCCCTCACCTCCCTGCACACCTCCCCTCCACACCATGCCAGTGGCTGGAGTGCGTCTTTGGTGCTGAAGTCCCTTGGAGCAGGGGGCTGGGCACCAACATCTGACTAAGGTTCAGGCATAGGGATGGTGTGGACATGGCCAAGTAAACCATGGGGAACTTTGTGCCTGTCTGTAGAGCACAAGGCTCACATATGGGATGGAAACCCTTGCTGCTGCTTGCCCTTGGGCATACTAGTGGTCTGCAGCATCCTCCCAAAGATTTGCTGCAGAAGATGCCTCTTCATTCAATCTGTTCCCCCACTTTCTGTCACTGCTGCTCTTTCTTTGTCCCTGACAGCACCTCTGTGCCTGTGGGGTGCAGGGGTGTCCCCACAGGGCTGCAGGCTCAGGCCACCCCATCTCATGCCACCGCCAAATAAATGCATGCAGGGAGCTGGAGTGAGAGCTCCTCCCCGGGCTGCTCATGTGCTCTGGGGCAGACAGCATGCAGGCCCCTAGGGTTGTCATCATGGCAGAAATGCTGCTCTTCTGTAACAGCAAATGGCATTCATGTGAATGCAGTCTGCAGATTAGGCCAGAGAGTGCAGGTGCCAGAGGTTGAGGCACCATCCCTGGAGATTTTTAAGAACTGCGCAGACACAGAGCTTAGAGCTGTGGCTTAGGGATGGTTCTTGCCAGAGTTGAGTTGATGGTTGGACTCAGTGATCTCAAAGGTCTCTTCCAGCCCAGGCCATTCCATGATTCTGTGATGCAGGGAGAAAGCATGGCTGGGGGAAATCCACCCACAGGTGGTGGGGCAGGAGTGGACAGGCAGCAACACCCATGGGCTGTAGTGCAGCTGTAGTGCATGGGTAGTGCAGTGGGAGCAGGTCTGAGCCAGCTCACCCCCTTTCTCCCACCCTCTAGTTCTACCTCCTTGCAAGAGAAGTCCCACAGAGCAAAGATGAACTGATGAAAGGGTGAAAGGTGTAAAGAGGTGGCACGCAGTGTCCAGCTGTTGCTCAGTGCTGCCCTGGAGCTGTTTGCATGTGGCTGTATTTCTACAAGAAGGATACCTGCACTTTCTGTTGACGCTTTGTCTCACTGTCTGGGACAATAGAACTTGCATTTCCCTGGGCCCTGCTGATTCTGGGATGTTTTTCAGACACAGCAAGACCCTAGAGACTCAAAAAACTGAGTGCAGGTACAGTAAGTTTCTTGTAAGGTGTTCTGGTATCATCACAAACCGACATGGTTAGTCCAACTCTCCAGTCTGGAGATTTCCAATGCCCAGAATTACTTCCAGAACACCTCAGGTTTCATCAAGCCCCCTTTCTGTCCCAGGTGAAGAGTGTCCCTGTGGTTCTGGAACTCTGGATCACCTTTGGGGTGATCCAATAGCCTTTGGCTATTTGGGTCGGTTTGGCAAGGAGCCACTGGTTCAACAGAGGCAAAGGCAAGCCAGGGTGCTGAGATCCCATGCCTACATGTCTCTTCTCCAGAGCTGAATGGTCACACAAACCTTTCTCCAAACAAGACTATCAGATCTGGGCTGTGTAGGAAAGGGCAAAAGAAATAGTAAGGGATCTCTGGGCTGGTGGCAGCTGTCCTGAGACCTTTGATTTAGTGCTTGATTGGTGCAGGGCCCCTTGGAGAAAGAGGAACTAATTATGCTGGAATCTGTCTCTGTATGCAGAGAGACTAGAAAAAAACCCCATTCTTCTACCAAGTGCATTTGTGTCTGTAGGAGATGGGTCTGGATCTACCCCAAAAGCACAGCCTGTTCTGTGGGAGGCTTTTTCTAGCCTTATTGAAGGCTGTGTGTCCTAGAACTAGCCATAGCCATCTCCAGAAAATCTCACTAAAGAGATCGTAAGATCTTATGCAGAGGGACTGTGTCTTTCCAGGCCTTTGGGCAGACAAGTAAGAAGTGCTAATCTCTGGTTTTGGCCTTCAAACATCACTGTGTTTAAACATTTCGCTGATACAA
Organism: Turnix velox; assembly: GCA_013400935.1. Taxonomy (NCBI): domain Eukaryota; kingdom Metazoa; phylum Chordata; class Aves; order Charadriiformes; family Turnicidae; genus Turnix; species Turnix velox. Next base: position 71,197 of record VZTY01004628.1, read on the forward strand.
TTGCAGGCACAGTAGGCAAAGCCCTACATAATGCAACTGGACTGCTCCAACTGAACTCAGCTCCTGGGGAAACAGCAGGACCTTGGCTTGACTTTGGAGACCCCTGGGGATCCCCTGAAATAGTTGGGCTAAAGAAGCCCAAGAGACCAGGGAGAGAACAGGGGCTGACACTGGCTGTCAGTAGGTGTCCTGTCCCCTGCTAGGCGCAGTGGCACAGACAGCACAGTGCTGTGGCATCCCTTCCCAATGAATCTGTGACACTCACTGTAGGGACCTGTCTCCCAGGCTGCTGCCATCAGCACTGAATGCAGGTCATGCTTTGCATCATCAGGGAGAGGAATCCCTGCATGTAGTCATCTCCAGAAGGATTTAGGGATGAAGGTTGTGGAAGCATTAAATGCAAGATCCCAGCAAAGCCAATCCTTAGGGAGCAGAGTCAACCTGCAAACCCCACATTTCAGCTGGTGAAAGAAAGGGATGCCACAGCTGCTGGAGTGGAGAAGACAGAGTTCAGCCAAAGGACCCAAGAAATGGTGGAAAGTTTGGAGATGTTCAAGCTGGAAATTCAAAGGGAAGCATGGATCAATGCTGTAGGGAGGTGGGCAGGGCTGCCAAGATGGCTCCAAGCCCACACCTTGTCTCTCAAAATCACTGCAAAAGCAGATGTGTGTCTTTCTGGGCTCCATGTTTCAGACAATACACTAAGAAATTGCAAACAGAAGTTGCCTTCCAGAGTGAGAATTAAGATGTTTGATTTATTTATTATGTTCCAAGCAAGATAAAGGGTGTCATGGTCAGAAATGACAAGCACCAGCAAACAGATACGTGGTCCACATGGCTCAGGAGCATTGCAGAGGGCTTCCAGAGAGTAGGGGTTGGGAGGTGAGGCTAGACATGGCCATAGCTAGGGGTATGAAGTCTTCTTCTTATAATATCCTGTCCCAAGCCAGGCTGTGAGCTTATTGCAGGGGGAGATGGATGATGTTCCAGCCCAGGTCCCATGGGATCAGCTGTGAATGCAGAAATGGTTCCCCTGCTCCCACTAGGTCTTCAGATCTTGGGGATGGAGGCCATGTTATATTACTGGCTTGGCAATTCATAGTACCAGGGTGATCATGCTCTGCAGTGGGAGCTTATAATTAGGATACTTAATGCACAATGGCAGCAGAAGTGGCAGTGCTAATGACATAGGTAGGTTCAGTCTTGAAGTCATAAATGATGGGGCAGAAGAAGGACCAGGAGGTTCCTCTCAGCATCCATCAGCCATGGAGAGGATCTGGCAGATTCCCCAGGATGTGCCAAACACCAACCTGCCATCAATGCCAGAGAGACCTGGCCCAGGCTCTCTTGTCCTGTCTCTTCTTTGTAGGGTCCAGGCAGGGAGATGTTGCACCAGATGGGAGAGTTGTGAGAAGCAGAATTTTGCAGCCAAGATAATTTTCTAAGCAGGGAAAAGAACTTAACTTTTTGATTTTTAGCTCTTCTTGGAAACTTACCTGCCAAACTGAGTCAAAATCCTCTTTTATTTTTGGGGTGAAATGCTTTATCTCAGTGCTTTCTTCCAGGATGCCTCAGCAGCAGTGGAATAGTTTCCTTCCATTTTAGTCTGATTTTATGATACTTATAAAACTGGAGTTTAGACCTCTTGCTTGTGCACAAATCAAATTATTTTGTCTTTCCAGGTGACTTAAAAAGATGCTCATTTTAGTGCTGCTTAATTCAAATTTTTTTTTCTTGGTTTCTTGCTGTACACAGTCTCCTTGACCTCTCCCACTGAAGGATGAGGTGCAGGCATCCCAGGTGGGGGCTCCCTGGGTTCCCAGCCCAAAGAAATCACACATCCCAGTGTGCTGCACTGAACACTGGCACCTATCTACTTCAGGAGGGAATTTTTCCCAGGAAGAAGAGGAACCTCTGGAGATGAATGGCCCTGGGGGTCAGACAGTCCAGGTTGAGGAAGAAGGAGTGACAAAGAACCAGCTTTGGCTTTCTGTTGTGCCTTTCAGCTCAAGGGAATGCCCTTTGCATGTGGTCCCCTTCTCACCTGCCTCTTCTTCCAGAGGAGCTGCTGGACTTCCCATCCACCCTTGATTGACGTCAGTCTGTCTGTCTGTTTGTTCATGATGATGACAGGGCTCATTTTCTCCCTCATATTCTGCTCTGGTTTCACTCTCTTCTTTACTCCTGTAAAACCCCCTGTTCTGCCCTCTGCTCCTGTCAACCCTCACATGCATGAGAACACACACTGATAGCCTGGGACAAAGCCCCTGACTCACAGACCCTGCAGAACAACTCTCCAGGAAGAAGAGAGTAACTGCTGTGACCTGCCCGTTTTGCCTGTCTGCTGTCTCCTGGCCCATCTACCCTTGGTGTTTATCAGGCATCTAACAGAAGAGTCATGTTAGCATGTCTCTTTCTCCCAGGAGTGTTGGGAGGATTAATTAGTTGATGTTTGTACAGTGCTTGAAGCTAAGTGCCAAGTGGGGTGATGATAGAAGTGGGTTCTTTCATCTTATCTCCTTCCTTTTTGTGAATGGGCTAATACTAACAGCTGATGTGCTCTTCCTTCCCTACGTCACCAGGTGAGATTAGTGTCACCTCTCCTTCAAACTAGGGTGAGGATGTAGAGTAAAAATCATCTATGTGGAGTAAATTAAAATGCAGAGAGAAGGTGGATGGCTGAAGAAAGCAGCAGGGTCCAGCTTCCATGGGATCTGGGCAGTCCTAAACTGCTGGCTAGCTGGGACTAGCTTCTGGGAGTGACCTGTGCCTTGGATCTTTCTGGCTTATCTAGGAAAGGGGACTGCAGCCACAAGCCACTGAAATGGAGGCTGGGTCACTGGCTGCCAGCACATTTGCTTTAGATGGAGAAGAGACCCTTCTGAGCCCCAGAGGGCATTTGTCACTTTTCAGGCAGGCAAGGAGTCAACGTCTTACTGTGGACAGGCTGGTGTGAGGTCTCTCCTGACTCTCAAGTCAAGGAACCAAGGAAATCCCCCATATCATTCCCATCAGGGGACAGGCCATACTTGCCCCATTGTGAATGTCCCATCCAAAATGACTCTCTGTTACAGTGAGTCTTGCCACCAACACGGTGGGTTTCCAACATCTCAGTCTCCCCACTGCTCAGTCTAGGTTTGCTTGAAGCCTGCTTTTCTCATAAAACCCACACAGCAAAGCTGAGAACAAGGGGCTGAAGGGAGACATGAGCCCTGGCTTTTTGATTGGCATGTCAGGAGAGCTGGGTCAAGGTATTTCTGTGAAGTGGGCCCCTGCCCAGAGAAAAGTGTAGCACAATGCTGTTCTCTGGGCTCCCACACTTAAGGAGGTGGTTTCAATCTGATACAGTGGCTAGTAGAGTTGGAATAAGAGTGCAAGACACTGCTGGAGCAAGCATTTCTCAAGCACATCAGGACAGCATGATGCTCCTACTCCTTCTGTGATGTGACTTGCTCCAAAGCTGGCAGGGCAGTGGTATAGATGAGCCCCATGCTCCCACTCTCCTTCACACACCTTGGCTGCACCCAGAGCCTCAGCTACCTGAGAAGAGGATCCAACCAAGAGCACAGAATCATTGAGTTTGAAGTGACCTTCAATAGCTACCTAGTCCAACCCCCTACAGTGAGCAGAGACATCTTGTCCTAGAACAGGTTGTTCAGAGCCACATCAAGCCTGGTCTTGAATGTCTCCAGAGACAGGGCCTCCACCATCTCTCTGGGCAGCTTGATGTTCTGCAGGCTGAGGAAAGGCAGCCTCTGGAGTCTGTGCTGAGTGGCCAGACTGTGCTGAGCATCCAGCTGCTCCTCAGATGGGGGGGGGGGTGGGACAGCACCTCCCTCACAGGAAAGGGAAGCTCCAGGTACCAGTTCAGACCCTGGTGCCCACAGGCTCCAGCACTGCTTTACCAGCCTTCAATCTCTATTAAGCAGTGGGGCTTTGGCAGCTGGGACTTGGTGGCTGCATCTTGTTAAAAACTGCTTGTGGACATGACAGCCATTTTCCATGACAGCTCCAGGAGGCTTATTGTAATTTTGATCAAAATCTCTCTCTGGAATAGCCAGCGCTCTTACCAAAGTGGCATTTGCTTCTGGAAAACTGAGCATGGTTGTCTCATGGAAAGAATGAGCTTTTCTTCTAGGGTGTGGTAGCAAAGGGAAGTCTTTCACCCAAAGGGCAACCTTTCCTTCTTTATTCCAAACTATGTGAAAGGGAGACAGACTCTGTGTGTTTTGCCACATTTCTCTCAGTGAGCAGTGCCCCCAAAAAGCTGCCAGTTCTGGGGAAGATCACACCAGTCTGGAGTAACAGGCAGGAAGCTGAGGCAGAGCTTCCCAGCTTGAGTAGGACACCATGTTGGGCAGGACTGAGATTCCAGGCTAGAGAATTCCCACCAGCCATGCCCCAGCCCCATCTCCATTTCATTCTACATCGGTAGTGGATGAGCTCTGGCTTTGTCTGGGCTGGGGAATGCATGTTGTAGCTAGTGATGTTAATTAAGTGGTAACTAGACTGATGGATATTTATTTTCCGGCTGCCTGCTAGAAGAACCTGGTTATATACATCAGGGAAATTGAAAATTGACCTCCTGCTCATTTCCTGTCTGCTCCAGAGCCAGAGTTAATTATTGAAGCAGCCTGCAGAATCCATGGGGCAGGCTTCTCCAGGCAGAGCTCCCTCAGGGCCACACAGATGGGCCTGGCATGAAGCATCTCTTCAGCTGGGCCCTGGAGTCTGGTCCTCATCACCCTCCATCCCAAGTCCTTAGTCAGACTGAAGCTGCCTGGGCTGGTCTCCCAGTGTTCCTTCCCTGCCTTCCTTCCTTCCACTGGCTGCAGAAGCACTCCTTCCAGAACCAGTGGCTCCAGCTGCAGGTACAGCATGTTCTGGTTTTCCACACCTGGGCAACATGAAGGACTCCTTGACATGATTTCCTCCACCCAGCTTTGTAAACAGCTTTGCTCTCTATCCAACACAGAGCCATTGGACTCACCCTGGGGGACCCTCCTGTCCCCTGGGCTGGGTGGGCTGCAAGTCCCAGGAGGGGACCATGCTCTTGTCCCACATTGCTCCCTCCCTGTGAGAAGACAGATCATGCCAAAGGGGTCCAGGCTCAGGCAGAAGCATCAGCTGCCTGGGAAAGCCTGTCCAGCTCAGTGCTGGGGATACAGGCTCCATCTGCTCCTCATCTTGGCCAGAAACAGAGGGGAGGTCTGCCTGAGGAGAGAGGACAACACTCCACTTTTAGGTACTCTTAACCCTTGAGTTTCAGGAAACCTGGAAAAAACAAAGCCCACACCCCCCACACCATCTCCTGGTTAGTGCCAAAAAAACAGCACAGCGGTCACCCATAATGCTTTTATAATCTGCTTTCTTTAAGATGACTGTTCCCACAAGAGAGGGAGGGGGAGGCATGATTAATTTTCATTAGCCTGGTAAATAATAAGCTTGTTTCCGCTAGTCTTGCCCTGTAATTAGGGTGCTGGTTCCAGGGCCCTGCAGAAGGAAGCTGAGATTTGTTGGTGACTCACGGGAATCCAAGGCAGCCTGGAGGTCCCAGCCTGGGCCAGCAAAAGGAGAGTGCCTGGGGCCCTCCCAGAGCTTCCCCTCATTCCAAAGGGATCAACAGTGGTCCTCCAAGGGGAGAAGCACAGGCCCACCTGAAGGGAGGGTAGGCTGAAGTTTGTACATCTTCATCCTTCTATGAAAATGAAAGCAAAGCTTCTGGCTGGGGGTTTGCCCCAGTAGCTGAGCATTGAATATGGATGCAGGGTGATCTTGGGATGAGCTCAGTGACTTAGAGATGAGGTGGAAAAGGAGCACCCGGATTGAGCCTGGGGCTGACCTACAGCTGGCAGCACCTCAGAATCACATAGTATCACAGAATATCAGGGATTGGAAGGGACCTCAAGAGATCATCTAGTCCAATCACCCTGCCAGAGCAGGAACACCCAGATCAGGTCACACAGGAAGGCATCCAGGTGGGGATTGAATGTCTCCAGTGGAGATTCCACACCCTCTCTTGGCAGCCTGTGCCACTGTTCTCTCATCCTCACGGTGAAGAAGATTTTTCCTATAGTCCTGTGGAACCTCCTATGTTCCAGTTTGTACCCACTGCCCCAAGTCCTATCATTGGAGGTCATTGAGATGAGCCTGGCTCCATCCTCCTGACACTCACCCTTTACATATTTATAGACATGAATGAGGTCACCCCTCAGTCTCCTCCTGTCCAAGCTGAAGAGACCCAGCTCTCTCAGCCTTTCCTCAGAATCACAGATATCACACAGTATCAGGGAAGGAACCTCAAGAGATCATCTAGTCCTTGCATCCACAGCATGACCAGAAAACCTGCTCCAAACCATGGGGTGAACAGACCTCCACAGCTGAGGGCACCCTGTGTCTCTGCACACAGTGCCAATGGGGGAGCTTAAAGCCCCAGATGAAAAAGAGGCAGGAATTTTTAGAGCCCCCCTTTCTATTTTGGCACCTGCTAACCAAAAACATCTCAGTTTTCAATCTGAGAATGCTGGTTTGATATAGTTAAAAGAAAGAACAGTATCTTACTACAAAAAGATTGAACAATTTGGAAAAAAAAATTAAAAAGCTAACACAAGCCTTGATCCAAAAAATTGTTTTGCTGATCTCAAAACACTTATGCCAAATTCTAAGAAAAACCAAACAAAAATTTAATTGTAGAAAAGCCTGATAGAAACAAACCTTCCCTAAATTTTTGTGCATGTGTCTCCCCTGTACTGGCCTCTGGGAGCTGCACCTTCTGCACTATGACCTTCCCTTCTCAAAGCTCCTGTGATGGAGGTGGCACTTGGCAGACAAAGGACAGATGTGCACCACCGAAGAGGCTGGATGGGAGGCAGACTGCAGGCACAGCTCTGCCGTGCTCAAGCTCTGATGAGCAGGGCTGGAGTCTCATCCTTGCCGTGTGTCTGTGCAGATCTGAATGAAGAAGTGCCTGGTTCTGCCACATCACTCTCCACTTGTGCAGCTGGGAACCAGCCTCATCTAGAGGCATTTTCTCTTCTGCTGCCTGCCCTTCTGCCCCGGAGCTGCCCAATGCATGCCTCAGGCACTCAAACATATCAAAGGAGAGTGTTCTGGAATACAACATCCTGTATCACTGAACTCCCAGCTCAATGCCTTCTTTTTGACATGACCCTATCACAATATCTGCACCAAGCAGGGTTTGCCACGCTGACCACAACCATCTCTCCCCTCCCAGGGAACATATTTCATAGCTACTCCATTTTTATTTAACTACAGCTTTCCCTAAGTTGTTTTAGATCCTCCTTTGCTGTAGGCTAGTCCTTAGACCTCTGCATGCCCTAGAATTCCTACTCTGCAGGATGTGCTTGGATACAAGGCTTTGGCTTAGCCTGAGGTGGAGGTGGCAAGGGAATGACTCTCACAGTGTTTGTCAGTGGAATTCATTTTCTTCACCCAACCCACTGACACTGCTTGGAACCACACCTGATGTCTCAGCATCACATTTCCCAGCTCCATAGCTCCCCCGGGACAGAGCCTGTGGAGTGTTAGACTGGACCAGAGGTGACCCAGCCACCTTAATAGACCCGTGAGGGAACCCTAGTCAGAGAATGTAGTGACTTCTAGCAGAGAGTCACTTGTTTTATTGTGAGGGGCTGATGGATGATCACTTCCCACACTGTAGCAGCATCCAGAGGGTGAGTAGGTGGGGTCCTCATGAGCCATGAGCCACATGCTGTCAGAAAGTGCTCTGCCCAGCTTGGCCTAGGCAGCTGCACCATGTTGGTCGGCTCATTGATAGCAGCAGCACATTGTCCTGCACGGGAAGAAACAGAGGGACTCATGGAGCTAAGATCTGGGAAAGATATCATGCACCAAAGCAGGGAACTGCATCTTTGGTTTTCTTTTCCCTGACATGAGGACAAAGTATCACAGAAAGTGATTAAGGTGGAATATTTTTTCTGCAAGCAAAATTCACTTGTGGGACTTGTTGCCATGAGATATTGAAAGCCCAAAGCTAAGGAATTTTCTAAATTAAAATAAAAAGTGCTGAAAGGGATACAGATAAAGAATAAAGGGAGAATCTCTCTACTGACAAGAGGGGAAAGCCAGTCTTTGGGCTCCTCTAGGAAGTGCAATGTCTGCCACCACCACCTTCAGGAGCACCTCCATCCCAGCAGCATGCACATAAACCCTGCTTGGGCTTGTGAGGTTCTTCCTGATCTCTGCACACTGCTCAGAGTGAGGTGGAAGTCATGGTCTCCAGCTCAGGCAGCCAGGGGAGTGAACTGCAAAGCCAGGGTGTTGCCATAGAGGAAGAGCACTTCTTCTGCTTCAAAGTGCAAGAATATGCACAATGTCAGCAAGGCAGCAGCAGTCCATTGTGGCTACATATCACTGGAGTCAGGAAAATAGTCACCCTGGCTTGAAGTGACCCAAGTGTGAGAGCACCTAGTGTCTCCCCTCTTCTTCCTGCATATGAGCTCACTCCTGGAGCTGCTATGGGAGGAACCTTCTGCTGAAGAACTAAGATACAGCCCCTTCTGGGAACAACGTTTTCCCAACCCAGCAGATGCAGCAAAACCACTTCTTGAAAGAGCTGTTTGCTAAGTTAAAAACAATTGACACACTAATTAGATGTGACTGATTAAAGGACTGAAAGGGAGTTACTCATCTTGTTAAAGGCAGGCACCTGCAGAGCTCTTCTTGCTGTCGGAGCAACAGCATACTCCACACCACAGTGAGGACATGGCTGCTCAGCCCCCATCAGCAGAACTTGTCCTCTTGCCTCAGAACAGACCAGTGGCCATCAGCAGATTGGTCCAGGGCCAGTGGGTGGCTGCTGGGATGGCTGTAGTGAAGAATAGTGTGGCACAGAACAGCCAGGCTGGGCACACACAGCATGACCTACTGCCAAGCACATCACCCAGGACCTCGGTGGCAGCAGCTGTGTGCACACACAGCCCTCACTCTTTCTGGGCTGGCTCTTCTTTTCTGGCACCAGAATGGTCTGCCCTGACTTGGGTTTGCTACAGATGGCTTCTCCACCTTCATCTTTCCCTTCCCTTGCAAAGATGCAGCCAGTGGCCACACCAGAGCAGGACTCAAACAGGAAGCACAGAGCAGAGGGTCCAGGAGGGTCCCAGTGTTTGTGCTGCAGTGCCACCCACCTGGGTGATGCAAACAATCCCAGATGTCTTGCCAGAAGCTTTGCCACAGCACTCAGTAGCACAGTGGGTCACCAGAGCTTGTGAAGGGACAAGGCTAAAGGAGGAGCTACAGAGTGTGAGGCTTTCTGTCAAGAGTGGCTGTTTGGAAAACCTGGTTTAGGGATTTTTTGCAGAGATTTTGGGTGTCTGTTTCAGGTTGTGTCCTGCCCCAGAGGGAAGTGCTGCTCTTTGTCTCATAGCAGAGAAACAGTGTGTGAGGAAAGCAGCAAGAACAGACCTTGCAGAGCTGCATGTTGGGAACAGGCTGGGCAGCAGAAGAGGTATCTCCAAGCCAGCTTCTCTAACCTTCTCTTTTGTAGCCACATTTCAGCTCTGGTCTGGCTGTCCCATCAAACCCTGCCTCCTCTGCCTTTGTGTGATCAACTGCTGAAGGTGAGTAGGAGCCAGCAGAGACACTGTGTGCCAATTCATGGCTAAATTGCCAGTGTAGGCACAGGGGAATTGGCTCTTCTTTGCTTTTTGATCCATGTGCCTCTTTTCTTTTCCATAGTCATGCATAACCTTCTTGGAAAACTTCTTCCAGGTGCACAGCCAGCACTGCAGCACATGTGCTGCCTAGGTTTGGGCTGTAGCCTGCCTTGTGCCCCCCAAGTGGTTTCACCCCATCCTTCTCCCTTGGACTCCAGTCTAGTCCTGCTGCTCTTGTGAGCACAGTTCCTGCTCCACCAACCAGAAGCTGGAGGCTGCTGTGTGTTCTCCATGCTTGCTTGGTGTTACTGCTGGCAGTGTTCACACCTCTGTCTAGCTCAGTCAGGTTATATCTTGGAAGGAAAGTGGAGTTTCCATGGAAGAGGTGATGTCCAGATGCCAGAGTATCACCAGTACTGGCCTTCCATAGGGATAGGCTTTAGAGAGGAAAACACCCACAAGAAAGGTGGAAACTGTCATGAGAAACATTTCAGTATATGAGAAAGGTTGGGAGTCTCCCACTAGCATTGAGGTGCTGTAAGGTGGACAGGTCAGCAGGGGTCACCTGAGGCACTGGCCTGTCTGTGGGAGGAGGTTACTAGGAAAGGGCCAGCAGAATGGGCAAGGGCAGGACCCTGAGCTGAGCTGTACCTGCATCCAAACACTTCCCAACCCTTCACAGACTTTCTCCCATGCTGCATCTCACTTTTTACAGCTCCCTTAAAGAAGAGTGTAGTGAGAGGGTGTTGATTTCTTCTCCCAAGTAGCAGGCAGTAAGACAAGTTGTGCCAGGGGAGGGTTAGGATGGATATTAGGAAAAATTTCTTCACAGAAAGGGCCATGAAGCATTGAAACAGTCTGTCCAGGAAAGGAGTGGAATCACCATCCCCATAGGGACTTTTATAGATGTGTGTTGAGAGACATAATTTAGTGGTGGGTTTGACAGTTTTTGATGTTGGACTCGATCTTAAAAGTCCCTTCCAACTGGACAATTCTGATTCTATGATTCAACACAGGGAGGCCACCTTAAGACACTGAGCAGGGGGAATCCCAGACCTCACCAAAGCACCAAGCTGGAGCAGGGGAGTCCCCACTGCCTTACCTAGTCCAACACACATTCTGGCATTTGCCCTCTGCTGTCCATGGGACTGAGCAGAACCAGGGCCACTGGTCCATTTGTTCTCTACTGTGGCAGTCCCAGTGCTACTTTTAAGAAAAAAAATTTACATAGATTTGGCCTGTCTGGTGAAAGATGTAACCATGAAATAAAGAACCTTGAACATGGACAAGTGTCTCACTTCTCTCAGTAACCCAAATCAGAACTATAGTCACTTTTGGAAAGGTAATAACCATGTTCGTTTATCCTTTCAGGTCTCAGAATTGTGTTTGAACTAAACATCTGGGGAAAGACTTCCTCTGTGACTTGAACTTTTGCCCATGATGGAGAATGTATTGCTGTGCTCAACTGAGTGTAGTTCTTTAATGGCTGATCACTCTTGTTAGAGATAAACCTTCCTTTGCTTATGGTCCAGACTGAGCAGTGTTCAGGCAGCTGCTCCTGAATGCCTCTGTGATCATCCTGGTGATCTGCAGTTTAGTTGCTGATGTTCCCAGTGTGAGCCACATTGTGCTGTCACTTGTCTCTAGACCATCTTCAGTTTGTCAGCATCCTCTTAGATACTGAACTGGCAGAAAAGGACCCTCTTTTCTAGTAAGATACTGTTTGTGCCACACCCAGACCCACCTATTGCAGTGTGCTTCACTGATGGAGGCAGTCTCATTTTAACCATGTTTTGTGCACAAGCCTTACAGCCAGTTGTTTAGCCACCGTGTCTCTTTATAAAGTCCCTCTTGGGGTCATACTAGGATACAGTTCTCAGCACAAGTCTCTCCAGTTAAGTTCCTCACAACAAGGTGGTCTCTTCTCCATGTACATCACAAAGGTGCTTGCAGATCAGGCTGTCAGGCTCAGCAGGGTGAGCTGCTGGGTTGTGGAAGACCACAGAAATTCTCCATCTTCTGCTTCCTCTGCTGGGACACAGGTCTGTAAGCTTTGCAGGTAGAGATGACTCAAAAAGCTGACCTTGCCTGCCATGACATTCAATGTCCCTCTTTGTGCCCTCATTCCTTCCTGAAGTTGTTGATTTTAACATTTGCTGATTTTAGCACTCCAATTACATGACGCTCCTGGCCAGACTTTGGAGCACAACTAGGTCGAATTTGTGTCCATACGTGAGCAGAGTGCATTATCCTGGCTCCCTGGCACCAGTGTTAAGGCAATTAAAGAATTTCTTCTCTTCAAGTCTCTTGCTGTCTGGACCAATTTTATTCTCAACATCACCATGTCACACTAATGAAGTCTCCTCAGTTCTTCCTACTTGCCCTTCTTCATTGTTTCACATCCTACTAGGTTTGTCCCACATTCTCCTTACTCCCCATGCCCTCAGAGGAAGGTCTTCCATCAGGTCTTCAGTTCATTCAGAAAGGAAGTTCTTCCATCAGGAATACCATCTGACTGTTGCACCACACCAGCCTGCTCATACTCTCTTGCTGGGCACTGCCAGAGGAGCCACCTTCTTGCAGAGGCACCAGAAGAGCCTCCAGCAGGCCCTGCCCCATCACAGCTCTCTGCATGTTCCACAGAGCCTCTTGCCTATGGAGTGCATCATTAGTGCACTAATGATGAGTTACTTCCTCCTCAGCAACTACAGCCCATGCAGTGCTGTGGGCAACTGGGGGAGGGAATTCATCACCAGGGGTCAGTAGGATCCCTCAGTAAGAGCATCCATCTTTCCTGCTGGGTGTAGCTATCACACTGCATGGACTTGGAGAGAGGAACCCAGTCCTCACAGTCCTGCAGAGCTCTGCCACTCTTTCCACCTTTGCTCAATTATTTCCTCTGCTGCTTTCACACACCTTAAATTCCCATTCGCATCTCCTTCAGGAGAGTCTTAATACTGACTACAAATCTCTTCATTACAAACAGTCATATCTCATCAGTGCTCTCCACACACTCCATCGTGTGTTTTATTCCCTTTTGGACTGTGAGGCAGTGGTAGCTCTCAAAACAGACCCCAAGCACCCTTCACACCAAATTTAATTCATTCAGGGAAGCCTAGAGGAACTAAATGTATTTGTTTTATCCAGAGAAATGGTTCTGAGATGAAAGGCACAAGAGCTCACATACATTTATTTTTGTTAGTTTGTTGCTGGATTTGCACTGAATGACACTACAGCCTCCTTCATGAGTGGTAGCAGGCCAGGGGTTGTAATGACTCTGCCTGAGCTTACACTCTATAAATCTGTGTATGTGTTAGAGGGCATTCAAGTTAAAGATGACAGCAAGAGAGAGGAGCATTGCATTCTGTAGCACTTGCTATCGCTGTGCTCTTCGCCCTGTGCAGGACCTGTGCAGTTCTGGGCTCCCCAGTTCAAGAAGGACAGAAAACTGTCTTTCTTGAGAGGGGGGAGAGTTAAGATGATGAGGGAGAGTAAAGATGAGGGAACTGAAACACTTCTGTTCTGAGAAAAAGCTGAGGGACTGGGGGCTGTTCAGTCTGGAACAAAGGCAGCAGAGGCAGTACTTGAAGGGGCTGCAGGAAAGCTAGGAGGGGCTGTTTGCCAGCACATGGAGCCACAGGGCGAGGGCCAGTGCCTTGAAACTAGAGCAAAGAAGGTTAGATAAGACATTTGGAAGAAGTTCTTCCCCAGGAGAGCGATGAGACACTGATCCAGGTTGCCCAGAGAAGTGGTGGAGGACCCATCCTGGAGACATCCAAGGCCAGGCTTGCTGAGGCTCTGAGCAAGCTGATCTAGTGCAGGATGTCCCTGTCACTGCAGGGGGTGGCACTAGATGGCCTTAGAAGGTCTCTTCCAACTCCAATTTGAGGAAGACAAGAAATGGAAACACAATAAGGCAAGAAATAGAAACACAAGTCCATCAGTCTTCCCTCAACCCATCCCTCCCCCTGCCTAACCAGGCGGGGGACCAGCAGGCCCCCCGGCCTTTCTCCTCCCACCATGTCCCCTTGGAAAATGCAACTCACCAGTGATGTCCTGCAGCAGAGACACCAGAAGGAATATCCCTTGGGCCCCACAGGGGGGCAAATAGTGGCCACTACCCTTTCCTGCTGCTGTTAAATAGGAGAGTGGATGGAGGGGGCTGATTTGGAACAGGTGGAGAGGGGAGGAGTCTCCAATGGAGCCCAGGTGTGTGGGATTTGAGGGAAAATGGGCTGAAAAAGGATTGGTGTGGGGCAGAGGCAGGAGATGGGGGAAAAGAGGGAGGTGTGGAACCTGCCTAGAGGAAAGCTGTGGGGAGAAATGGAAGGATTTGAGTGTTCACCATGAGGATGAGATTGGCTCAGAGGTTGCCCAGAGGATGGGTCATGGAGGCCCCATCCCTGGAGACATCCAAGGCCAGGCTGGATGAGGCTCTGAGCAATCTGATCTATCCCTGCCTATGGCAGGGGGGTTGGAACTAGATGATCTTTAAGGTCCCTTCCAACCCAAACCATTCTATGAAGAGGATCTTATACTGAAGATACAGATACTGAAGGTGAGGTGTCAGGAGGAAGGGACCTGTCTGTGGTCAGTGGTGCTCAGGAACAAGAGCCACATGACGTGAGTTTTCTGTACAATCATAGATTAGCCAGGGTTGGAAGGGCCACTGGAATTCATCTAGTCCAGCTCCCTTTCAGAGCAGTTTCTCCTACAGCAGGTCACACAAGAGCATATCCAGGTGGCTTTCAAATGTCTCCAGAGATGGAGACTTCACTCTCTCTCTGGGCAGCCTGTGCCAGGCCTCTGCCACCCTCACAGCAGAGAAGTTCCTCTTCATGTTGAGATGGAACTTCCCATGTTTAAGTTTGTACCTGATCCCCTTTGTCCTCTTGTATCAGCGTGTGTCCTTCCACACCTCATCTTTGGTCCCAGCCCCTCCATGCAGCTGCCATGACGTGAGCAAGCTGCTCCTGAGAATGAGAGAAAGAGGGGGATAATGGAGGTGGATGAGTGGTATTTAACATAATGTAATTGTGCTGGTGGCGCAATTGTTCGTTTGCATTTCCTTGGGGTGTTGGTGCTGATATTAATTAAAGGTAATTATAGCACTGCTTTCTCAGTGCAGGAGTAGCATGCAAAGACAAAAGCAGTATCACAGACAAAAACCTTTCTTTGTACAGAGCTCCAACAGCATCTTTTATTTTGAGAAATCTGCTGGGCCAGTGGAGGCTCAGAGCCCAGGCACTGCTCCTCCCACCCATCTCAGTCACTGTGCTAAGGGATCCCAGGACTGTCACTGTTCCTTAGAGGTACTCCAGGGTACCATGAGAGCAGCCTCAGGATTGACACCATTCCTAGAGGTACTCCATGATACTCTGAGAGTGCTGGTGACAGACTAGACACCATGGGTAATGGTAATGCTGAACAGACACTTTTAGAGCAAGTAACTGCTGGTGGTGATACAGGGGTACAGGGATACTTGTGCACCCAGGAGGGGTGCTGAGAACATGGTGAGCAGATGCTGATGCCTTTAATGATGGACATTAGTGGTTCTAGTGATCTATAATGTTACCTTCATGCCTTGAGCTCTAGCAGGCTTTCTCAAGACCCAGATGGCCTCCTCTGTTCAATTAGGAATGACAAAAAGTCCCATCCTAGGAAGGCTGACTCCTCACTCTGAGATACCCCAACAGCTCTATCTCTCGCTTCTCAGCAGTGAAAGGCTGAATTTCCCAGACTGTCCCAGTGTGTGCCTGGATTTTCTCAGTTGCAGAGCTATTATGACCCCCAAATAATATTTAACCTCACTGATAAAATAATTCAGGTTTTTGGGGACATGGGGCTTTATTTACTTTCCCTTCCAGGGAGCGTATTGTTGAGCTGTCAGCAGGGCTGATGGTGAATGACAATGAAGAAGGAAGCCCAACACTTCAGCTGCAATAGAGTAGCACCTAGTGACCAGCTGGGAGAGATGTATAGTGTGAGCTGCTCAAACAAGAGTTTCATGAGCAGCATCTGGAGGGAGGTTTGGCAGGTCTATACCTAGGACACACTGAAGCTGCCATCTGCTGCCCCAGTCAGGAGGTTCACCCCCAGGATTGTCCTTCCTGCTTTACCAAGCCTCTGTTCTACAGCAAAGTGACAGGAGATGAGGCACAGAGGGTTATGGAATGAGACACCGAGCTCCTGCCATGGCTAAAAAATGAAAACACAGCCACAGGCAGCAAGAGGGTTCCTTGGGGGATGCTTTAATAGAAAAGAAACGAGTGAAGGAAAGTCAAAGAGCTTTTTTCAATGAAAGGTCTCACCCAAGCCCTGTGCCCCCAAAGAAAGCCCAAGCATTTAGCACATTCTCTTCCCCACCTAGATCATTTCCAGTCCATCCTTTCACTCATGCAGTGATGGGACCCACTTCTTCATCTTCCCCCCTTCCCATGGATACAGCTTCTGCCTCCGGACATAGGATGCCCTCTCCCATTTGCCTTGTGGTTTTGCTGGGACATAATGAAGATATCCTGGGTGTTAATCAGAGTTATTATGTCTTCACAGCATCAGAGCTGTGGTGTGGGAAGTTTGGCAGGAAAACATCACTCTGCTCTTCATGACCTGAGGACATTTTTCTTTCTGCCTGGCAGGTCTTCATGAGGGACAGCTCTGGAGCCCAGAAGGACACAAAGTGCACAGGATGCTGAATCTGGCCTAGTCCCCAAGCCCAGCATGCTGTGAGAGGTATGGTATGAGCCAGGGATGACTTTGGGACTCTTCAGAATCAGCCATGAGGACGTGGGATGTACGGACAGCGCCATGAGCTTGTGGTGCAAGGGGCAGGAGGGAGAAAGAGAGTGGGAAGGGGAGCTGGAGAGGGTAGCTCAATGCCAACTCTCCCTCCATCTAGTATTGTGTCCTGCAACACACCAGTCACTCAAATAAAGTTATGAAATCTAACAGCCATTGCTATAGTAACGTCACGCCTTTGTGCTGACCTAGTTTGAGACAAAGGAGGTGCTCCCGCCGATTTAAGCACACGGGAGGCTGCAGACTCAGGCTGTTCTCTGCAGAGAATGGCAGAGGGAGCTGCTGGCTCTGCCTCACCTGATTTCCCTTGCCCCAGGACCCTCAGACAACATGAGCTGCTTTACCTTAGGCACTGAGCAAATCCACTGGCAGAAAGCATCTCCTTGCTGCACCCCAAAACCAGACAGGGCCCTGCTTAGCTTCATTAGGGCTCACCTACTCTCATCTGGATATTTAGGCAACAGGAGCATCTGCTCACAAAGCAGGATCCTTGCAAAACTGCAGAGAACTGGGGGTGCAGGAGTTACAGCCACCAGCAGTCAAATCAGCTTGTCACTAACACCTAGGGCAAGGAGGCTGTCCCTACCCTCCCAGCTGTCTCTCCCTCCTCCTCATCTGCTTAATCCTCCATACCCCCAGTCCTGGGACTGCTGCTCACTTTGGGAACACAGTGGAGGGTGCAGTTGGTGGTTTGGGGCAGTATGGAAGCAGAGTGTCCTGCCACCTTCTGTGTCACAAGTTCTCAGTGCAAGTGTCCATCCCCGTGACACATAGCATAAGGGTGTGGTGTTAAGTGCTTCCCATTCTCTGCTTACTCCACGGTGGGCTTTGCAAACACACACACACACATCTCCAGGCTTTTTGGATGGTACTTTCCAGAAAAACTCAGGTTTTGTCCCAGATGACCTCATTAGCTGCTCCTCCAGACAAGCTGGAGCATGCACCATGGTGTCACCAGCATGTGCCCCGAGTGTCTGGTACAAGAGCAGAGACTGTAGGTTGGTTTCAAAAGACAGTGACCCTTGGTCCTTCCAATGTCATCTCATCAGCTCTTCTGCTTCTTCCTGAAAACTCACATTTTCTTACTTTGCTTTCATTTGTCTCATTTGACCTACTTAAAGCTTTGTATTTCCTTCTGCAATAGCAGATCCCATCATTTGGAAAACTTTGAGAAACCTGTTTGGGGACAAATAGTTTGTAAGGTTTCCATTGTTTATTTCCCTTGGGAGCTGATTGCATTACCAGGAACATTTGCATAGAAATATCTTCTTTGTCTCAAGAGTTCATCCAGCACAGTCAGCACCTGAAGTCAAAAATCTTTGTTGTGTTGCAGCCATGGATTTCACCGTATTTGGTTGTGCTGGTACCAAAAAAACCCCTATATATATATACATCTAGAGCATTCTTTGTTTGTTTTGGGATAGCTCTAGCCACCTAGTCAGATCCTGCCTACCTCCTTCACCTTCCTGGGCATCAGATGGCAGTCCCATCTTCAATAACAAGGAGACCAGTGGTGTGCTCCGAGGTTCCCAGGGCTGCAGGACATTGTTCAGCAACCTGAGGCCTCAGGACCTGTAGGCACATTCCTCATTAGAAAGGCACAAACCGCTTATTCACAGGTGTAGTGAGATGTGAGGAGATCCTCCCACCACTGACATGAGATTCAGCAGCATTGAGAAATCAGTGCCAGGCATTTTCTTGAGCTTGTACATCAGTGTAGTCTATGCTCGGATTTGCTTCTTCTGGTGTTATCCTCTGGGAAGATGGATTTATGGATGAGCTGGAAGAGCTTCTTGAGAGACCTTCTGGCAATTCACCATTCACACAATTCACAATTCACCAAATTCACCATCTCCTGTGGAAGGATCCCAGACAGATGAGACCATCTCCCCACCATTGCTGTACAGAGAGATAGTGGCAAAGGGAAAGTCCAGGTGGCCTTAACCTCACGGGTGCTCCTTAGGGAGCAGTCCCAGATGAGCATCAATGGCGGCTGCTCAGACCTCAGTACCCACTCTGCTCCTGGGATAAAGCTCTCTGGAGAGAAGTGAGTTGCAGAAGGAGGCTGGAAGAAGGTCTGTTGTATAATGAATTGTTCTAAGGAGAAACCTGCTATTTTTATCCCCTGAGATTAGATTCTGAACTCTTTGAATCATCATTAATGCAACACCCTGGAAGCCGGCGCCCCCCTCCCCCCTCCACCAAAATGCCACATGAAGAGTTCCTGCTAATTCAGGGAATGTTTGAATTCCTGCGTGTGGGCAGACCCACGTCACCTACACCACAGTACACAGTTTTTGAAGCTTCTTGCAGCAGGGAGAGAGGAGTCATTTTTCTTCTGCGGGTTGCAAATCATTTATTCCTTACCTAGCTGGTTATTAGCATACTGCTGGGTTTCTATATATAAAAGCCACTCGTGTTTGCAGCCAGCTTGGATGGCTGGGCTCAGGTTTATGTGGGAGATGATGGTATGTGGAGCTCTGGAAGAGCTCATCAGCAGGGGGCAAGACTTAGTGACTCCAAAGGGTACTTCCAGCCATGTTGGGATGCAGGTTTCTTCCTCCTGGAGAACCTGAGCAATTGCATTTTACAGACTGATACTTCTAATGCTTCTCCTGATGCTTCTCCCTGCCTCTTCAGAGCAGTACCTGAATGGCCTCCTGACCATTCCAGCAGGATTCTGCCCCTCCACTCTGGTGAGACCCCATCTGGAGTTACTGCATCCAGCTCAGAAGTCCTCAGCACAAGAAGGACATGGAGCTGTTGGAGCAAGGCCAGAGGAGCCCACAAGGATGATGTGAGCACTGCCTCACAAGGACAGGCTGAGAGAGTTGGAGCTGTTGAAGCTGGAGAAGACTCCAGGAGACCTCCTAGTGCCTGAAGAGGCTCCAGGAAAGCTGCAGAGGGGCTGTTTGCCAGGGCATGGAGACACAGCAAAAGGGGCAGTGGTTTGAAACTAGAGCAGAGAAGGTTAGATAAGACATTTGGAAGAAGTTCTTCACCATGAGGATGGGAAGACACTGGCCCAAGTTGTCCAGAGAGGTAATGGATGCCCCATCCTGGAGACATCCAAGGCCAGGCTTGCTGAGGCTCTGAGTAACCTCCTCCAGTGCAGGATGTCCCTGTCACGGCAGGGGGTGGCCCTAGATGGCCTTTGAAAGGCCCTTCCAACCCAGCACGTTCTATCTTTCTATGACAGAGGTTAGGATGAGAGAGACTCCTCAGGAGGTGGTAGGTTTCTCCCTCCATTTAGCAAGGAGAAGGGCCCCTGGGCTGGCACACAGCATGGGGCAGCAGCTTTGGTGTTCCCACTGAGGTGCTGTTGGAAAGCTCTGCAGGAGAGAACAGCAGAGCTGTGATGGGGAGGCAAAAAGGAGAGGGGAGTAAGGGAATGCAGGCTGATACTTTCAGCTGTGATTTTTGGGGAGAAAGTAGAGCTCTCCAAGTGCCTGTTTCTGGGTAAAGTCATGGCTGCTGTGGCTGTGTTACAGGGGGGACATGGACTTGTAATGTGGAAGCTGTATGCCATGGGCAGTGAGAAATGGAAGAAGGTGGCACAGCTACTGCACCCACGGGAGGTGAAACACAGGCTCTTAGAGCAAGGGAGGCTTTTCAGCTCACCAGGAATTTGTGATTCAGTCTTCCTGAAGCAGAGTGAGAGATCTTCCACCAGCTTGGGCAGCCCCAGCCCAGCCTCATCTCCCACCCACAGCAGCCAAGCAGCAGCAGTGGGTCCTGCGGGAGGGAGATGGAGGCAGCGCTCAGCCCCAGAAGGAGAGAAGTTCCTTCTGAGTAGGAAGCTGCTTCAGGCAAGGCAATCATCTCTGGCCTGATTGGAGATTTCACGCACTGCTCAGTCTCTGGAGCTGTAGTTTTGCAGGAGATACTGCTCTGGGTGAGTTCAGTGCAAATGGGCAGCTCCAGTGCCGCCCTGAGCCTGAAAGGAACCTGGCCCCAGCTGGGGTTTAGGATACACAAAACTACCACAAATCAAGCCAGGCCATCCACTGCATCTCAGACATCTCTGAGCATCAGCAAAGATACTGAGAAGAGGAAGAGCAATTTAAAAAAAAGCCACAAGCTGAGGGAAAAGAAGGTAACAGCCATGCAGCAAAACCAGCTTGGGGATGTGTCTACTCCACACACAGCAGCCTCTGCTGTGACCATCTGCTGACCAGGGCCTCCTCCTGCCCACCACTCTCAGTGCCCTCCCTCTGATCCAGGGCCATCCACCTCCTTGACATGGCATCTGATGGAGCGGGGGGATGCAGCAGGGGCATCGGGCAGCTGTCCTGGGACACAGCCCTAGCCCTGTTTGCAAGGATCATGGATTTGGGAGATTTAACTTCAAGCTTTTTGATTCTTTCAAATTAAAAAGATGCCAGGGAAGAGGCTTTTTGTGTTTTTCCCTTTCCTGACCCCAAGTCTCAAGCAAGTTCCAGGGGCTGCAGAGAGTGACTGAAATGTAAATGAAAGCAGTTTAATTCATCTTAAAGTGAAACCAGTTCAGTCGGGTCCAGCACCAGGGCTGGGGGAACCCAAATTGCACCACCAGCTCTGACCCCATGCATGCCCAGCAGCCATGATGGTGGCCCATATTGTAGCTGGCCATCAAGTGAAGGGATGCTCCGGTGTTATGGTTTGAAGAGCTCACAACAGTTTTTCATTAAGACAATTTTTGTCTCTCCTGATGACCTCTTCTCATCCAGAAAGGGAAATTGGAGAAAAAACAAGGAATGACAATGGCTGACATATAAACAGATTTAATAGAATAAGACTAAAAAGGCAGCAATGATAATACTAAAGAATCACTACTGAACCATTATAAACCATACCAGGACTGTCCCCAGCCCATTCCTCCAGCAGGAGCAGTGCAGGGACAGCCCACATAGGACACTGAGTGCTGCAGACTCAGGAGGAAGGGAAGGGCTCGGGACTCCAGAAACAGGGTGAGGAGCTCTCTGGATCACAGCCATCAAGGGAGGGAGACAGAAATCTATACTGAATGTGCTGTTCATGGAATGAAATAGTCCATGGCAGCTTGGGTCAAATGTCTGGGTCTTGTTCCTCCTCATCCTTGCACCTGGAGGGGCTCAAAAGCACCAAGGCCTTGAAACTTGCACCAGAGCTGGCTGTAGAGTAAATATTTTCATGAATTCAGACACTAGAGTCTTTAAAAAGTATGGTCTTCCCAAGCATTAAGAGAAACCTTACTGCAAAATATCATTACTGAAAGAGAAATGAATCCTGTGTGCTCAGTGCAGGACAGCAGGGTGAGCGGGACAGGCCAGAGGGCCCAGGAGCCCAGCAAGGCACTACAGGAGAACTCCAGACAAACCATCTGCCATATACAAGTGAGAGCACAGTGGCCTGGGGGAGAGGGAGCTCCTTGCCCTCCCCCGCTCCCTGCCTTCCCACCCCTTCTGCTCCCATCACCTCCAACACTCACCTCCCTTCCCAAACTTCACTTTTTCTCCCAGCCCCCAGCCCCACTCTTCCCTTGCAGACCAGGCTTTCATTACATTTAATTTATTTTCATTTTATTTCACTTTATTTCATTTCCCTATTTATTTTTAGCTCCAAGGCAACACAAAAGTGATGCTGATGTGCTCTCTGGCAAGGCAGTCATGGAGCTGAAATCTGTCTCAGGAGTTCCTGGGAAATTTCTACTTCAAATATTGATTGCCCTTTGTAGGAAGAGACATGCTTTCTGTCAATATCCAGAGTCCCCATTACACTGAAATCCGTGCCACATCGTCTCCATAGGGACTGCCTGTGACTCCTGCAGTGTAATGTGACAGGAAAAGCCCAGCATCTCTCTGTGCCAAGATGGCCTTGGGCACCTGAGCCTGAGTGAAGGACCTTGCTGGAAATCCAGAGGTGGGCCATGGAAGGAAAGGAGAAAGAGGCCATGGCTAATAGAGCAGACAGGGTCTGGGTGGATTAGGGGGGTGTTGAATGTGGATTTAGACTCCCCATTACCCGCAGGGCTTCTCCTCCTAGTCAGGTAGGGTTGAGCTTGCCCATTCATGGCCATATGTGATTTAAAGGATTAGATGAATGTCTCAGCCAGGAACCTGTCCTTCTACACCCCCAGTCCAGAGGTTTCCTTTGAGATCACCTCCTGGGGCTTTTTGTCACTGCTTTTTAACCACTGTGTTGATGACAGCTTAAAGAGAGCAGGAGCAGGGCTTCCCAGCACATCCACAACTCTCCTATGGCAGTTCATAGTATCATAATATCATAGAGTTGGAAGGGACCTTCAAAGACCATCTAGTCCAACCCCCTGCAATGAGCAGGGACAAGCTGTACAAGATTAGGTTGCTCAGAGCCTCATCAAGCCTGGTCTTGAAGTTGTCCATCCAGCACCCACTGCTGCTCCCCAGACCACATGGGTGCTGTCCCTGGATGAGGGACTTCAGAATGGGCACAAGACCATGGGCAGCTGGACACCAGACAAGCCTACTGTTGCATTTGGCAAGAAGGCCAGGTTTGGTATCAAGGTTCCTTCAGCTGAACCCATGTCTTCATCCCCAAAATTAATAACTAATGCCCATGCCTCCCACACCACCCAAGTCCAGGCCATGTGGCAGGGCACCACCTTGCAGGTGAAGGGTCCAGGTCAGCAAGTTGAGAGTATCAAGGTGGGTTTCAGGAGAGACTGGAACAGGATTGAGTGAACCTTGTGGGAGGCCTCAGGATCCCTGTGGGGACAAGACCCACGTGAATCCAGATGAGTGCTAGGGTGAGCTGTCAGTGTCCAGCTGGGCTGACAGGACCCCCCCAGGAGCAGGATCCATCAGGACCAGGGGGACTCACTGTGTCACTTCAGAGCAACCAAGGGACAGAGTTAGGTGGAGGCTTTTTAAGCCCCATCAAGGTGTGGAATACACTGCACTTCTCTGTGCCAGTGTTTCACCACCTTCACTGTAAAGAATTTCTTTCTTCTATCCAGCCTGAATCTCCCCTCTTCCAACTTACATCTGTTATTCCTAGTCCTTCCATCACACATCCTATTAAAAAGTCCTACCCCTGCCTTTCTGTAGCTCCCTTCAGGTATTGAGAAGCTACTATGAGGTCCCCCTGAGCCTTCTCTTTTCCAGGCTGGACAACCCCAACTCCTTCAGCCTGTCCTACACTACACTTCTATGACCTTTTAAATATGGAAAACAACTAACTGATTAATAGCTCAACTCATCTATGGGTTCTTTGGTTCTCTTTAAGCAGCCCTGAACATTAGACTTTTTCCCCTTATAACCCTATGCAGATGAGGACCCATCCAAGAATGGGGTAACTGCACTGGAGAACTCTTGGGTGAGGACCTCCCTACTCCCCTCCACCACCCCACAGGGGTGCCTGGATCACAGATGGACAAGTTTATCCTCAGGCTGTGGGCAAAGAGGGCTGTAGTGAAGGACAAACAGCCAGGCAGGGAGGGTGACACAGCTCTCCCAGCAAGGCAGGAAAGATCAACTGAGCAGCAAACAGCTTCTCAGGTCAGGCTCTGAGTCTCTAGAAACACCTCTGCACTCACTGTAGCTACTGAGACAGTTTCCTCCAGGGTGAGACATGCCACAGACCAGGGCTTGTTGGAGAGGAGATGTTGGACATCACATCGCATTAGCACAGCTGCACAGAGCAGGGCTGCCAGCTCCCATGTGAGATTCTGTAACCACAGAAACACCACTGTGGTGCAGGAGACAAGACGCTGGGCTCCAGCCTTCCCTGGGCTCAGGCAAGGCCCCTGTGCAGTATTTGACAGAAGGTTTTTCTCCAGCTCCGTGAACCAGTGGGGCAGAAGCAGTGATTTGCTGGCTCTGCCTTTGCCAGCCTTTGTTACGATGCCTGGGGAAGGGACTCTATAAAATAAACAAGTGCAGAGACCAGAAAAATACCAGCAGCATTATTTAATGTCTGTGGCTGAGCACTGAGATACACAAGTGCTTAAACTGCATCCAGAAGGAATGGATCCTTCCCCTCCTCCTTTCATGTACTTCATTCTCTCTAGCCCCTGGTCACACACCCCTTATCCTCCCCTCCTGACATGCCTTCTCTTTCCTGTCCTACTTCTCTTCTTCATCCCTTAACCTCAGCGGTACTTTCTTCTAGAGCTGGGGTGGCCCCCCTGGAGAGAAGGGAGTTGACAAAGAGGTTCTTGACATCTGAACATCTTCTCTTTCTCCAGGGATAGGGACGTCTGCAGAGGAGCAGGGTCAGCACTGCAGCAAGGGCTCTGCTGCACCGTCCCTGAGCAATGCTCCAGGAGACACTGGGACCATGAAAGGCTTAGGAGATAACAGAAGCCGCCACCTCTCTGATAACCTGGACTCCCCTCAAGACTCTCTTTATGCCCCCCAGGACAGGAACCCTTATCTCCTCAGTCCCACCGACTCCTTCACCATGGACCCCCGATTCCCAGCCCAGAACACCCTCCACGGTGACTGTCTCCTTCCACTCAACAACCAGATCTCCAACAGCAGCACTTTCCCCCGCATCCACTACAACTCCCACTTCGAGGTCCCGGATGACAACCCTTTTCCAAGCCATGCCCAAGCCACTAAAATCAACCGCCTGCCCGCAAACCTCCTCGACCAGTTTGAGAAGCAGCTGCCCATCCACAGAGATGGCTTCAGCACCCTGCAGTTTCAGAGGAGTGATGCAAAGCACCGGAGCGAGAGCCCCGGCCGCATCCGTCACCTCGTCCACTCCGTCCAGAAGCTCTTTGCCAAGTCCCAGTCGCTGGAGGGTCCCGCCAAAGGCAACGTGAATGGCAAGAAGGGGGCAGATGACCCCAAGCAAAACCGGAGGAGCAAGAGCAAAGACCGAGCGAAGACCTCCGAGCCCAAGCGCAGGACCAGGTCCAACATATCGGGCTGGTGGAGCTCAGATGACAACTTGGACAGTGAAACCTGCAGCTACCGCAACCCAATGGGCCTCATGACACTGGGCCGGCAGCCAGACCACAGCCAGCCCAAGTACTTCATGCACGCTTACAACACCATCAGTGAGCACATGCTGAAATCCTCCAAGAGCAATAACGACCTCAAGGTCACCCCTTGCACCAATATTCCCATCAACAATGACTCCAACTACATCAAGAGGGGCTCCTGGTCCACACTGACGCTCAGCCATGCCCGGGAAGTGTGCCAGAAAGCCTCTGCTACCATCGACAAAGCCTTGCTGAAATCCAAGTCCTGCCACCAAGACTTGGCCTACCACTACCTGCAGGTGGGTGCAGCGGGGGGGTTATGGATTGCTGCGTGCAGGGGGAGCGCAGGGAGACAGGGGACACCCTCTCAGTAAGTGCTGTGGTGCCCATTAGACTTTATCGAACTGCTACAGATTATTCACCTCAAGTCAGAGGGCACTTGGGGGGGAGGGTTACACTCACCAAGGCCCTGGAACAGACCACCACCCCTCCTGCTGGGACATGGGTGTTGATGAGGTCCAGTTCCCTCAGCTGCAGCTTTGCTCCAGCTCCCCTCCAGCCCCTGTGCTGGCGCGTGGCAACATGGGAAGAAGATGTGCCCACTCCACACCCTCTGCTGTGATCCCCTTTCACTGTGGGACCCAGCACATCCCCACTGCCCACCCAGACCCTGCAGACGCTGTGGTGGGGTGGACTGTTGGGCAGCTAAGCATGTGGCTGCCCCTATGAAGCTGTTTCCTCTGGGTGTGAGGCAGCTGAGAATGCCGAGGGGCTGCAGCTCGTATCCCACCCAGACAGCACAGGTCTCCAGACAAGCACCGCTGCCACCCATGGTCTGATGGTCACCAGTAATAACTAATGCTTAACCCCTTATATCCACGCATCACAAGGATGTGCCAGCGTGCCCAGTAAGCCCTGCTCTACAGAGCTTCCCTGGAGCACTGGTAGGACCTGCAGCTCTGCGGGGCATGGCTGCCTTCACCGCTCAGCCGCACGCCGGGCTGGGCCCTGGGCCAGGAGGGCAGTGCCAGCCTCCCCGCTTGCATGGTAGCATGGCTAATGCTGGTTTGAACTAACTCCCCCCTCAAAGAGAGCACCAGGTCACTGTAGTGCTTTCAAAAAATGGCGCTTGGAGAACATAGACCTGATTGTGCCCTAGAGGGAGGAATGAAGATAAATAAGCCAGGCCTGGACTGGGGAAGAAGGGGACTGGTCTATGTATATAAATCACCAGCATCCTTTTTAATGCAGAGCTGTTTTGTTCTCCCCCGACTGTGTCCAGCAGTCTTAGAAGCTTTAAAGAGCAATGAATTATTGAAGCATACTCTGCTTCCAATACCTTATTGGCCATGGCTGCAAATCAAATTTCAGAAGGACTTATTGCATCATGTACACCATCAGAACAAAAATATTCTTGGCCTGGTTTCTTTCTCTTTGTCCTCCCCCCCTTCCAGTTAAGCCTTAGGAGGTTAAAGACCTGCAGAGAAAACAACCACTGGCACTCATCCCCCTCCAGTTGCACGGGCAGCTCCTGGATGGACCCCAGCAGCTGCCCACCTTGTGGGGTTTGGCCACAGACAGGGGTAGGAGCCTGCCCTGCTGGTTATTTCCCACCCATGTAATGAGCCTCATTTCTCGACAGCCTGACGGAGGGCTGTGGGCACAGCTGGGTGGCGAGAGCCCAGCCAGCAGCTGGGCAGCCCCACCGCTGGGCTGGGAGTACATGGGTGCCACCCCACTGCAGCCAAGCCAGCCCCCGTGGAGGTGGGACCAGCCCCTCAGCCTGGGGCCAACCGACGCAGGCAGCAGCCAGGTAGGGATCTTGTTTTGAGGGGAAGCTTTTGCCCAGCTCCCTCCCTGCCCTGACCCTCCTGGGACCGTCAGACAGGGTTGGCAGCCTGCCCCAAGAGGCTGGGAGCAGGAGCAGCCAGCAGCTCCTGTCAGCCTGGACAGAGGGGCACTGGGGGTGCCAGGGCTTCAGCAGCACCCCAAGTCCCCACAAGCAGCTGCATCTCACCAGCAAAGTCAAGAGCCTGGGCACCCAGACCAGAAAAACTTTTGTTCAGTGCCCGACAAGCCAACAGGTCCTGGATGCTCAGGCTCACCTTGCCCTAGACACCCAGGGTGAGCTCTGGAGGACAGAGCACAGGAACAGAGGGCCCTAAGGGTAGGATGGGGAGATTTCATCTGGACCCCTCCTCATGATGGGAAAGGGACTAAGGTGGCAATGGAGAAGTAACCTCTGGAGACAGTGTGTGGGAAATGTCCTTTTTTAAGGCCCCATGTCCCCTGCCACCAGCTCCCCCATGGGTCAGGATGAGGCCACTCCCTGCTTGTGCCCCACTGAGGGACCAGGTGGCACAGAGCCTGGTGCTTAGGGAAGACGGAGGCCTTGCCCTGCTGCATGGCAGAGGCTGCTGCAAGGCAAAGCTGCCCAGTGGGTCCTAAGGTGGAGAAGCGTCCTCTGATACAAAGGATGGCAAAAAGCAGTGGGATGGGGACAAATAGAAACCCCCAGTTTCCAGACTGCAGTAAGCCTCCCAAGGCTATTCACCTCCCTTGCTGCATTTGCAGGCTCTTGGTAGTCTTGGGGCTCATTAGGGAGTATTGGGGCCCACATGATGTTCCCAGGTCCATTCCCAGCCCCATATGTTGGAGCTGAGAGGGGGTGATCATCCAGCTCCAGGTCAGCCCAGTGCCGAGGGGGAGTGGAGGGGCAGTCCCCAAGATTACACTGCACCGTCTTTAGAGCAGGGAGGGAGGTTGTTCTCCCCATCCTCTGGTCTCCCCACCCCATGGGAATGCTGATGGTGCAAGGGGAGAAGCTGAAGGGTCAAGATCCCAATGGCAAAGAAGCTCCTTGGAGGGAAAGATGCTCCAGGCAGGAGTGAACAGGAGTGGTCAGGGCAGAGTACCATCTCTGCCCCAGAGCCTGACCCATCTCTGTGGATACTGAGACCACATCAGAAGGATGAGCAAGTGTTGGGGATCCCAGTGAGTCATGCCACATTAGCCTGATGCATCATCCAGATCAGCCTCCCCAAAGTCACTTACAGTCAGGCAGCATCAAAGCTTCCTTAACCCCTAGCAGCCCCAAAGAGAAGTTCATAATCCCTGTTCACTGCCTGCCACCCCTGAACTGCTGTCTGCCATCACACCCACCCCATGGAGCTCTCAAAGGGCAGCAAGCCCTTTGCACAAGTCTTTCCCAGAACATGCCCTGCCTAAAGGACAGATGGAGCCTGAAGGCAGCATGGCCTCCAGCTTGCTTTCTTTTGACCTTGCCAGAAAGCCACACACAGCCCTCGGGATGCCACGAGGGAGCTGTGGAGGAGGGAGCAGCGCTGAACCCACCGCGGGCTGTCTCTCTGCATGGCTCAGCATGGCTGTGATGTGCTGCATGGCTGTGTGCAGCAGGGCTGGGCTGCATGGCAGAGCTGGCACATGTGTGAGTGGAAGTCCTCTTTGCTCTCTGAGTCCTTCTTCCCCCAGACCTCACCAAAGCATTGGGTGGCTGCTCTTTTGCCCCTACTCAGCACCCAGGAACAGTTTTTCCCTTCCCTCCTCTCTCCCCTCTCTCAGTGCTGCAGATGACTGGGGAATACCTCAGGCAGTGTGAGGGAAGGAAGAAACTTCTGTGTGGGCCCTTCTTTCCTTTTCCCTCCATGGGGTTGTGACACGGGGAGCAGAAAAGCCTGAAGGCACTGCTGCTCTGCAGTGCTGTGGCAGGATGGTGTCAGTGGAGCCCAGCTCCCAGGGGCAGTCCCTGTCTGAATCCCATATATCTGCACTGCAGGACACCACATGGACCAAGATCAGGCAGAAAAGAGCATCCTAAAGCCAAACCTCTCTGCTGCTCACCACTGCGCAGCCACTGGGCAGGGTGGATCCCCAAGCCCTCTGTGCCAGCAGTCACATACAGTCTCTCAATCTGAGCATCCTTTTGCCCTTGCCCCTTTCACACTAACCATGGCCAAAACTCAGCCTACATCAGGAAGAGCAGTATGAAGAGCAGCAATGCTCCACAGCCTGTGAGGAGCTTCCCGAACTTCTTTAGGTGCCAGACCTAGGTGCAACACAAGGCAACCCTTGTCGTCACATTGTCCTTGCTGTAACACACGGGCTGTGTTCAGAGCCCAGGGTCTTGGCTGCAAGTACCTGCACTGCTTATGAAGATTTCAGTTCTTTTCAGGTGTGGTACTTCTGAAACACTTGCCCTGCACTCCATCCCACAGGAGCCAGAGCTGTGGGAGACCCCACAGACTGTGCAGGGAGAGGCAGGGCACACTCCAAACTGGGGCCCCAGATTCAAAGGATGTCCTGCCAAGCATCTTCATTCCTCTTGATGCTGCTAAACTGGAATGTGGAGCACCTTGAGAGCAGCTTTGTTCCTTGCTGTCTTGCCAAGGCACAGAGTAGAGGAGAGGCAAGGGAGGGGAGAAGGAGGGCAACTCAGTGAGCACCAGCGGGCTGTCGCAATGCGGCGGGGAGGCTGGTGACATCTGTCCCTGTAGAGGTACAAGGGTCCATATGGGACAGGCAGCGCTGTGGGGTGCTGTGGGTAAACTGCACCAGCAGAGACATACTGACAACCCTTGCGGAGAGCAGTGAAGGCCAGGAAGCAGATGCACAATCCCAGCCAGAGTTGAGCAACCCTGCCTTCCAGCAGCAGTGTCCACAGGAGCCTAAGGTTTTAATGTCCCTTTTGTCCTTGGGCTGAGCTCAGCATCTCTCACTGCCCCACAAAATACAGCCTTTGAGCCTGCACTGTGGCCCCCGCTCCCCAGCAGACATGCTTGGCTGCTGGCAAACTCTCGTGTCCTCATGCAGGGGCTGTAACCTCCAGCCCTCTCTGCCCTCTCTCCCCCACCCCTGGCTCACCCCAGACCTTTGCAAGCAGGAGGCTGAGACTCATCCTGAGCAGGCAGCAAAATGCAGTCTCAAGTCAGACCTGATGTCAAAATGATGGATGTGAAAGTGCTGCTCAGCGCCCCTGTCTCCCTTAGGAAAAGTCAGACCCAGCTACTGCCATGACCATGTGGGATCTCTCCCACTGCAGGACTCAAGTGGAGCCAGCAGGGTCCCTCCCAGCTGCCCACGGGTCACCTGGTTTAGGCAGCTGGGGCAGAGGGAGGCCTCACACCCAGGAGAAGAAGCATCCTCCACTATTAGTTTGGTAGGAACCTGCAGGACAACACCCAGCTGGGCAGTCCTGCAAGCAGTCAGCCCAGAAACCCCACATTTGTCCCCACATGGATCTCACACACAGGCCATGTGGTGCCCCTGGCTCACTGCTCTGTGTGCCTCAGTAATAGGAGCTCTGACTCATGGGTACACACCATAGCAGGAGCCCTGTCACCAAAGCAGTCCCATATGGTGCCAGGGTCACCCCTTGCCTTGTTCCAAACACGTAGCAAGCAGCAGGCTGGCAGTACATGGGCTGAGCCCCACCCACCTTTGGGCCTGAGAAAGTCTTCAGAGACAAACTGCTGTGTCTGGATTGAGCCCACATCTAGCCCACTCCAACCTCTCTCAGGAGAAGAAGAAGCCACTGCCTGCAGATCTGAAGATGTTGCACCCCAGCAGCAGCAGACGGCAGCCTCAAGCCAGCTCTGGCTCCTACAGAACACGCCTGCTGTGCACAAGGAGAGCAGGAACCACGCTGTGCTTCACTGCTTTGGTTCAACACAGTCTGCCACAACACAGCTCTGAGTGTCCCCAAAGCACTGTGTAAACACCCACCAATTGACACAGCCCCCTGCAGAGCTCGGCACAGCCAACATCTCCATCCAGCAGAGACCAACATGGATGCTCTCAGCTGCACAAGGCTATTTGCATGCTCTGCCAGCAAACTGGGGGGCCTTGGGCTGTCCCAGTGGCTGCACAGTTTGCACATTGCTGCATTCCTCACATCTTCCCTTGCTTCTCCTTGACAACATCTCCTCAGCTCAAGGTCAGGTCAAAGGCCAGTTACAAGCCAAGTTAGCCAAGAAACCACGGCTTGCTCCTGGCCACTCCTGGTGGCCCCATCTTTTTTCTGACCAGCCCTGAGCTGGTTCTGCTGCAGGATGAGCACCTTGGTTGTGCCTCTGCTCTCCCCCTCTCAAAGCCTTCCCAGCACAGGCAGGCAGCAGAGTTGGCTGCTTCAGGCCTCTAGAGGAAACATTAGTCCATCTCTAGTGAGGAAACAAGACATGTCTGCCTTAAACTAATTGCAGAGTTGTCATCTCAGTGCAGTTAGAAGTCATTTTCCCACACAAGGAAATGCTCATCTATGCAGAGAGGCCAGCACAACATCTGCATCCCTGTAAAGGGACTTCGGAAGGTCTGGTTTGGCTTCAGAGGTGAATTTCAGCCACTAAGAATCATATTAAATTCAGAAACCTTAAAGGCTGATGGTTCTAGTGAAGGTCTGGGCTCTGATCCACAGGTTCTGCCTAGCTGCTATGTGGTTGCCTTGGCCTGAGCAGTGTGTGCAATTGCATTAAATGAGCACAAGCTTTGCCTTGAAGATCTGTGTGTCACTCCTGTCCCCGTGCCCACCACGGACCTGGTGAGACTCTTCCTTCCCCATTCTGTCTGGCGTTGTGCAGCTTCTATCGACTGTGTGAGCATGGTCCAGTGTGAAGGTGGTCTGCAGGGGTTGGGGAGTCAATGGCTGTGGGCAGATGTGCTAAAAGAGGCCACCAAATGCAGGGCTGCGGGGCATGAACTGGTAAGGGAGGGCTGGAAAGGAATTGCATTGCCCATTCCTGCTCCCCTCCAGCTGAGGGTCCGGCAGAGAGGACCCCCAAGTCTCTGTGATCCCACCAGTCCCAGAGGTGCTCCCTCACATCTGCTCATACTGCCCTTGCTCTTGCAGGTGCCTCATGGGGAGTGGAACAACACACTGTCTCGGGACAAAGACAGTGAGATCCCGTGCCGGCGCATGCGGAGCGGGAGTTACATCAAAGCCATGGGGGATGATGATAGTGAAGACTCAGAAACCAGCCCCAAACCATCTCCGAAAACTGCAGCTCGGAGACAGAGTTACCTCAAGGCCACCCAACAGTCCCTGAGTGAGCAGAGCACCACACAAAGGTAATGTTGGAGCTCCACCAGGAGGAGGAGCACAGGTCCCCGGGGATCTCGGTGCTTGAGGTCTTGACAGCAGCACCCAGATGGAGACCCCATGTAGGGATCAGAGCCTATCAGAGCCCCTGCACACCAGCTGAGACTGCCCATGGCGTAGGAAAATGAGGAGATAACCAGGACAGGAGACAAAGTGAAAGAGGAATGAAGGGAATTTTCCATCCTGCTGTAGGAACCTGCTCCAGATCTCTGTCCTTCTCAGTGATGGGGAAGAATTATGTGGATTTCCTCTCTAAGTATCTCCTCCTCTGAGGGAGTACAGAGATTCCAACCCCCCGATGCTACTCAGACATGGGAGATGCTCAGGCAGCATGGCTAAGGACAGTTAGCACACAGCCCACAGGCTGGAAATCTCATTTCTGCTTTTTCTCCACTGTTGTCCCAGGGACTGTGAGACCAGACAGAAAGTGGCCTGTTGTCACACTAGGGTGGGTAATACCCTGAGGCCAGGAGAGATGAGCTATGAGGTCTGGGACCAGGTATTGAGGGAGGCCTGAGCCTGAGCTAGACAGGCAGCTGAGGAAGGGGAGCACAGCAAAAGCTGGACAAGAGCTGGTCCCTGCAGGAGGAGGGCTGTGTTGACCTCCTGTGTGGTGATGCCGCGCAGTGTCCTCAACAGCCACTCAGCTCCCTGTGACAAGGTGCCCAGGGGCTGTAACAGCCCATCAGTGTGTCAGATGCTGCAGCTCAGAAGGATGGGAGCAGCTCAGAGGGGCATGAGGAGGCAAGAGCCACCACAGATGAAGTGCTGATGTTGAGCAGAGAGAGCCAGCAGGAGGCGAGGGTGCAGTGGGCAGTGTGGAGAGCCCTCACGATAGGTTCGGACTGCAGTCCGGGTGCTGCTTTCTGCTGAGAGACTCAGCAGACAAAATTAACTCTGGGCATCCATCCCTGTTCTCTGCCTTCACATCCACCTCAGAGGGAGCTGAGCTGGGGTTCAGGGCTCTCTGATAAAAAACACCCAAGTTGAGACACAGATTGTTCCCGTTTCGGGCCCGTTGGCCCTTCATGTCCATCAGGGGGTGCCCTCACCTGGGCTGTCGGGGTGCGGCAGGGGACGGCTGAGCTGGAGGTGGCCATTGCTGCGAGTGCTCGCCCACCAGCAGGAGACTTGCCGGAGGGAAGGAGGGGGCTCCGCCGCCCCTGGGAGATGCCACCCAGGTCTGTCCGGCCCCACGGCCCCGGCTGGCGAGGGCTTGTGCGGGCAGAGGCCGGGCGGCGGCGGCGGCCATGAGGAGCCTGAGCACGGCTGCCATCTGCCGACCGCCTCCTCCTTCTTCCCCTGGCCACAGAGCTTTGCGGATGCGGTGGGCGCTGTGGGTGCCGTGGGGGGTGCCGTGGGGTGCCCTGGCACAGCCTTGATACCGCAGTGGGGACAGCTTGCCTTGGAACAGCTCCGAGCCAGCCCTCGCCAAGGTCCTCGGTGTCCTTGGCCAGAGCTGCTGGGGCCATTCCTGGGCTCCACCTGCCTCCACCCGGCCCGTGCTGTGGGGCAGGAGGGAGCGTGAGGAGGGCAGCTGCTGCCTTAGCTAGGACAGGGCATGGAGCAGGGACAGGCGATCTGTCCCTCTCAGAGGAGTCTCTGCCTTTCCAAAGTCTGTTGTCCCCTTTTTGCCTCGGTTTCCCCAGGGGCAGGCTGTGACATGGGGACCAGGGTGAAGCTCATTGGGGTGGGCACAGGGCAGCTGCTGGGGACACTGTGTCCCCCAGGACACAAGTGCCTCACATCACACGGTGAGCTCATGGGCAAAGCCCTCTCAGGCTGAGGGAAAACAGGCAATGAACAGGTAGCCCAGAGCTCAGGGTGCCATGTTGCACTTGGCCACTCAGCCAGTGCCCTCACTGATTTAGTGGGTCCCCTGGGGGCCAGGTGTGTCCTCCAGTACCTCTGACAGAAGTGACTACTCCCTGCTCTCACCAGGTCCCAGCATGGGGACTCAGGAAGTGCCATGGTGCTTCCTGAAGATCCCTACACAGGGCTCCTGCCCAGATGGGACACGCTCTGCTCTTGGCTTCATTGTCTGTGGTTGAAGGACAGACCTCTGTATGTACAGCCCTGCTGGACACTGGGGAAGCAGCACCCCAAGGGTCCACTGTAGGGACTGTGGGCAACTCAAGAAGGAGAGTCCCCACAGCTCTCCCAGGCTGGCATGGCTAACCATAGCCATGGCCCTCCTCCTCTGTGACTCAAACTCCTTCACACAGGGTTTCATGGTGGATGAGAAGAATGGGAGAGCCATATTCTTTCCACATCCCTCCTCTTCTTCCCATGTCCCTCCCTTTCCCCCCATATCCCTCACATCCTTCCTGTCCCCTGTGCTCTCGGCTGGGTGAGGGTCTTTAACAGCCCTGCTCTTCTGTTGCAGAGACTGCTGCTGAGCCAGGACATAGAGACAGTGCTTCAAAAAGTAAAAGCTGCCGTCAGTATACCCGCTCTCCTCCATCACATCAGTCAGGCTTGGGTCTCTTTGACCTTCTTTCAGATAAACTTTGACATTCCTCAGTACAACTAAATAGTTTAAAAGAAAAAAAAAATCCTGCAGATGTTCCCAATTGGAAATCCCTCAAAATACCACTTAAAAGCCATTTCTCAAGCTCCCTTCCCACCAGTCCAGGGAGAGAAGCACCAGCTGCCCTGTGCCCTAGCCCCCTGCACTAATCTGTGTGAGAGCTGGTCTGTCACCAAGACTGTGATGCTGAGGGCTGGCACCATGTCACCCCATCTACTCCCTGGGGTTCAGCTGGACTAACAGCATCTGCAGTGCATTCCTGGGGACAGCAGGACCTGAGGCCTTGCTTCCCCTGCACCCCAAAAACCTTCACCCATCTGCCAGAATCAATAGCTCAAGCCAAGGGCTGGCAAGGTGTGAAAGTGGTTCCAACCACTCCAGGAGCTGCAGCAAGGGTGAAGTAGTGGACTTGGTGGCCAACATCATCTCCAGGCTTCCACATGTGCCTGTGCTGGGCAGAGGGTGCTATGGGCAGGGGTGGTTTGGACATCATGACAGGGTGGCAACTCCAGCATAGCCCCTGCACTGCCCCTGCACTGCACTGTCTGGGGACACCCCTCACACCCTCTCTCTCTGCTGGCAGGAGCCTAGACCGCCTGGACTCTGTTGAGATCCTCCTACCTCCGAAGTTCCCCACCTGGGAGGAAGAATACAACCAGATCTCTGACAACGTCAATGAGTCCAGTTGCATCAACCAGGTGAGACACTGAAGTGCTCCCCACTGCACCACCACATCCCTGCCAGAGTGGAGACTAGCAGAGAGGAGAGTGGAACATCTTTCCCTCCCCCAAAATAAAGTACCAGCTGCACTCTAGGAGTTGCACACACCATTCTCTGGCAGATTTACCAAAGTCTTCAATTCAGCTCCTTCCTCTGCCTTTGCCTCCTCTGGGCACTACTAGGGCAGCTCAAGTCCCTCTGCCACGGGCAGAGAAGGGGAGCTCAGAGCAATGACTGAAGCTCAGGGCTTCTCTAAGTGCAGGGTCCCACCCTGTCACCACCCAGAAGCCACCTACAGGCAAAGAGACAGGGCAGACAGTGGTGTTCAGCCTGGGACCCTGCAGTGAGCCAGAGGAAAAAGGAAGTCTGCTTAGCTCTGAGGACCTTATCCCTTGTGCAGCAGAATGACTCAGGAGCAGGGTGCCCATGGTTCAGGAGTCTGTCCTGCCAGCTAGCTGGTGATGTCTCCCTTGGATATTCCTACTTCCCTGGGAGTGGCAAAGTCAAGGAGCGCTGATGGAGGGTGTCAAATCTCCAGGAGGGGCTCACAGCCTGACTGCAATGTTTTGATGCAAATGGGATCTAACTCCTTGTCCCACAATGTGCTCTGGAGCACCTAGGTACTTGGGTGGCTATAAGCCAGCTGCTTCACAGTCCAAGAAATAATCTTGGTCAGGATGAGGCCTCTATGGAGGTGCCAAGAGCTCATCTCAGCTCGAGGATGGGAACTCATCCTTTCACTCTGCCAAAGATGGTCCCCAGGACAGCAGCTGAGCAATGACTCCACAAGTTTCATCCATTTTGCTGTCATCCTGAGCCTCTGCCATGTCCTCTCTCTGTTTACAAGTGTCCACATGAAATCTGTGCTCATGCACATGCCCCTGTAGTGCTGCCCAGCTCTGCCCGTGCGGTGGTCAAGGGCAGCAGTACCAGGCTGGAGTTAAAGCAGCAGGATGGGGACCGTGGACCAGATTATGGAGGAGGGTGAGCAGTGTGTACCCACATTCTCTCCCAGGCATCTGAGGCTCTCAGCTCTCCTCCAGCCCAGCCCAGCCTCTCTGGGCCTTGGCTGGTTTCTGCTGCCATGATGGAGTGGATAGAGGGCTCTGGGGAAGGGCAGAGGACATTGTTTGCAGGCATGTATGTTCGTTGTGGTCAGTCTCGTCCCTTGTACATCAGCAGCAATGTCCAGGTGTCTCACTGGGCACGGAAAGGGTCAGGACTGTCACATTCTTGTCCTTTGCATGTAAATCCATGTGTGAAGCAAGATCTCTGTGAAGACAACAGGTGGGCTGAGCCTGTGCTGTCTCCCTGACTAATTCTGCCATTCAGCAGCTGAGTGCAGCACATGGAGACATCAGAAGGGTCCTGGAGCTGCAGAGCTGAGCAGGTTGCAATGTAATAGGGACCGACCAGGTGAACACACCATCCCTAGACTGGCAGCACTGTAACACTGGGGGCACGTGTGGTCCCCATACAAGGGGGGGGCTGCTGTCACCAGGTGCCCTCTGCCCACTTTCTTCCAAATCAGACAGACCTCAGCTGCACCTGAGTGGGGATTTAGAGACCCCCAGAAATTGCTTATCTGTTGGTCCAGGATGCAGCTCATACAACTGGTGGTATTGTGAACTGGTCATGTTCTGGTGGGTCTGACCTGCCCTTCCATCCAGTGCCAGAAGCAGTTCCTCCCCTCCCCTCCCCTCACTTTTCTGTGATCTCCAACACTCTCCTTGAGTGTCCAGCCAGACCCTAGTGTCCTCCCACTCATTCTGAAAGACTAGTTCACTCTGCTTGGTTTTGTCTCAGCTGACCTTCACCTTGCAAACCTCTGGAAGTCCAGGGTTCACCAGGTGTATATATCAGCATTCCCCTGTCACACCAAGGAGACCAGTGGCTAGAGAGAGGCAGCTGGTGGCCCCCAACACTGCTCATCCATTCTTGAAGTTTTGTCCTGTGTTGAAGGGCCAGACCCAGCCCCCAGAGCCATGCCTTTTCCTTCAGGTACATTTTGAACCTGGATCCTTCCCAAGATGGGTCATCTTGAGCAGAGCTCAGAGGATGGATGTGCTCTGCAGCCCAGGGATGGAGAGGAGGAGAAGGCACAGTGCAGTGTGTTGGGTGTCTGTCTTTATGCTGAGTGTGTGCTGTGGCTTTGCTATGAAGAGAAGGCAGTAGTGCTTCCATGGGGCTTCCTCCTGGTGTGGGGACAGAGGCTGCAGTAAGGGGGCCAGCCTGACTCCATCAACATTAAGGACAGTGTCCCTGATGTGGAAGACTCAGACTGCCCATCCACCCCAGCTCTGCATGCCCATTGCTGCTCCTGGCCACATTGCAAGGTACTGGCCAATGCTGGGAGCTTTGCAGAGGTGCTCAACGGGAGCCACACCAGCCCTTGTCCAGCAGCCTCAGGCAATCTATCTGTGCCAAGCACTGTTTGTACCCAGTGTGCCCTCTGTACATCTACTGGCAGGTGGTGCATACCACAGGCTGGATGCATCAGCAGCTTCTCTCCTGCTGGGAGAGTTCTGTGAAGCTTTGCCCTGTTTGTGCCACTGTCTGAGGGCCCTGTGCGGCATCTTGCTTGGCATCTGATAAGCGTTGAAGTTTGTAGTGAAGTGTCAGTGGTGGTGACGCCATGGGTCAGGCCATCCACTCCCCTTGTCCTTGGTCCCTGTGCAGTGGCTGTCTGTGTGAGGAGTTCCCCCATTCTTGGCCTTTAACCTTCTCCAACTCTTTCTTCCAGATCTTTGGACCCCCCTCACTTATCCCTCAGATATTTACCCATGGAGAGCAGGTACCGTCCCACTGGCATTTCCCTCCTCCTTCCCCACAGAGCTTTGTCACGTCAGCCTGGACACCCATGGCAGGGTGTGAGGCGGGCTGTGGGATCAGCCCATGCCTGGGACCAGCAGGAGGAGGAGGAGGAGAAGACTTTCCACAGCCCATACCTCTCCACCTTCTCTCTTGATGCTGCACTCAGCTGTAGGGCCAGGCCATCTGCCCCAACGAGGAGTAGAGCTGCCCTGGTGAGGTCCTGCAGCTAAGGCTGGGGTCTCCTCTCTGTGCTGGTGGGGCAGGGGGGCTGGTCAGAGGCTGGACACAGATTTCAGTCTAGGAGCCTCTTTAGGACAATCGTAAATGCCACCAGGTTGCACCAGGGAGGGGA
Organism: Turnix velox; assembly: GCA_013400935.1. Lineage (NCBI taxonomy): Eukaryota > Metazoa > Chordata > Aves > Charadriiformes > Turnicidae > Turnix > Turnix velox. The sequence continues at coordinate 110,086 of VZTY01004628.1, forward strand.
GGGTTACACTGTATGTCAGGAAACATTTTTTTAATGGAAAGGGCTCTCAAGCATTGGAAGAGGCTGCCCAGAGCAGGAGTTAAGACCCCATCCCTGGAGGTATTTCAGAGCCAGGCAGGCACAGAGCTTAGAGATAGGGTGTAGGGTTGGTTCTTGTCAGAGTTGGGTTAATGGTTGGACTCAGTGATCTAAAAGGTCCTTTCCAACCTGGGCCATTCCACGATTCTCTGATTCTCTGCTCTCAGTCTTTCCATCAGAGTCCTGGGGAGTGTCTCTCAGGCATCGTGGTGGTAAGTCTCTCTTATTCCACAAGAAGGGTTCTTCTCATCTTCAAGGAGGTTTCCCTCTTCCCTCCCTCTCCCAAGGGAGCCTGGGCACCCTGCCCTCACCAACACTGACCATTGCACGGTGGGACCAGGCAGGAGGGGCAGCAGGAAAGGGGACAGGAAAGGACGGGACGAGTCGCCTGCAGGCGGGAGGTGACTGTCTCTGTCTCTCGTCCTCTGCAGGCACCGGAGCCGGAGATGGGGGAGCAGTACGAGGCTGTCTGCGATTCTACCTACAGCGAGGCCGAGTCGGCCGCCGCAGAGGTGCTGGACCTGCCTCTGCCCAGCTACTTTCGCTCGCGGAGCCACAGCTACCTCCGAGCCATCCAGGCGGGCTGCTCCCAGGAAGAGGACACGGGCTCCGTCCGCTCCATCTCCCCCCCGCCCACGGGCAGCCTCAGCGGCAGCAGGACCCTGCCCTCCAACAGCAGTGAGTGCGGCGGCCGGGAGGGGCAGAGGGACAGGGGGTGAGGCCAGCAAGGCCGGAGGACGCTGCTATTGACAGCCTGGGAGGTGCCCAGCATGTGAGGGGCTGGGCTTGGACACCTGTTTCCTCAGCCTTGTGAGAGCTCGCTGTGTGCCAGAAGGTGGCCAGCAGCCAGGGGTGGTGCTGGGCTGGCTGGAGCTGCCGTGTGGGCACGAGAATGACCGCTGGGCTCTGGTTGCTGGGATGTGGCCAGCACTGCTGAGGTGACCTGCTGAGGCTCAAAAGTCCTTGCTGAGTTGAGCCAAAGCCCAGGTGGGTGCTGTGGCTATGAGTGCCCTATGGGATGCACACCTTGTCCGGGAGCAAGGCTGCCCTCTCTGCCTGGGGTCCTGCAGGCACAGCCCTGTGCTAGCAATAGTTTCCACCTTCCTCCTTCTCCTCCTCTTCACTCTGCATCTGTTATTACTTCATCACAGCCTATGGGCTCTCTAAGACGTCTGAGAAAAAAAGGCTAAGAGGGACTCTGCACTGGCTTCAGGCTCGAGCACATCCTAGTCCCCACAACTCCCTCAGCCAGAGGTAGAAATTGGGGCTGATGGGAGGAGGGAGGGCAAAAGGCATCTGCCTCTGTCCTCTCAGTTACAGAGAGACAAGGCTTTAGGGTTCATCGCAACTTCTTTACAGGTTGCTGTACAGAGCAGGACTCCTGGAAACAGCCCTGGGAGATGTGGGGACAAAAAAGTGAATGGTGTGAATTTTCCCCCCCCAGATCCATAGGGTTTGTGATTTTGCCCAACAGAGGAACAGGAAATGTCTTGAGCTGCATCCAGTGATGGCAGCAGCCTGGCCATCCTGGACTTGAGCCACACAGCCCCAGCAGCAGCAAGCTAAGCATGGGGCTGGCCAGTGTGGCCCCTGAACCAGCCACACCACAGCCCAGATCCCTGCAGTGGCCCAGCAGGGCTGTATGTTGGGCTCAGTGCTCATACCCTGACCCCATCCCCTGTGGGCAGGGCAGAAAGGGGTAACAGGCAGAGAGTCACATCAGTGCATCCAGTCCTCAGGCTGCTGCCTGGAGAGCAGCCCTCCCAAGGAGTTCTTCCGTTGGCAGGACCTGCTTCAGCCTTGCTCTTTCCCAGGGACAGAGTTGCAGCAGCCATGAAGGTGCCTAATGCATGGAGTCCTGTTTGCCTTTCTCCATTGTGTGTCTGTACACTAGAGACTCCAAAATCCCTGACCTGGGGTAAAACCAGGTCTTTTTTCTGAGTTTTGAGGCACTAACAACCCTTCCTAAGCTTTAGAGCTCAGCACCCTACACCTCAGTGCACTGAGTGATGGGCAGGGCTGGATGCCCCACCTGGTGCTGGATATGGTCATTATTCATTCCAGGTCTTCACTTTGGATCAGTGATTGCTGCAGTGGACAAGAGTCTCTGCTGTTAGTCAGGACTGAGTGCATCCCCCAGAGCAGGGGTGAGGCTGGAGGCAGCCCCCTTTCAGCTGAGCAGCTCCCAAGCATCGCAGCAGAGCAGGTCTCCTGGCCCAGTCTCTGGACAGAGCTGGCCTTCCCACCTCCCAGGCCCTCCATTCCCTGATAGGACTGGTCCAGTAGGACCAGTGGGATTGCCTGTGCTTCCCAGCAGGACCACCATGCCTTCCTGCAGCGCTGCTGAAGGGAGTCCTGTGAAAACCTCACTCCTGTTATTCCCTGTGTGGGAAGCAAGGAGGGTGAGTGCTTTGCCCCAGGGTGTCATTTTGCCAGGATGCTGGAGGCACTGGCTCAGCATAGCAAGGAATGGCAAGGGCTGCTCAGCCCTCGAAGCACAGGGAAAGCTCAGGACGAAAGAGATTCAAGAGCTGGATTTCTGGTCACATCTGAAAATTATCTGGTGCTGGCTCCTTGCTGCAGAGACCAGCTCTGCCCTGGCCCTGGGACAGGTTTGATGCAGTTTGACTCCACCTGCAGCTGCCCTTAGCAATGCTGCTTCACTGTCTCTCCTGGAAAGGGTGGTGCAAGGACTGTGGATGCTGGGGAGGAGCATTGCTTGGAGGTGGGTGCTGCTTCTGCAAATGGCTCCTGAAGGCTGGAGCAGAGACAACAGGTTCAGCTGTGTGAAACTGCAGCACAGGGAGCAGCTCTATTGTCACTGCAGAGTTTTGAGAGCATTGGTACAAGACCCTGCAGGCACACTGGATGGTGGGAGCAGGTTCCAGAGAGATGCTGTGGGGGCTTGGCAGGCCCTTGCCAAAAGAGAAACCTGTTCCCTTTCTGTGATGTTTCACGTGATGCTTTTGGCAGGGGGGTTGGAACTTGATGATCTTTAAGGTCCCTTCGAACCCGAACTATTCTATGATTCTATAATTCTAAGTAACTTGATCTGTATCACTTTTGCTTAATTTTCTTCAAGGCAACCCATGTCCTTCTGGGCTCCTAAGCAGCTCTCATGCTCCAGGTGAGGCTGAGCTGTAATACAGGGTGTAAGGAGATGAGGAGTCCCATATAGGGAACAGTTTTGGGAACTGGTTAGAAAAGGTGATTCCTTAGTGCTCCTGGACATGATGGTGCCTGGATATCATGGCAGGCAGACACCAGAGCAGGCAGGAGTCTGGTGTCTTACCAGAACAGGGCTGGATCCAGTGGGGCAGGCTGCTCTAAACATAAGCTCTGGCCCAAAACCACAGAGACATGGTGGAGTTTTCACCATACCCAGCTCTCCATGTACCGCAGGCAAAGTTGGCTGTTATTGGGAGCCAGGTCAGTGCCCTGTCCCAGCAGCAGGGAGAGAGGGGAGAAGTAAGAGGAGCACCTTCATGCCCAGCTCCAGGAACATGTCTGTGCCTTTATGTCTTCTCTTCAGTGCTCTGCTCCCCAGGATCATCACAGCCGATTTCCACAGGATGAGGCAGGGAGCAGAAGAAATCCCCAGGGAGAGACACACTTGCTCAGCCTTGTCTCTCCTTCCTACCACCCTCTCTGCCCTGCTCCTCTTCCCCTCCTGGCTCACCCTACTCCTCACAAGCCCACCCTCTCCTCTCTGCTAGTGAGGCTGATGCTGAGCTCAGCACAGCTGCAGTTCCAGGCTGAGACCGGGAAGCAGGATAAGCTCAGAAGGCGAGCTTTCAAAATGTCTGCTTGTAAACTCCCTCTGATGTGACCCAGAACATCTTCCAATGCCTTCTGCATTGGCTGCCAGGCCTCAAGGAGGGAGGTGTTCTTGATGGAGGAGGTGGGGAACAGAGAGGAGCATCTGTGTTTGTGCATGTGCGTGATGGGAAAGGCAGGAGGCTTAACTAGATGGCAATCACACCTTCCATCAGCCACCTCAGCTGAGTTACTGAGGCAAACCTGCACCCTTGAAGCCTCCTTTGGTTGGTATTGTATGAGAAAGTCCTCTCCAGCAGCAGTTGGTACCTCTCAGTTTGAGGGCATCAGCCTGGACCTGTAGAGAGTATGTGCATCATCATCTACAGGTCTAATGGTCACTCGTGGACTGATCCCTGAAGAGGAAATTAGGATTTTCTCTGTAGGGACTCATCTTAAATAGGCACCAGCAGCAGCACTGTGGCTGACACAGAGGTCTTGTTGTTTGAGGACAGAATGAGTGTTGAATGGCAGAGCAAAGGGGTTCAGCAGCAGTGGGGGGGCATGAGGAGATGAAGGAGCTCCATGTCACAGAGCCTGGGGTCTATGTGGGGAAAGCCCTGACAGCCATCATGTCTCCCACCTGCCAGTTCCTCCCACAAGGGCCTGTGTCACTCCCGAATTACAAGGCAATTAGCTCTCATTTGACTGATGATGAGCTGCCCCTGATTAGTGCTAAACAAAGCTTTGTGCCTTTGGAAGCCAGAGACTGGAAAACCCCATTGAAATCTATTCATCTAATTGCCAGGCCTTCAGCGACAGCCACCCACTCCCCAGCATCACAAAGCTCCCCTGCCCCAGCTCCTCCCCGGCAGAGGCAGCTCTGGGAATTGCTCGCTTAGTAAACTGCTTGCAATAATAAACTGAAAATGTGAGGTCCAAGGGAAACAGGAAAGCAAAAATGAGCCACACACGGTAAAATAAGGGGAGACTCCCCACTGGGGAGACCCCAGCCCAGTGCAGCAGCGTCAGCAGAGAGAGCTCACTCCAACCTAGTTCCTGCTCCAGCTCCTCCCAGTCCTCCCTGTGCCATCCAGTAACATCACCCTTACTCCTGCCTTTGCATTCAGCAGAAAGCCCAGGTGCCCTGCTCCTTATTCTGTGTTCAAGTCATGAAATCACAGAATGGTTTTGGTTGGAAGGGACTTCGAAGATCATGTGGTTCCACCCCCCTGCCCTGGGCAGGGACACCTTCCACCAGCAGAGGCTGCTCCAGCCCCTGTCCAACCTGGCCTTGAACTCCGCCGGAGATGGAGCAGTCACAGCCTCTCTGGGCAGCCTGGGCCAGGGGCTCATCTCCCTCACAGCACAGAATTTCTCCCTCAGATCTCATCTCAATCTTTCAGTTTAAAACAGTTGCCCCTTGTCTTATCTCCCCATGTCCTGGCAAACAGCCCCTCCCCAGCTTTCCTGGAGCCCCTTCAGGCACTGGGAGGCCACTGTGAGGTCTCCCCACAGCCTTCTCCAGCCTCAACAGCCCCAGCTCTCTCAGCCTGTCCTCATAGTAGAGGGAGTCCCGTCCTCTGATCATTTTTGTGGCCTCTTCTGGACTATTCTCTTCCAGGGAGGCAAGTGAATCCATCTGTGCCTGCCTCAGGACTGGGCTCTTGACAGTTATGATGTCCTTGAGGATGTGAGCTCTCCCTTCCTGCTGCCCCTGTGATGGCAGCCCTGGCTACAGGCCCCCAGGCCAGCACAGGAACCACAGCACATGGAGCAGGAGGAGCTGGAGAGAGCCTAGTCCTTCAGGACAGTCCAACATTGACCCCAAACATGTGGTTCATTCTTGAGAGCCACCAGCATTCCCATGAACTGCTGTCAGGGCTGAACACACCTTGAGCCCAGTCACTGCTGGAGCTTTGCCAAGGCTGCCCATGAGAGAACTTCCTGGGAGAGATTCCCCCCCAAATCCACAACAGAATAGCTGCCCTTCTGCCTCCAGCCTGCTTTCTGTCTTCTTTGTATTGCCTTTTTTTTTTTTTACATCTCTAAATTAGAGAGATAGCTCCCAGAAGCTGTGCTGGGAACCCTTCCCTGCCGGAGGAAAAGGCAGAGCCAGCCCAGTCCCTGGCACTGGTGTTCTTGCCTGGTCGTGCTCAGTAGAGGAAAGACAAAGAACCTGCACACACTCCGTGCATCGTGCTGACCAAATCCCCAAGGGCTGGTTCACTGTGGGATGAGTTTTTGCAGCTTCTGGGAAGATCACGTAGCACTGGCTTTTGAGGGATGGGTACAGACAAGACACTGTTCCTCCTCCTCCTATTCTTCCTCCTTCTCCTTTGTGCATGGTGATTACCTGGGCTCTGGGTAGGAAAGCAAGTTCTTATCCCCTTCTCTCTCAGCAGTCTTGGCCTTTTCTTCTTTGTGGGGAAATTGTGGTGTTAAGGCAAAGGAAAAAACAAACCGGGCTGTAAATGTTGTTTAGCCCATGCATGAGCTGCTGTGGTGGAGGAGTAAAGCAGCACCACGGCCCCTCTGTTAATCATATCAGCCAGAGCTGACCCCATACGGCCTTTGAGGAGAGAGACTGTTATCGTTCCCTTCAGATTTTCTCCTTCTTTTTGACCTAGATTTCACGTTCCAGAAATAGCTTTCTCTGACATACCAGCAGGAAAGGGATTAGAGAGAGAGAGGGGGAGAGAGAGAGAGAGTCTGAGTGTGAGAGTGTGCATTGCCAAGCAAGGATTCTGTTGCATGATCCACCAGTGTTTGTAAGGGAATAAACAGCCACCAATACATGTTCACTGATCTATTCATATGTCTGTAGGACACAAATTTATGACAACTGCTCCTCACCGTGCTTACCTGTCCATTTTTCACCTCTCCTGATTTCCCTGGGGAGCCTGTAGCCTGGCTACAGCCCCTCCCCCCCAAACTGAGACTTGACATCCTCCTGCCTCGGCAGAACTGCACTCAGGGATCTTTGTGCCAGGTTTTGGCAGTGCCCAGCTCAGCTTCCTGTTGGCTGTGGCACCCGGTGGGGAGCTGCAGTGGGCTTGAGCCACTGGGAAATGTCACTCACCCCCAGCCCCAGGTTGGGGGTTCTGCAGCCCTCACATGATACTGTGCCGACATGGGGGAGGTGGAAGAGCTGCCCACAGACTAAATAGCAGGAAGCAAGCACAGCTCCAAGGTCCCAGCCAAGCCTGCCCTCTCCCAGCAGGGGCCATCAAGACAGAAGGGCAGCTGCCAGTATTTTCCTTTGGCAATATGGTCAGAGAGCCAAGCCCTTCTTGTTGCTTGCTTTTATCAGTCTTGATGGCAGGGGAGAGCATGAGTAGTGCTGTCCTCATGGGTGAGGAGGAAAAAAAGCCCCAAGAGATGCCTCTGCTTGTTCAGAGCCTCTGGGAGCAGCAGCAGGGAGACTGCATGGCATAGTGCTCTGTCCATGAGGCTGTGTGGGTTGGAGAGCCATGTGCCAGGCATGGCAGACACCCACAGTCTCTTCTTGGGCTGAGGGTCCTGGCAGCATCATGGCACTCTGAGCAGTCTGGAAGAGCACAGAGCTGCCCTGGCTCCAGGCCACCACACATGCCTCTCTCAGTCCCTGCTGAGGTGATGCTCAGCACCTCTCTGCGCCTCCCTCCATGGCCAAGGAGCCCATGTGGTGGCTGGAGCAGCCCAGTAGTGACTGGTGATGGTCTCAGCAAGGATTCACTTTCCAGGCCAGGGGCTGGGTGGGGTTTGGGACAGCCGTGACCCTGGTCTGAGCGTCATCAGAGTTTCAGACAGTGCAGGCAAATGAGGATTCTTTGTGTGTGTTTTTCTTGTTCTGAGTTCCTTTTCCTCTCCTTCATGCTTTGCCATTACTTTTCCCATCTCCTGAGCTATTATGAGGGTATTCCTGAGAGTTCAGGATCAGCCTGCAGCCTGGCAGAGCCACACTCACTGTGGCCAAGAGACTCTCAGCCCAGAGCTGCTCACCACCCCTGCCCCAAATCTGGCTGAATGGGAAACAGGTTTTCTTGTTTCCTTGGTGGGCAGCTGTTGCAGGCAGAGTGAATGAATTCAGTAGTAAGAGAGAAGTAAAAAAATATTTATTAACTGAAGATAATGATTAACAAAATTTGATAATAAACATGACAGTGTTTTACAAGGTTTTATGTCAAGGTACACTCTATTACTTACTGCATAGAGAATAGGGTCAGACAAACTGTCAGGGAGACCCTCCCGTTGAGTCACAAAGTTCAGAAAGGACCCCCCAGACTTGGTCAATGGTTTATCTCTAAAAGATTATAAGAAGGAATAAGATTATAAGAAGGAAATTGTTTACAGTGAGGGTGGTGAAACACTTGAACAGGTTGCCCAGAGAGGTTGTGGACGCACCTTCTCTGGAGGTGTTCAAGACCAGGCTGGACATGGCACTGAGCAGCCTGATCTAGTGGGAGATGTCCCTGCCTATGGCAGGGGGGTTGGAACTCGATGATCTTTAAGGTCCCTTCCAATTCAAACTATTCTATGATTCTATATTTACAGTCATCCTTTATATCACCTAGCTAAAATTTCAAAGTTTGTAGCATGCTATTAGTCACTGAGAATCTGTTGTGGCAAAGAATCTCTCAACCTCGAAGAGCAGAAGCATAGATCCTTAGGCAAGCGTCCTCACTCAAGGGGAGATCCTGGTGAGAAGCCACTGCCAGAGAGGAGAGCTCAAAGGGCTCTAGGGCTGTCTGCTATTTATAGAGTAAGATAATTGACATATAGTCATATTCTCATGGGAAGAAGGTGCCCCCTCCTCAACTATGCTTTAAGGTCCAGGAGCAGCTCATCACACCTCCCATTGATGGCTATGGCTCAAGCAGGAGCCAGGGGAGAGAAAGCGGGGGGAAAGGGGCAGAGCACACCCCCAGCAGTGGAGGGGAGAGGCTGAGGATGCAGGTACTGAGTCAGGGCTGACCCTAACCAGATCCATGGCCACTGTGCCTGAGAGCAGCAGCAGCAGATCCACAGCAAGTGCCATGGCTGCCAGAGCCAGCTGGGTGTCTCTCCTCACTGCAGACCAGCCCTTCCCTACCCCACCAGACCAGCAGCCCAGAGACTACAAATAGACCAGAGTATCCCAGGAGTGATGGTGCCACGAGGAGTTGGGGCAGCCACACAGCAGCTTCACTCCTGCCCAAGGGCAGCATTCTGAGGCAGCACACCAAAACCACTGGCACCCTGCCTCACGGTGTGCTCTGGCCTCCCACCTGCAGCCTGGGCAGCCTCACACTTCACGTTTCAGGTGGGATTGGAGGGATGGAGCTGGACCCAGGATGGCTCTGCCAGCAGACGCTCTGCCTGCAGTCCCACAGCCTGATCCAGTCTTGGTCCCTTCCGTACATCCATCCTCCCAGTTCCTGCTGGGGCAGCCTCACTGGGAGGCACAAAAGCCAGCACCGGTGCCAGGAGGCCCAGCTCCATCAGCTCCCTGGAGCCTGGCTGGCAAATGTGTCACCAGTGGCACGTGTCCACTCAGGGAACTCACTGCTTCTCCCCCATTTTCTTTTCCCTGATGGAAATTCCCTCCTGCTGGAGCCACGGCTGGGCCGCGGCCCTGCAGCAGCATCACCCCGCAGCCAGAGGGGTGTGCCGGGCTGCTGGGTACCAGGGGCGGTGGCAGCGCAGCGGGGCTGTGTCACCCTGACACCCAAACCCACTCCTGCGTGGGGGCGTGTGACGGGAAAAAAGTCACCGTGGCAGGCGCGGCCGCAACAAGGAGACAAAGCTCCTGCG
>VZTY01004628.1:120097-169733 GCA_013400935.1 Turnix velox
TGCATGGCTCCGGGCGGGGGTGCCGCGCTCCGCCTGCCTACCCCCCTCCGTGCTGCCGCCGCCGCTTGCCGGGCCCGCCGCTCCGCCGCCATCGCAGGTGGCACTTCCGTTTCCCACGCGCGTCTCGGACCCTCCGCGGGGCGGGGGGAGGGGGGTTCCGGGAGCGCCCCGTTCTCCCCCGCATGCCGCCTCCGCTGCGTGGGCTCTGCGGGGGAGTGGGGGAGGTGGCGCTGGACCCGGACGGCAGGAGCTTGGGGTGGCGGCGATTCAGGCCGGGGCTCGGGGCCTGCGGGGGTCCCTGAGCTGCTGGGGTGGAAGGGAACGGTGCTTGGCTGAGTGCCTGCTCCGCCAGGCAAGCCCCTTTTGCTCTTGAAGGAGGTGTTTGGGTTTTTCCTCCCCTGGAGAGGAGGGCGCATTGTCTGGGTGAGGCTGAACGTTGGGGGCTCCTAGAGCCGACACCTCCTGGCCCAGGGGCCGTTGGAAAGTCTCAGCTGTAACCGGGAGTGGCTGCTCTGACCCCCCCGGCCCTCGCCCAGGCTTGGTGCTGTTGCCCCTGGATGCAGCCTCGGGCGTACCCTGCTGTACTGAGGGGGTTGCCGTTGGTTTTGGGCAGTCGGGAAGTCTAGGTGTTAATTTCTACTCCACTCTTCGTAACAAGGTTCAAAAAGGAGGGTTATTAATAGGATGTTGTTGATAGGACTAATAAATCTCACTTATTCCGCAGAGGTACGGACCTTGACCCTGAGCTGTGCAGGGGCAGCTTTTGTTTGAGACAGGAATGAAATTGGGCACCTCTAACTCCTGGACTGTGTCTTGCCACTTGGGGGAGGAAAAGAAGAAGGGAAAAAAAAAACCCAACCCACAGCATGTGGCATCAGATCCTAAAATAAATCCCATTCATGTGGGATGATAGCAAGCCAGATTGCCAACTTGTGTAAGTTGGCAGACTTGACTCCAAATGATTTCTCTGGTAATTCCTCTTCCAACAGGAGTTCAGTACCATGGAGTTACCCGTTCTGTAGGCATGAAAGGAAGGAGGCCTGACCCATGACCAGATCTAGCCTGCTTGGCTTTCTTGTGTGCACACTCTGCAGCCTTACCCAGGTGTTCAGGGGGTGGTTATCTGTCACTTGCTGTGACTTGGTGCTATTGGGGAAGACCAAAAAGATTGTCTTCAAGGTGAGAGCACTGAACTGCTCCAAGCTGGATCTGTGTCTGTTGATGTGACTTGTGTTCTGCCACAGTCCTGTGAGAATTTGTGGTGTGGCTGAGGACCTGGGATCTGTTCCTTGGCTCCTCAGGAGCAGGGTGTAATGGGGAGCAATGTGCTGGTTTGGCAAAGACAAGGTGACCCTGCACAGCCCCCCATCAGGTCCTCCTTAGGAAGTATGGTAATGAGGGACCTTGATTTGTGTGAAAATGTGGTGGGGTTTGGGGGACCATGGAGCACTCCCAGGCCAAGAGGTACCTTTGTGAAACTTGTTGGGCCTGTAGTTGGGGCTCCCAGTGTCCCAGCCCTGCTGACAGGGCAGCCCTGTGCTCAGCTGCTGCCCAGAGCTTGTGTTTTGCCTCGCAGCTGTGACAGTCAGTGTTGGATCCTTGGTTGTTTAGTCTGTGTGTGAATTTTAGATTTGGGGACACTACTTAGCTCAAGATTATTCGTCTGCTGCCCTGGTCCCATGTGTAATGACTGCACAGAGACCTGCTGCTCTGTTGAGCTCATCCTTTGCTGTGCAATAGAATTTCAAGTGCTTTTAATAGATAACTAAATAACTGCCAGGCACTTACAAATTGCTCTGTGTCAGTTTGTGTCTCCTGTATAGATTTTCCTGTTGCTTGTGTCCAGCCTTAGAAAGTTTGAATTGAATTGTTCACTGTGCCCTGTAAAAGCCACCCTGTTACACTTCATTGTCCCAATTGTGTCCCCTGTGCCTGCCTACAGGAGTAAGGCTGCAAAAAGCTGTCATGTGACAAGGCTTGGGTCTATCTCCTCAGCTGATACCTTTGCTCTGTGCAACAGCCTCAAAATATTCTTTAATGAATTGAGGAGCTGTAATTGGATTCAGTGCAGTGCAAGTTGCAGGAACATATGTGAGTTGGGAGGATTAAGGCTGTGTGTGCGGGTGGCCTCATTCAAGAAAAATCCACTTTAATTTTTTCCCTGAAAAGTTGTCAGTGCGTTCATTCTTAGAGCAGATTTTTTAAAGGGTGGGGAGAAATACAAAGTATGATTGCTATTTGCTTTGAAAAGTGATTAGAACTCAGGCTGTGGGATAAAGTTCTGTAAAGGCTGTAGTTGGAGATGAACTCATATCCCTCTGGAAAAGCTCAGGAAAGAATGATCTGATCATTCCCTTCTCTCCTGGTCTCCATGCCAGCCTGCTGCCTGAAGAGAGAGAGAAGCATGGGGACAGGATGGTACCAGGCTGTTTGACATAAGCTACCTTTAAACAAGTGGAAGTTAAACAATCTGCAGATGGACTCATTAATGAGGAGAGTGGGAATTCTGTCCACTTCAATTTGTCTTGCAAAATTAATGAACTGCTGGCCCTCTGGGGCATATGGGAACATTAAATCAGCCTTCTGTCCCCTGGAGAAGTGGTGGGCAAGGGTGACACAGCCCCATGGCCTAAGTCCTGCCCTGGGCCTTTATCCTGTGCTTTTCTGCTCTTCCAGGTTCTGGCCATAAATCCAGGCAGTACCCTTTCAAAAGCTGAAAATAATGCTCATCTGCTCTAATTTTACAGGCAACAAAAGGTTGGTAGGGCAGGACCAGTGTGTACACAGCACAGGGTGGGCTGCTGTCAAGGGCAGGTGACAAGCAGCCCAGGGGCAAGTAATGCTCCTTCAGGAGATTGTTTGATTTCTGCAGTGGGCCGGGCTGGGGGTTATGTACTCTAAAGCATCTTCCCAAATTTCCTTGCAGCATTTGAAAACTGTGAGGGGTAATAGCTGAGTTCTGATTCCTTCCTGCTTCCCCTGAGGAGTTCTTGGTGTAGGGCTTTCTCCTGCACTGTGAAATTCCCAGTAAACGCACAGAGGGGTAGCTACACTTACTGGGATGTAAGAAAGATGTCTGATACCTACATGAGGACTGCAGCCTGCCTGCTGCTTTGTCATAGCAGATGGTGCACACAGGAACCTGCATATCCTTGCTGCCTTTTGGGGTTTCCTTTGTCACCTCTTCTGGCAACACCAAGAAAATGCAAACAGTCCCTTTAGAAGGGAGACAGACCTGAGCTAGGTTGTCACTTGCTGCATCAGACAGGAGTGTTCAAAAGGGTGTAAGGATGCAAACTTTTTGAATATGTAGCTCTAGTGTTTACATCAAGGACATGTTGACTGTCTTGTGTACCTTATTTAGTACTCTTCATTAAAGCCTCCAGGTTTCACTGAAATGATCTATTTTGATGAGATCAAAGCTTAAGCTACTGTGTTGCATCTCCAGTTTGAAGCTGGCCAAGAAACTTAGTTGGATATTTCAGAGATAAATTCCTGTTTTTGGTGCATGTCTGTCAGAGTTGGAATTAAAGCAAAGATTAGAAGGTGCCATTCTGCTGATGTGCTGTCATACTGCAATGGGATATTTGATGAAAGCTGAAAAGGTACTTAAGAGTTGATAAAAGGGAATTTTTACTGCAAATTCTTGTCATGAGATTAGTTAAACTTCTGAGATCTGTGTTTTGTTTTTCATGTTTTGGGCACAGGTGAGGCTCTAGCTGAACAGAAGCCCCAGCAGGGCACCAGTTGTACCTAAGAAGGATCTCTCAGCCTAAAGTTTCCTGCCCAGGGTGGGCATATATACAACTGCCTTAAGCTGGAAGTTAAATCATGGATTTTATGTCTCTCCTAGGCCTTATGTAGAAGACAACTATTCATGTCTGAAGTAGGAGACAGTGTTCCAAAAGCTACTGGGGAGTTTGTCCTCAAGGGGGTTCCTGGACCCTCTCCTTGAAGCAGTGCCAGAGCAGTGTAGTTGTTGGTGAGAGCAGTGTGTGTCAGCTGGGGAGGCAGCACCGCTGTACAACTGGCCTTGTGGTCACTGGTTTGTTGGAAAGCATTTTCTTCATTGTTTGAACCCTGAGGCTTTTGTCAGCCTCTCAGTCTGGCTGGAACACAGGGTCCTGAGTCACAGCATTTTTGTCCAGGAACTCTTCCAGGTTTTGGTGTGCTCTGTTGACCAGCTCCCAGGGCTTTCTTGTCTGACCTGCTGCTCCAGCCTGGCCTGGGCTGAGAATCTTGGCCTCTTGGCGCTGCTGTAAGTGCGAGCATGGTGAGCTCTGGGGCAGAACAGAGCTTGTACGATGTGGACTGGGAGTGTCTGGAGGAGAAGGTGGGTTTTGGAAGGTGGGTGTCAATATAATAGAGCTGGAGATATTTTTCCAGGTACTGAACAGCTGCTTCTTCTGATCCTTTGGAAGGAAAAGGGTGTTGTTCAGTGGTCTTACCTACTCAGCTCTGTTCCTGAACAGAGCAGCCACTCTGATAAGGAAGCCTTGAGTTTAGTGACCCTAGGGTTTGCGATGTGTTGAGAGAAGGCTGAAAGCAGGGAAATCCTGGATGCTGGGAGGTGGAGATCTGCTCTCCGGCAGCCTGTGCCCTGGCCTCAACACTGCTGCTGTTGGCCTCTCTGCCGGGGTCCCGGTGGGATGGCGGTGCTATACCCCAGCCCAACCTGCCCACGGGGGGCTGTCTCTCAGAACCTGCTTAGGTCAGACTCTGAATGGGGCAGAGATGGGGCCGTTGTTGGAAGGGACACAACCAGCATGTGCCTCTGTCTGTCCGGCTGCTGCAGCTGTCACAGCCTGTGTGTCACTGGGCACTAGCCCCCACTTTGGGCCGGTTTTACCGCTTTAATGCCTTTTGGTAGCCCCTCCCGGGCACGGTGTCGGTGTGGCGTCAGGACTGAAGAAATACCATAAAAAGGGAGTCGGTGCCTTCGGAGAGGGCGTTTCCCGGGAGGTGCCCGGAGCTCGTGTGACCCCGGTTTGTCTCGGTGTGACTCAGCGGCGGCTCATCTCGCTCTCTCCGGCTGCCAGAAGCGCCGCCGCCGTGTGGCCCCGGCATCCGCTGTCCCCAGCGCCGCCCGCGCTTTGCGGCCGCCTTAGGGTGCGGGGAGCTGCTCGGGCTCGCTCCCGGTCCCGCTGCCGGGGCCGCCTTCTCCCGGTGCTGCGGGGACACCCCGCGCTCAGGCGGTATTTGCCGTTGCCGTGCCGCTTTGAAGCACAGCGGCTCGGCCCTCCCTGCCGGGAGCGGAGCTGGTGCCCCGGGGAGCCCGGCCTGGCCCGCTCCGTTCCTGGGGAAACTCTTCCTCAGTCTCCCCTGTGTGGGAGGTGCCAGCGAGCTGTACAGCGGGGCTGGAGCCGTCTGTGCCCCGGGCGGCTCCTCCTCGGGGCCCCGGTACCGAGCGACAGAACGGGGCTGCTGCTGGTGTCTAGCAGCGACAAACTGAAGGGCTGTCTCCTTTCTTCTGTCACTGCTCTTTTTATACTTACCTTTGATCTATTCTTCCTTTTTTCTCCCAAAGACTCTGAATATCTCGGGTGCTGAGGGAGGTAGCTCTAAAAATAAACTTTAGAGGCTGGTTATTTCCGAAGCCATTTCTTCTGCTTCTCTCGGGTTTCTTTCCCTTTGATAGCTGATGTCTTTGTCTAGGACTGCAAAACCAGTTCAGAATCGTGTTTTCTGGCCTCTTCTAGTTCTTGCTGTTGGCAGACACGGGCTGGCTGTGGGTGATGGGGAGTGTGACAGCAGGGGGATGTGATTGCAGTTCTTGGTGAACAAGTTCAAGTGCGAGGAATGTACGTGAGGCCAGAATGAGCTCGGGGGGGGGGGAGGAAATTGGCTAAATCCAGGTGACTGGCTTGAGGATGTCCTGCTTCTCAGAAGTGTGCCACAGGATAGCTGGGTGAATCCCAGCAGTAGCCCCACAGTTACTGCTGTTGCACATGGAGTGACTTGACCAGGCTGAAGTGTACAAAGGCTCTCTCTTGGATGGGCTCTGACTGAATTGCTGCTGCTGCAGTAGTTGAGGGTACCTGTTAAACCTATTTTATGCTAATCCTTGTAGTGTGGTGTTTTTTGGTGTTGCTTTTTTAGGCTAGCTCAATTAGAGCTTGAACCAGCTGTGCCCCTTATCACAAAACAGCTGCTGACCTGATGGCTGCCCAGCCTCCTCATGCTGTGATCTTTCCAGAGCTCGGGACCTGCATGTTGTGTCCCTTCCAAGAGAGAGGTGCCTCTTTCCCATGGAATTGTGTGAGAGGAACAGAACAGCTCTGGGAAGCAGCAACATTACCCTTCAGGTTTTAAACCCCGGCCGTGAGCCCAGTAAGTGTGTCTGCATTCTGGCTGCTGCTTTGTGTGCAGAGCTCCTCACTCCATGGCCTGACATAATGCTGTGGCTCACACCTTCCAGCTTGCTTTCTTGAGTATACCCTCAGCTTATTCATGGGCTGCTGCAGTATTTGGGCTTGCTTAATTAAGCAAAGTGTACTCCTGAATGTAGCTGGTGGTAGGATCGATCTGTAGGCAAAGCAGAGGGGCCAAAGGCTTGTGATACACCTTAGCAGCAGTTCTGCCATGGGGACTTCCCATCAGCTTTGTGTTGCTCCTGGGTACTCTTAGAACTACCCATCAGTTGCCTTATCTATGGGACTGCAGCAAGTGCTTCCTGACTGACATGCTCTGAAGGGTGGAGAATGGAGATCAGTCAGGGACTTGGATTTGCACAAGCATCTCCCCAGCAGCACCTAAAGCATTTAACTTTAGACACTAGCAGAGATTATTATTCCTCTGCCTCTCATGGATTTGGAGGTTGCAAACAAAACACCATGATCTAGATAACTAGAGGGTCCAGGTCTTGTCATCTGTTTCATGTCTTAAGCAGACTCCATCCTTGGAGGTGGAGTCTTCTCTGGCATCACTGTGGGATGATTGCCTTGGGCTGGTTTTCTTTATGTGTGTGTGTGTCCCCACACATGCATGCTAATTGCAGCACGCTGAAAAGCACTTGGGAGGCTTTGCTTGACTGTGGTGGGCTCAGAAGTCTCCAAAGCATGTGGGCATGCTGCATTGTAAAAAACATCTTGATGTGAGAGAGGAAAGATTATTTCTTTGATCTGGGCTGTGTTCAGTGTGTGCGGGAGCTGGAAGAAACTAACAGTATCTTGGGTTTGCTGGTCTAGATGGGCTTTTTTTGTACTTAGTCATGATTTGGGGGGGTTGGGTTCAAATTAAACAGAAGGGTTTTATTGCTGGAATGATGTATTTTCTTTAACAGCTTCTTTTTTGTTAATTACTACTATGGCTCTGGCCACAAAGGAGCTTTCTTGTCGTAACTGGCCTCCGGTTTGGGTTCAGTCGTGTTGCCTATCACTATGGAAACGGTTATGATGTCACAAGCTGTGGCATCACTGACAAGTGGCCAGGAGGCAGTTGGCAACATTCCCCTTGCCCTATCCACCCCAGTAATCAGTAGCTGGGAGGAGAAAGCAAAACAGCTCAATAGGGTTTGGGGAAAATGGGGCTTTTAAATGAGCCTGAATTACAGCTGTGTTTTTCAGGCTGTTCAGTAGCGCTGGTGCAGAGGTAATGTAATCACTTTCTCAGAACTCTCTCAGTTGCTGTGTCTGTTGTTGAGCTGTTGTGGTTAATAAATGGCAGGAAACTCAATCTCCAGCTACTGCTGCCCTGCTTCAGTTGAGCCCTGTTAGTGAACACCAGTGAGGTTGAAAACCCCAGTACCACCCGCCTGCCTTCATGTCCCGACCCATTACTACTTGTGGCTGGATAACAGGTATCTGAGCTTCTCTGGCCAGCTCTCCTAGCAGCCAGAAAAGCTATTGCAGGACCAAGGTGACAGTCTGAGAAACTTTTGGGGATCTCTTGCCTTTACAGTGTTTCTGAGGTGGCTGTTTCTGCTGTGGGAATACTTGGGGAAATAATGGAATAGCTGGGTGCTGAGAGCTGTGTGGTGAGATGATGAGAGCCAGCAGGGTTTAACTCATATTCCCTCCTGTGTGAGCACAGTGGAGATGGCAGTGGGGCAAAGAAACGGGCTTAATTCTGCTCTTTGCCAAAATCCTGAGGATGGACTTACTGACTGAAATTGTCACTGTGGAGCCATGTGTGAGGGTGTTCTCTGCTGTCTCTTCCCTGCCTGTGGCTTCAGTTTTCTCTCTCCTCTTGTAAGGGGTCCAAGAGCCTGGCTCAGCATTCTGGATACTGTGTCTTGAGCTCTGACAGCCTACTCAAATATTAACTAATCTCTGCCTGATTAGTGAGAGGCAGGATGATCTTCAGTGCCTGAGCTAACAAGCAGGGAGCCTGTGCTCTTCAGTTGCTTGTCACTTGATTAAAGGGCTTTGTTGTAGCTGTGGCAAAAGTGTGTGATCTGTAACTTTTCTATTTGTATGAGGCTGATGTTTGGGAGGGGGTGTGTAGGTTTTCCCCTGAGGGATGGATCTGGAGCTGTGGAGTGAGCTGGGTGCTGTGCCTGCACCACTTGGCTCAGGCTGCTCTGGCTTGTAATCTGTCGGGGATGAGGCTTGCTTGGCAAGCACCAGGGTACATCATCTTCCTTGTGCTTTGCTTTTTTTAAGCAGCCTTGTACTCAGACAAAAGGGGTAAAATCCCGTGTAACAGGGAAGCTAAAACAAATTGACTTTTCCAGCACGAGAGAAATTTCTGGCTGTTTTCCTGGAAGGATCAAAACTTTCTTCCAGCACTTCTGCTGACAAGATTTCTTTTTTCTAATTTATTTTCTGAATTGCTGGGCTTTAAGATCAAAGGTTAGAACAGCTCATAGCGCAGTGTTTCTCCCCTTGTCTTTTCCCTTGGAAGCTTGATGAGTATCCCGTTTAGCATGAAAATGTGACTTGAAGGACAGCTGCATTTGAATCATGTTAATTTGTGTGATGTTAAAATATAGCTGTCTGTCTGAAGATGCTAAAACCTGTTTTTTTCAGCAGTGTTGGTTAAAAACTGTAGGGAGTAGAAAATGTTTTAATTCTTCCCTGATGATGGTTGAATCTGTACCGATTGTGACTAGGGCATTGAAGCTGCCTACATCCAGGCCACTGGGCTGTTAGATTTCTAGCCCTGTAGTGACTCTAGAGGAGCAAGTAAAGGCATAAAGGGATAAGACTGAAACTGTTTAAAAGGACTGCAGTTTGCAGGCAGATGTCATTCAGGAAGAAAAGTTAAAAGCTCATGTACAAATTATGCATGGTTTGGAAGTTCAGATGTTGTTTTTCACATCCTTTCAATTTTCAATGCATGTAGAAAACTACCTCATCTATGGGAAGGGTAAAATGAAGTTTCCCTTGATACAGCAAAAAAGCTAATTCCAAAGTATTTAGAAATTGCCATTAAAGGTTATGAATAGATGGCTTCCTAGAAGGAAGCTAGCACTGTCCTTACTCATGGGCTTGTCTAAACGCAGTTAAACCCAACACATTCCTTCACTCTATGAGAAGTTGCTGTGAAATGACTCTTTTGTTCAAAATAAGACTGCCTGGAGTTCCTTATCCCCCACATTTGTTCATGGCCTGGGGGGGGTCAGCTCAGGATAATTCTGTGAATGAGTCCATGACCTGATATTCCCAGTCACTCTGTTCTTATGGCAGTGATGACCTTTGGCAGGCTCAACTGCCAGGTTTACATCAGATAATCTTGAGTACCTCAAGTGTAAGGTTCCATTCTATGTAGGGAGTAGAAGAGGCTGTGCAAGCTGGCTTTTTTGTACCATTGTCTTTCCGAAATTTGAAGAATCTGACTGAATTAATGGTGCTCTGTGGGGATCCCGAAAGCTTTTCTCCTTTCCCTGTTGCTTCAAGCAGGTAGCTCTTGCAGGTGAGGAATGGGATCATCCAGCTCTGAAACGGGCTCAACTGGAGCAGCTCTCAGGAGTGACAGGTCTCAGGGAATTACTGCTTGGTTCTTCTGTAGCTGCTGTTACAAAGGAAGCTCTGTCAGGTTTGTGCTGCTTTGGGGAGTAAGAGGTGAGCAGGAGAAGCAGAGACCTCTTCTCTGTCACTGCTGTGCCGTTGACATGAGCTTTCCTTGCTCTGGCTCTGCAGCTTCTTTCCTGCTGACCCCAGAAGGGCTGCATTGACCAGGCTGGGCTTCAGCACAGGTTCTTTCACCTTGCCATTGTATTGTACAATGTCCTCTTCCCCATGGCAAGCCCTTTCCCCTAGTTCTGGGTGATTTCTTGAATGCTTCAGACTGGTTTCAGTGGCATCTCTAACAGCTGACACACTTGCAGAAGGAAGAACTGAGGCGTGGGTGAGGGTTTGAGAGTCAGACCAGAAACATAACTAATGTCCTACAAATTCTTGTGGTGATCTGAGTTCTCTGAAATTCAGACACAGGGGCAACATACCTTTCATTAACACAAAATTTAAAAGATGCCTTTGTAGAAGGCTGTCACCTACAGGATGGTAAGCAATGTTTGGATGTGAAGAGTGAGTATGCAGGATAACTCTGCAAAGTGTCTGAGATATTAAGGGTAATGGTATTCCTCCCTGAAAGTTAAGGTAGTGAACATTACTACAAGTTGGCTTGGGCTCTGCAGAAGACTCAGCAGCAGTTGGTTAAGGTCTGTGACTTCAAGTGCATGTTCGGACCACAAGTCAGCAGGTTGTGTGCTGCCAGCCAGGACCTGAAGACAAAAATCAAGTCGTCTTGTGTGATCTCTGATAAAGACTTAGAAACTTGAGCTGCCTGATCCTGTAGCAGGCCACGTGTCTGTGTTCAGAAGTAAACAGAGCTCCTGTAAGCATCAGACATGGCCCAGAAATGGAGGCCCCTAAGTCAATGACTTTAAGTATTTACATAAGAACTGAAAGTCTCAGGTCCTAAGATGACTAAGCTGCTGTGCTTCAGAATGGTGGAGCAGGACTTTTTTTCTTGGTGTCCTTTCACCTATTAACAGCTGCTAGTTGGTGAGTAGCAAGAGATAAGAGTCTTTCTCTTTGCTTTAAATGTGTTCGTTTCTAACCCCTCAGCAAAAGGAAAATGCCTTAGCGAGCCAAAGGCTCTGCCCACTCACAGAGCTCCACTCAATGATGCAACATCACACACAGGGCACACACCAGGTGGGCAAAGGTGGCACTTGGTAATTTCAGAATTGAAGATCTCCTTGTCTGGCCAGGAGTGACACACTCCAAAGACTTGTGTCAATGGTACTTCCATACCCTCTCGCTGCACTGCAGTTTGTGTGACACCAAGGAACTTTAGGGAGTGGAGGGAAGTGTGGCTGGAGAGTGGTGTCAGAGGCACTTCTCCATCCCAGTACCTCCTCCTGCCGAGCACTAACCCCTCAGTCACCAGTCCTCAGCTGGCTGCCACTCAGTCCCCTTTGCAGCACTGCAAGGAGCTCAGGAAGAGCGCATTTGTTTGTGGCACAAACAGGTCTGTGTCACCTC
Source organism: Turnix velox (assembly GCA_013400935.1). Classification (NCBI taxonomy): domain Eukaryota; kingdom Metazoa; phylum Chordata; class Aves; order Charadriiformes; family Turnicidae; genus Turnix; species Turnix velox. The sequence continues at coordinate 131,530 of VZTY01004628.1, forward strand.
TTGTAGTAAGTTGTCCTCATAAACCACAAGTCCTACTTAGGCCCTTGTCTGGGTTTTCCAAATCTTCTGAGGTTTCCATGGAGCTGGACTCTGCTGCTTTAGGAGATCCCTGCATGTGCTGTGACATGGGCAAACCTATGCTTGCACATTGCTCTCCAAGTCTTTTTGATGAGAAGGGGCAGTGGCTACTGGTCCTCTGGTCTCTTGTACTGAGGTTCTCCTAGCCTGGCTGTGCATCCCACAGCTCATTCTTGCCAATCTCAGCACTGCTGTCAGTGAAGTGTGGCTGCTTTATGGCAGCTTGTCTTCTGTAGTGCACCAAGGTCCAATGGATGTGGCTGGTGGGCTGCCAGGGGAGTCTCTGCTGCTGGGCAGCACCACTTGCACTTGTCCTGCTCTATTGGTTGCTAAGTGGAGAAGATCAGAGCTGAGGTTTTAGCACATCTACAATCACAATTGTAGGACAGAAATAATTCAGCAACATCTGCTAAAGGGAGAACTTGCATGTTCTGCAGTGCAAGTTTTGCTTATGAGAGCTTTGATCTCTGCACAGTTTCCAGCATTTTAAAACTAAGGATAAAGAGTTCCTTTTTCCTTGATAGCTGAGATTTATTAATAATTTTCTTAGTTGACTTTATGGTGAAATCTCATTGATAAAATAGGTTCATTTCTTTACTGTGCCTCTGAATCAGAGGTCTCATTTTTCTGGTGCTGATAAATGCTTCCAGAAAGCAGAATGCTCAATAACATGCCTGAATGGGTACTTAGCAGCCTGTTAGGTACCCAAAGGTGAAAAGCTGGGCCTCTGTTCTCAAAGATCCTGGAAATAAGGCAGTTCAAGTGCTGTGATTCCAGCTCAGGGTGCAGCTGCTTAAGTGTTTGTGTGTTGAGGTTGTGGTTCTCTTTCTTACTTTGAGAGGCAGCAAGTGCTTGTTGCTCACCTTGCTGGGTTGCAAAGAGTCCTCTGCAGCTCTCAAGAGCAGTGACAGGGATGAGAGGAGGACCAGCTGGGTCATCTTAATTTAGGCCAACTTAATTGGGGTTTTGGGGGTTTCCGAGTATTCTCCAGAGTTTTGGGTTGTGCTGTTTCGTTCTCAGGTTCAGTGTGTCATCTTGCTCTCTGTCACCTCCAGCACTGTGAAGTGGATGAAGACTCAGAAAGGCAGTGGGACATCCTGGTGGAGGGTCTGACTAACGCCTACTGATGTCTAGAACCTCAGAAGCAATTCTCAGTGTCCTTTGCACTCTGTTGCTCTCACACAGTGACTGTTCTGCCACATAGCCTTTCTGTTGCACGTGTGAAATCTAAAGGAGATGTCAAATAACTGAAACTTAGGAAGAATCTTGGAACTGATGTGCCAGAACCAAAGCCTCAGGCAAACTTGTTCTGGCAAGGGCTGCTGAGGTGAAGCCCAGAGCAGTTTTCTGGTTTGGTGTGTTCTCTCTTCACATCCAGGACCAGGAGTCTGCAAGATCATTTGCTTACAGATCCCATCTCTAGCTTTAAAAACTGCTGTGATTGTGCTCTGCCAGTGTTACACATTGGTATGGGGAGGGCAGCTGCTGCAATCTATGCCGACAGGCAAAGGACAGAACAGCCTAGAGTGGAACTTCCTGATTGAAAAAAACAGCAGTCTGGTAAAGTGAGGCTTCCATTGATTGTGTGCATCCATGCTGGGCATCCATCCATTTGGTCATGCTCATACTTCAGTACTTCAGGATCACCTCAGAAGCAAGCAAAGAGAAAGATAAGGCTGGGATCTATAGAACAGTGAGTTGAGGATGGTTATAGATGGGATGGTGATACTCAACTGCCCGTGAAGGCTGGCTTTAGTTGGGATGGTGATACTCAACTGCTTGGTGCATTTTCAAGTATTTCCTGCAGTGGTGTGTTACACACCTGAGTGTATGCACAACTAGGGAGTAGTGATGCTTTTGGGCAAAACTGACCAGCTCATTCACAGCGACCAAAACTGTTCAATCTTGGTGTTTCCTTCTGTGCTGCCATAGCACGTGAGCTCTCTTCCTTAATTTTGAACATGGAGCAATTCTAAAACTGCTGCTCAAACGAAGAGCCCTGGGGAAAAACTGTGCTTGTCCCAGAGATGTGTCCTGCCTGGCAGCACTTGCAGAGAGTGTGTTGGATTCCAGGGACCATCCTGGCTCTCAAAGAAGGTGGCACTTGATGCTGATACTTGCCCTGCAGATTGCCACGCATTGAGTTTCCCAACCTAGAGAAACCCCAGATGATGTGGCTTTTCTGTCCTCTGCTACAATAACTGGGTGTGATCACTCTGGGATCTTGTGAGTGTGGCCCCCAGCCCAGCAGCTCCCTGGTGCTACTGGGGCAGGGCTGTGTGTGACCACCTGGCCAGGGGCAATGACAGGAACCACAGGCTCTGTTGCTGTGGGAGGGTGGATGGAATGAATATTCCCTGTTGTGCTGCCCACCTAATGCTGTGCTGTTATACTCCTGCTGCCTTTGATCTTGCAGGTGTTCATTGTGGTCTTGTGTCTATGGGTCTCATTCATGCTGACACTTGCTTCATTAAGTTGTGTGCAAGGCTTTACCTTTAACAAGGTTGCTGAGATTCCTTGGTTTATGTTGTGCTTTGCTGCTGGAGCGAGCTGTGTGCAGCATAAAGCACTCTGTGAAAGTAATGACTCCTGGTATGGAGCCACCAGGGATGGCAGATCCTGCTGCAATCAGTCTGTCCTCATGTAAATCATGCCTGAGTGGTGGCCTCTGTGTATGTGTGAAGCGACTCCTTGCTGTCACACACCCTTTCCCCAGGGATAAGACATCCTTGCTATGAGAAGGAGAAGACCTGGCTTTCACCAGGTTCTGTAAGCAGTTGAGTCAGATCTTTGTCAATTAATCTAATTGACAGCTGTGGAAATACCTCCTCTAACTATCCTCATAGTTTGATCTGCTGGTGGCTGAACAGGAGGGACCAATCCCATGGTACCCAAGGGAGGTGGCACCTCACAAGGTGCTTCCTTGCAGCCAGAGCTGCTGATGGTGCAGATCTGCAGTGGCTGATGGGGGTGATGGAAGAGCTCAGAGCCCACAGTTCAGCAATTTACTCGTGTTCCCATGGTGAGATAACTGGCCATGCATCTGTTTACAAGACAGTATCCAAAATAAGTTGTTACTGTTTTGTTTCCTCAGCTCTACCGTGTGTCTTGGTTACAGCTAGAAAAATAGGAGCAGTCAGTCTGTTGCTGGAAGGACGGAAGCTTTTTCCTTATCGGTGCTTTAATACAGAGTTGTGTTGGCCATCTCAGGACCTTGGCTGATTGGAATTCAGCTTCTCTGCTGCCATTCCCTAGGCATCCTCCTGCTTCTGGATGTCTGGGGCAGTAATAGAAGCAGCTTCACATCCCAGCCAGAGGATCAGATTCATTCTCGGGCTGATAATGCTGCTGAAGACTCTCTCCCTGGCACATGGAGAATGGTGGCTTGTGTGGGAAGGGCTCTCCCAGCCCATTCTGTGCTTGTGCAGGAACCAGCCAGGGAATAATCCCGCTGTGAGAGGGTGCTGAGAGCCTCACTGGAGCCAGCGGTGTGTGGGGAGCAGGCTCTGCTTGGGGGAAACTAGGACATTAGTGACAACTGTGTTTGTATCTGGGATTGTACCAGCCCTTTACTGACACAGGGTTGGAGGGAGCAGGAGACCTTCCTGCTCTTCACCAGGTTCCTGTAATGGGAAGATGATAGAAATCATACAACTGAAAATTAAAGACACTTACTTGATGTTGTCCCACCTCTTCACTTTGCACAGGACCATTCATTTATCTTCAAAAGCATTTGTGGTTGGAAGACTATTAGGGAATAAAGGAGATTTTTCTCTTGCTCTCATACAATGACACAGCTGAGGACATTCGTGTTTCTTTGGGTATATTGAAGAGGAAACTTAATTTCTGCTGTGTGCACACTAGATTTTAACCTGTACTAGCATGGGAGCAGTTTCTGCTTGTCTGTTTTCCAGCTTCTTGATGGAACTTCTTTCTTGCTGGGAGCAGGTTTGGAATGTTCCTCGTGCCTGGCTGCCGGGGGACACCTCTGGTGGAGTCATCCCACCAGCCTTCATCTAAACCCTGGCTGAGCCTTGTGAGCAGCTTCCTTCTCCTGAGGGATGTATCTCTGGTGTTTAGTTGGTCATGATGATTATGAAGTACCTTCAGTCAGTACAGTGTGTCTGTCTTGAATCCTCTGACATGGCCCAGATCCAAGAACCTTGACAGGGATGTCGCTTCCCCGGGAGGTGGCTCTGGTACACGCAAATCCTGGCTGTTTTCTTGAAGTTGCTTTCTAGGAAAGTACAGAAGCAGGGACTGGATTGATTTGTTTCCTGGTTCAGTGTCACAGGCATCAGGAGTGACACGGAGCCACTCAGGTGCCCTGTTCCCTGGCAGGAGATGCTGGCACAGCCACAGTGCGTGTTTGCTGATGCTCTACACTTGCCTGCAGCTCTTTGGTTCAGACTGAAGTGACAAGGGCAGAGCTGTCCCCTGCCAGCTGTGTCACTCCCATGCAGGCATGGTCTCCTGCTGTATCCTCACTGCTGGAGGGTCCATCTGGCAAATGGACCCCTCAAGCTGGAGACCTGCTGCTGCCTGTGCTCTCCTTGACCCCAAACTTACTGTGCCCCACAAGTGAAATGCTCCTCTAGGTTTGTCTCTGGTTATTCTTGTCTGGGGCTTATGTTTTGCAAGGCCACTTAAGGTGAGAGTGTTTGCTGAATGACCCCACGAGTGGCTGAGTTGGTGTCAGGCCATGCTATCTTCTCAGCAGCTGCTTGGAGCTAAATACAGTAAGGACTGAGGTGGTGACTGCCCTGGAAAGCACCACATTGAAAGAAAGATGGAGACATTTCACTGGAAAGGCCAGGCTGCTATTGCTAAGAATTTCATCCTACAGCAGCTCTTGCTGTTGGACAACTGGTGTGACAAGGAGTGGCTCTTTGAATGGAGTTTGTCATTCCAAGCCCACAGTTGTTCCCTAACCAGGTGTGGGGAGATGGCCAAGTGGAGAAGAAAATCCAGCCTTGGATGATCTTCAGAGTGTCTCATTTGTGTGGGATGTGCAGAGAAAAGTAAAGGTGGGATTTTTCACTAAGAACTGGTGAAACTGTTCACCTTGGGGTGTTTGTGGGAGCAAGAACAGGCCACCTGTGTGTTGCTGCTAGGTTGGCTGCTCGCTCCCAGTAGCTGTTTTTGAAGTCCAAGCTGATTTTCTCCAAACCATTTTGTCCTTGTGAGGGGGTCTCTGCAAGGGACAGTCTGTTCAGCTGTTTGGCTCCATGCTGCCCTTGCAGGAAACGGTCCTTGGACTTTTTGCTTTAGTGTTCTCTTTTCCCAGTACTGTAACTCATGTTGAATGCTCAGGCTGTGGGCAGGGCTGGAGGAAAAGGGAAGAGATGGGCAGAGACAGGGTTGGCAGCAGTCCCAGCACCTGCCTGCTGAAACCTCTGACTTCTCCAAGGGCCGGGTAGCAGAGCTGCTGGGTGGGATTGGACTCTGCAGGCTTCTAGCAAAAGTCCTATCATTTCCTTTCCTGAACCCTTGACTTGGTGTAAGCTCTTGATGGGAGAAGCAGGGTGATCTCCCCTGGAGCTCTTTTATCAGTTCTGCTCTTTTGCTTATGCTTTACATCCAGCTAAGATTCCAGCAGACTTTGGATTTTTTCTATGACACCACTTTAGTGCTTTTCTAATGGATAAAAAGTTCCTGTGCTTGTTTGGAGCAGTGGCTTTGCAGTACTTTGTGCTGTCTGCTCTGAGTGTAGGTGCCCCAGAGCCCTAGGAACAGGAAAGGGGGAGCATTGCACACAGGCTTCTTTCAAGGCCATTCTCTACTTCTGATCCAGTCCCCTGTGGAGAGCCTGCTCAAGGATACAAGTTCACAGCTCTGTAGCTGGAGGTGTCTATGGCAGCTCTTCTGAAGACTTGTCCATCTCTGTGGGACCAGGCAAGGTCAGGAGGTTGTACTTCATCAAAGAGTAGCTCCTTCCAAAAGCACCTGCTTCTTGCTGCAGTAACCTCAAAACAGACTCAAGTTTGCTCTCACCCCTTCCTGCAGCCACTCTTTATCAGTGGTCATCACCCCCTTCCCACCCTATCAGTGCTGTGCAACAGACTGAGAAAACCACAAGTGTGAGTGAGAGAAGCTCTGCTTCATCTCCCTGGTGGTGATCAGTGTTTGTGTGTGGAATCCTGGGAGGAAGATTCTTGGAATGCTCCACCAGACAACTCCAGAATCTCAAGAGTTTGGTCTGGGCCATGTTTGTTTTGTAGCTGGAGCTACACAACTGGTGAGCTGAAAGGAGCAGAGGGAGAGAAATAAAGATAAACAAGGCAGGAAGTGAAGCCTTTAGTCTCCTGGTAGGTTGTTTCCAAGGCAGGAGAATAGTCTGTTGCACAGCAGAGCAGGTTCCTGAAGGCTCCAGTGATGTTAATACTTCTTACCGGAGTCTGGGTTTCATTGTAACCCTCCTTAAAAGGCCATGAGTCAGATACTGAATTGAAGAAAGCAGGACTGAAGGAGAAGGTCCTTAGAATGCCAAGGCAGATAAAATGGGATGAGAACAGCAGAACTGACATGGTGCATTTAGTTCTGTTGCCTGAAAACTGAGTCTGTTCAGTGATGTGGTCAGGCTCATCACTTGCCTCTCCCTTGTGTCCTCTTCTACTTAATAGTCATATGTCTTCAAAGCATTTCCATGACAGCTTCTGCAAGCTGGAAGGCTGCTGGACATGGGTGTGAGTGAGCAAGTACTGCACACCTGAACTGCTGCCTGGATTTTGAGGCTGAAAAGGGGTGGTCTTGGCTCTCATCTTGAAGTGGTACAGGGACTCTTCAGGAATAGGAACCAGGAACTTGGTGTTTTAAGTCTCTAGGAAAAGCAAACTGAACTATGGAGATGCAGACTCATTGCTGGCTTGAAGCTATTTAGGTCACAGATATTGGATGAGCTTGGAGAAGGCTCAGCTCATGCTTGGGAGTTGTGGTGCTCTCATTTTAGAGCAGGAGCCCACACAGTGGCTCTGTTGTCAGATGTCCTGCTTGATTCCTGCAATGAAGGATTCCAGGAAGTGCTGGGTTTATTCCGGGTATCCTGGGTTTATCCCCTCCCTTGGGAGGATGGGAGAAGGGACCATTGTTCTACAAGTGCTTGTGATACTTGAAATTCTTAAGAGATCAAAGCTGGAGACTCTTGGCCTCTGAGAGGGGAGTGTGAGCAATGTCATGGGGCCATTTGCACCTCTCTGTGCCCAGCTGGAGATGGACATGAGCTCAGCTGTGCTGGATACACAGGTTAGTTCAGAAATCCAAGCAATGCTAGCAGCTCTGCTTTCAAAAGCTTTCTTGTACCCTGCCCAAAAGGATTAGAAGGTTGGAATATTTGCTAAATGGTTTGTTCTGGCTCTGAGGACTCTTGGTGCCTCTTCAGATCCACCAGGGCTTCTTGCTGCAGCACTGCCACATTTAATGTTAATGGAGTGGGAGCGACCTTTTCTGTCTGTTCATGTGATATTTTTTTTAATCTTGTAACTAATACCATGCTAAATTACGAATTAGAATATGGAATGGCTTTCTTTACTATGCAAAGCTCATCCTGTCCCTCAGCGAACCGAAGTTTCCCAGCAATTCTCACTTTGATTCTTCCACATTAGCATAACGTTGCCACATCTTGGTTTGTGTGTGCTTAAGGGAGGAAGTAGCTTCAGCTGAACCTGGCTGTTAAACCTCTTGGTGATTGCAGGTTTGAAGATGTAAATCGTGGGTGCTGGCTGCCTAGCAGCAAATGTCCAAGAGGTAAGACAGCCTTAGCTAAGGGTTAGATGTTTTTTCCCCAGGCTGGGGAATCGCGGGGAGATACGTGTTGAGCTGATGCTTTCTCAGTGTCCCTGAGCAGAGCCTGCCTGGCTGTGCTGTCTCCTCTGCTGCTGACACATGTGTTTTCCCTGTGGGTACAGGGTGGGGTTTGTTTTTAGCTTCCAAAGAATTTCTAGTCATCTGGGTGTGGGGAGGGTTTTTCATAATGTTCTAGCAAAACCAACTCTTCTGCTCCTGATGCTGTTGCTGAATGCTCTCCCTTGCCTAAGCCAGCTTGAATCTTATCCTGGGAACAAGTGAAACTGGCAGATGCCAGCAATTCTTTGTCCTGATTGGGTAATACTGGTGATATGGTACCCGAAATCTGAGATGAAAATCTTGATACTGAATAAAGTGATGGAGAAATCAATTTTCACATCCTCTAGGTAGGCTGGAGAATTGCTGCCTGCTTCTGTTCTTGGGGGCGAAGCAAGCCCCAGGGGTTTATCCTTGGGGGAACTGGGCTGTTGCTGACCCTAGCACAGCCCTGTTCCTGTTCTTGAGAGCTGTGCTGACAAGTTGCTGGCTGCCATTGGCATTTTCAGCACCCTCTTGGCCAGCTCTTCTGTGAACAGTGTTTAAATGGCACACTTCAAATGATGGTAACCCATCCCTGCTGCCTTCATTGCTGTCTGTGGTGGGACTGTGCCAGCATCACCTCTGCAGTTCCTGCCAAACCTTCCTACAGTTCCTGAGCACCGTGCACCCACAGAACTGTCAGTGAGCTTGGCTTTGCAAAGGCTTTGGCTGGGATTCTGCTCTTCTAAAGCAACTGCAGAAAGGTCCTGGGCAGAGTGAGATGAGTTACTGGGGGCTTAGAAGATGGTCCTTGAGCTGGAAGGGAGATACCAGGGACGTTCTTCAGAGTAACTGCAGTTCCTGCTGTGCTGGATGAAGAAATTCCCCTTTTTGGAAGGGTGGGCAGTTGGGAGGTGGCACTTACTTTGTGCTCCGAGTGCAGCTATTGCCTGTATGTGAAAAGCTCACAGTGTGTCTCTTCTGACCTGCCAGTAAATGTTTGAGGACAAGTTGATTTTGTGCTTTGGTAGATAGCATGTCCTGTGAGCTTCTCAGCACATCCATCTGACTGGGGGGCTGGAGCCCCTTTGCTACAAGGACAGGCTGAGAGAGCTGGGGCTGTTGAGACTGGAGAAGAGAAGGCTCCAGGAGACCTCACAATGGCCTCCCAGTGCCCGAAGGGGCTCCAGGAAAGCTGGAGAGGGGCTGTTTGCCAGGGCAGTGGTTTGAAACTAGAGCAGGGCAGGGTTAGAGGAGACATTTGGAAGAAATTCTTCCCCAGGAGGGTGGTGAGACACTGGCACAGGTTGCCCAGAGAGGTGGTGGAGGTCCCATCCCTGGAGACATCCAAAGCCAGGCTTGCTGAGGCTCTGAGCAACCTCTCTAGTGCAGGATGTCCCTGTCACTGCAGGGGGTGGGACTAGATGGCCTTTGAAGGTAGCTTCTGACTCAGTGCATTCTATGACTCTATGAAAATAGTAAGTTTGAGTTGTTGAGCTTTGACACAGAGAGGAGCAGCCATGTTTTCCTGAACGATGCTGCATGGGTTCCAGCATTGCGTTTGGTGACTGGGTGCAACTTCTAGGAGGTGTGTTGAGATTCCCACAATTTCTACTGTGGCAGAGAAATGAGTTAAAAGTATCTGCATCTGCCATCCTCTGAGTGATGGGGTGTTGCATCAAGTGGGAAGGACTGTTTCATGTGATGCATAATCTGGTTGAACTTTAGTTTTTCTCCAAGCTAGCAGTTTCTAGAATATCCACAGAACTAAGACCTTTAGCTTTCCTAAACACTTTGAAGATTAATTCTAATATCCTAAGCATGCTTAGAAGTGTCTCTAATTGTGGATAAATGATGGATTCTCACTCATTTCTTACATTAGTGTCTCCTCAGTTCCTCACCTTGGTCTGTGCAGCTTTGAGGGTGGCAGTGGGCTACATTGTGTAGTGGGGTTGGGAGAGAGGAAGCAGCCTGTCACCCAGTGACACTGGATAATTCATGTCTGCTTTACATTTATGCTTTACATTCATGTGTATTGCCATAATCCTAAGCAAGACTTGAAGACTTGGTGTTCACCAGAGAGGAGCAGAGTCTGGTCACTTGTGTGAGCACAGTAATGCCATGGCAGAGCCTGTTCAGACCTGTGTTGCCCTCACTGTGACTTCTCTTCATGTCCTTCTCTTGAATGTCCTGTGCAGTTCTTGCTCTTCACAAAGCCTTTGTGATGCTGACACTGGGGGTTGCAGAGCCCAAACACTTCAGTGACAGACTCTTCAATCTTGTGGTGAGAGAATTATTTCCAGACTGCCATGGTCTATATGTAAAAACAGGAAGGAACAAGGCCTGCTGTTAGGGTTATACCCAAAAAATGCTCTCTGTATTGCAGATCTGTGTATGTCTTGACATACAGTTGCTTTTCCTCTCTCCTATCCTGCCAGCAGATCAGTCCTGTCTCTTAGCTCCTTCCTGATGTTGTTGGAGCCACCCTGAGTATGGTGTGTTTTGATGCTGCAGTGGCAGCCAGTGCAAGGTCAGAGTTGTGGCACTGTTTGCTGAGCTGCATTGGCCACACTAGGCTGTGCCTGTGGCTTCCTGGAAACGGGGGGATGCAGTGAGTGATGCTTCAGTGCATGAGCAACAGCATAAAGGGCTGCTGCTCTCCTGTTGTGGCAGCATCTTCTAGTGCAGCTTTTAGCTCTGTCTGAGGAGCTTTTGGCTGGTATGTGGTCATTAAGCTGTGATCTGTATCTTATCAAAGTGGTCCTTAGGTCTCCTGGAGCCCTCTAGGAGGGTGTGCTCCAATCTGTCCAGTATCACTTTGTTTTACCAGATGTGAGACTGGCTGCAGGGAGTCTGTGTGGCCTTTCCTGATGGCAGGCTATGATGGACTTGTCTACTGGCCAGAAACCCTCTGCCTTTGTGACACTGATGGTTCAGCCCTCCGCCCCTTCCTTATGATCCACTGGAGAGGACTAAGTACTGTGTGCCCCGGGCATGTAGGCAGAGTATTGTCAGGGCTTCCCTGTCTTCTTCAGGGGTGGGTAGAGCAGCAGCACGGGTCCCTGTGGCTTCAGGGACCCAAAGGTTTCAGGCTCTTCCCAGCCAGCCCCACTCCTGGGGATTCCTGCTCTGCTGCAGCAAGAGGCTCACGTCCTCCCTCAGTGCCCACCATGGCCCACTGGTGGGTGGGAGCTGTGTGTGACTGGAAGCACAGCGAGGTGAGGAGGGAGCTGGCAGTGTAGGGGAGGGTGCCCCAGCTGCTGGCTGTGTGGAACCCTGTGCCTCTGCTCTCAGACTGGTGTGAGGGCTTAGTTGGCATCACTGGCCCACCTGGCCATGTCCCTCTGTGTCCTCTGGACTAAAGGCAAATGGGGAGAAATTGTAAGAACCCACCATGGTACCAGGGTTATCTGGCACTTCTGGTGGCCTCTGCTGCCAGCTCTGTGCTCAGGGGGCTGTGGGTGGGAACTGTCTGGGCTATGGGGAGGAGACAGCTCTGTCCTGTGTAGGCCCATGGCAGTGGACTGGACTGGGAGTCCCAAGACCCTGGGCAAGCTGGTGTAGCCACATGTGCAGATGGGCTGGCAGGGCCGGGGTAGGGTGCAGAGCTGTGCTAGTGGCTTCACCTCTGCCATGGCTGAACTGTGGCAGGGCCTTGCCTCGGGGGCTTCAGCAGTGGGTGGTGGGTGGGTGGTTGTGTGAGCTTGGGTTCCCTTCAGCTGTGCTGCTTCACATCTCCTGGTGTATTAAGCTCATTAAGCCTTAGTCCTCATTAGCGAGTATTTGGGAGGGGCGTATGTAGTCCCTGACTGCCAGCACAGAACAAAAGCACAATGACCTGATGGACTGTTCCCTTTGCTTCATCCCCTTTGAGGAGCAATGTGTGTGCCACCAGGAAAAGGGCAGTGAGGTGGCAGGTGAGAGGCCTGTCCCCAGGGAGTGGCACCTCCACCTGCTAGAGCAGTGCTGGTGCTCTGGCACAGCAATTCTTGAGACAGAATGGATGGGGTTTGGATTTTGATTCTTGTTAATAAGTGAACATCTTGGGCAGGGGGAGGAGGGGAGAGCACTTCCTTCAGCTGCTTGCTTGGGGACCTGCCCAGGTCCCTTAGGATGGACAGACAGCTGGAATCATGACTGTAGAATGGGGTGGAGTTGCCTATCACTGCTCCAACTTGCTTTAAAACTTGTGCTGAAAATCACTTTGGGGGAGGGTTGAGGGGAAATTTCTCTGTCTCTTCTGATACAAGTAGAAGACCAGGTAATTGCTGCTGTGGGTGGGTTTGGGAGAGGCTGTGGCTGGTGCTCCCAGGTGGCTGGATCATCTCAGGTTCTACCTGGGATTTCTGCCAGGGCAGCCTGTGCTGAAAGGGGGAGATGACCCACTAGATCAGAAAGCCAGCACTGCAAGATACTGTATTTTTAACCCCCAGCATTCTTGAGTGGTGTCATCTGATGCTTCATGCTTCATGCCTCTTTCAGGTTTGTGACCTACAAGTGGATCTAAAAAAAAAAAAGGCAAGTGGCAAACTGCCATCTCAGCCTCAGAGTTTTCAGTGTGTCAGTGCTTATTATAATTTCACTGTTTAAGCATTGCTATAAGTTCCTAATGAAAGTGTCTCCAAAGAGATACTTTCCAAAGATCCACGCAAAGAGATCACAACCCCCCAGCTTTTCCTTCACAGGTTACACATTTCAGCTCCCTGTCCAGGGAACAACTATAGGGACAAGGTCTCTGACAAGTGGCTGCTCCATCTCCTGCAGTCCCTGCGGGGAAATCCTTGCCCTCACATGGTCCCTGCTGAGGGATTTGTGGCCCTGTTGCCCCTGTGCAATCACTGTTCCCTAAAAGCCCCTCTGTCATGGCTGAACAGAGAAGGAAGATGTTGGCATAGAATATTTTGGGGTGTATTTCTGGATGAAAGTTGCACTGTTAGTTTAAAAACACACAGCTGATGTTCAGGGAGAGCCCTTTGCCTCTGCATTTCTGCAGGGGCTCTTTCACTGTAGCATTTGAGAAATGCTTCTTTGAGTTAAAGGATCCTGTTCCTGCAGATGTGCCCAGTTCTTGTGTTTCAATAATATGCAGGAGCTTGCTGTGCTTGGCAGTGATCAATTAAGTGCAGGGTAGTTTCCTGTTTGTTAATAATGTGTGGTAGATGAATACAGAAGTGATGAATAGGTGTTTGCCCAGGTCTTTGTTCAATACCAAAGCCCTTGCTGCTCACTGTTGGAGAGGACGAAGCTGTGGTTGCTTCTCTGGCTGGATTATAGTGGAGCTTTAGGAAAGGAGGTGTCTGTCTTCAAATGAGTAAGTTACTTCCTTTCTGTCAGCAACAAAATGACAGATAACTGCAACAGCCTACAAACCTGGCCCAGGCTGTACCAGCAGGGAGCTGGCAGGTGGATCAGGCGGGTGGTGGATGCTCCCAGAAGAAGCCCTTGTGCCTGTGTGAGAAGACTGATGGTCATTACTCAAATGCTAACTCCCTCAGCCTGTCCTCATAGGGGAGGTGCTCCAGTCCCCTGATCATCTTCATGGCCCTCCTCTGGACCCTTTCCAAAATCTCTATGTTCTATGGTGTGACAGCAGTCCCCTTGTCCCAGCTGTGACTCCAGCTATGGCTGAGCAGGCCACAGGACTTCCTGCTCCACCTGCTGAGCTGCATCACAGACAAAAGCTGAGGATGAGGAGAGCAGTAACAAGGGGAATGGAACCTTTAATTTCTCCACTGTTCATCACAACATCTGCAGGTGGTCTGGGGCAGGAGGTGGTGGTGCTTTTCCCCTGATGCCTGGGAGGAGCTCTTGGAGTGTCTTTTGTCACCAGGCTTGCAGGCACAGACTGGCTTGTGCAGCAGCAGCTCTTTGATTCTAAGGGGAGAGTGGGTATAGAGAGCAAAGCTGAGGGCTGTGTGGAGCCGTTGACGTGTTGATGATGTTCCTCTTATCTGAGAGCTTCAGAAGAGCTTTGCTGGGCTAGTCTCTTTATGTCCCTATGGAGATGCTCAGCCTCCCTGTAAGGATGACTGAACAGTGGCAGAGGCTGCCCAGAGAGGGTGTGGGGTCTCCTTCTCTGGAAACATTCAGACCCTGCCTTGACACCTTCCTGTGTGACCTGATCTGGGTTTTCCTGCTCCAGCAGGAGGGGGATGGGACTAGATGATCTCTTCAGGGCCCTTCCACTCCCCGACACTCTGTGATTCTGTGAGGTGGACTTGGACTGAGGGGGTGCTGCTGGCTCTGAGCTGTTGCTGTTGAGGCTGGAGCTGGTTGTGACAGGAGTGTCCCCAGCCCGTCCCCAGCTCTCAGTTTGGTCATGGTCAGCAGTGTATTTCCCTGTCGAGTGCCTGTTTTCCTCTGGGTAGTGTCGAGGTGACATTTTTCTTTTTAAAAAGATCAGCACTATTAAGATTTATGGAGGGAAAACACTAAGGGAGTGGATATTTATAGCATTTCCATAAACAGTCTCATGAGTGCAGTCACTTCACTTTGTCTTCCAGGAGCTTGGTTTTTTTAACCAGCATAAGATTTCTTTTAAAACTTCTCTGCTACTCTGAAGACACTAATTCTTTCAGAGAGAAAGGTGTCACCTTTACATAGATTTCCTATCTTGTCTAGATGGAAATATTTCCTGTTGATTAATAAAATTTGGGTACAATTCTCATCTGTGCCCCTAACCAATGGGAGTATCTCACTCTTCAATCTGCAGAGTCCCCAAATAGTTTCTGTACATCTCAATCCCAGATTTGGGGAGATCTGCATATTGAGGCCATGGGCCAGAAATGCTAGAAACTTCTTAGTAGGAAAACAAGTGATCTCTGTGAACTCTGGAATAAGTAAAGATCTGTATTGTCTGTGGGAGCAGCTGGAACTGGGAGTCATTTTTATTTGGATTCTCTACAACTAAAACATCCTGCAGTTCATTAGAGATTCAACCTTGAAGTGTTCTGCAAACTGATGACAATCAAAGGTCAGGTTGCTTGGAATGTTGTGGCAGCTCCAGTTCCCTTTGCATTGAAAACTGCCTCTAAATGCACCCCCTTCCCTCTGGGAGAGAGCCTGTGGCAAACATGAAGCAAAAAACACAGGACCAAAACATCTGAGGGGGATTGTACAACTGCTGGTGGTTCTCATATTGGGTTGGCTCATTTAAAAGACAAATGAGCGTGTCTGGTAGTAGGAGAGATAATTTCAGAGCATGTTGCTTTCTGCATGAGGAAATGAGGCTGTTTCTTTAGATCTTCCCATGGAGAAGGAAGTGGATGGCTCAGGGCAGCCAGACTTGTCTTCATGACCTGCCATGGCTTGGAGCCTTGGAGATAATTTAAAGAAAATTCTGAGGGCTTGAAGTCATTGGAATGACTTGAATCTCTATTGAAACAGCAACAGGAACAAAATCCCTGGGCACCCTGTCAGAGCCAGGCTTGAGGGCAGTTACAGGATTTGCATCTATAGCAGAGCCCTTGGTGGTGTTGCCAGGCACTGGGCAGGTGACTCAGCCTGGAGTGTTTGAACAGGGCCCCCTTAAGGCAGTGCTACACTTAATATCCTTTGACTCCTACATTTAGTCTTTCCAGAAGCAAACAGCTGACTCTCTGGAAGGAAAGAGTGACAGTGCCCAGTGTTTTGGGGGGCAGGAGGGATCTCCAGGCCCTACAGACAGCTCATCTGGCTGGGCAGTACCCATTGGTACAGCCCCAAGCTCCAGAGAGCAGTAGGTAATGTCACATGAAGATGCTAATTTGGAAATGGGCTGCTTTCTAAAAATAAAGATGGGAGGGAGACTATAAACAGCCAGCACTCCCCCAAAATCAATCACCCACAGCACAGCTGTGAATTCTAACAGCTTGCTTAAATAAGCTGGAGAAGATCCGATGTGCAGGATGGCTCCAGTGCTGCAAAGCTGGAAGCTTAGCCAAAGCTTCCCTCTTTTCCTGCTCTTTGACATTTTGGAGTGTGGCTGATGTTCCTGGGCAGGCTTGGCTCTGGTGAGGCTGCAGTGAGCTGTGACCTGGTGCCAGTGCCCCAGAGATTGTAGCAGCATGTTATAGCATCAGCTGATTTTAAAATACAGTAGGTTATGGCCTGGAGGTACTCTGGAGCAGAGTGTTACCATGTGGAGCTGTAGCCCCTTGAAGTGGGGAGGCTGGCAACTGGAACACCTGTGAGTGGTGAGACTGGCCTTTGAGCCTGGAGGGCATGGTGCTGCTCACTCAGTCCACTCATCTCTCCTGCAGAAATACTGAGGTGCTCTTGCTTTCCTCAGGACCTTGTCTCTATTCCCACTGATTCAACAAGTGCTGTAATTTAGAGCTGCACTGAGGGAGGAGGGCAAGCTGCTCCAGTTGGGCTCAGTCCTGCTTTGGCTTCTGAGACACATTTTAGGCAAGGTGTGATGTCTGTCTGCAGAAAGGTTCACTGGGTTAATTTGTCATTGTGCTAATGGAAGCATCTGCACTTCTTCAAGGCTTCTCATCTTTTTGTTTCCTTTACAAGGTTTCTTAGAGACATGAACTTGTTTCTGTGGCTCACATAGCCAACCCATTGGGCACTTGTACATTCACACAGTGGGTTTTGGTTAGTACTATGGCATTCCCTTCTAGCAAAGTGCATGATGACAGGATGTCAGGGACTGGAAGAGGCCTTGAAATCTAGTCCCATCCCCCTGCTGGAGCAGGAACACCCAGATCAGGTCACACAGGACAGTGTCCAGGTGAGGTTTGAATGTCTCCAGAAGAGACCCCACACCCTCTCTGAACAGCCTGTGCCACTGTTCTCTCACCCTCACTGTGAAAAAGTTATTTTTTGTACCTGTGGAACCTCCTGTGTTCTAGCTTTCACCCATTGCCCCTATCATTGGATGTTACTGAAAAGAGCCTGGCTCCATTCTCCTGACGTATTTATAAAAAATGAGGTCTCAGTCTCCTCCAAGCTAAAGAGAGACAGCTCTGTTCAGTAACTGTAACCTCAGTCACTAGAGCACCCTCCTCGCTCATCAGTGGGCCCATATTGTCTCTAGTGCAAGTTTTAGCTGCAATGTACTTAAAGAAGCCCTTCCTGGTGTCCTTGAGCCCTCATGCAAGGTTTAATTCTGAGGAGGCCTCAGCTTTCCTGGTTGCCCCCCTACATCCTCTGACAACACTGCAATCAAGGCTGCCCTCAACCTTCACAGCTTCAACTAGACCTTGCTTGTTAGTGAGGGTAAGATCCATCAGCTCTTCTCCTAGTTGGTTCATCCACCATTTGCATCAGCAAGTTGTCACTGATGCACTGGTGGAACCTCTTGGGCTATGGATGGTGGCTGAGTGGCTTCCAGCAAATACCAGAGGAGTTAAAATACNATTTATAAAAAATGAGGTCTCAGTCTCCTCCAAGCTAAAGAGAGACAGCTCTGTTCAGTAACTGTAACCTCAGTCACTAGAGCACCCTCCTCGCTCATCAGTGGGCCCATATTGTCTCTAGTGCAAGTTTTAGCTGCAATGTACTTAAAGAAGCCCTTCCTGGTGTCCTTGAGCCCTCATGCAAGGTTTAATTCTGAGGAGGCCTCAGCTTTCCTGGTTGCCCCCCTACATCCTCTGACAACACTGCAATCAAGGCTGCCCTCAACCTTCACAGCTTCAACTAGACCTTGCTTGTTAGTGAGGGTAAGATCCATCAGCTCTTCTCCTAGTTGGTTCATCCACCATTTGCATCAGCAAGTTGTCACTGATGCACTGGTGGAACCTCTTGGGCTATGGATGGTGGCTGAGTGGCTTCCAGCAAATACCAGAGGAGTTAAAATACCCCACAGTGACCTCCCTCATCCTGATCTGGTGGCCTTTAATAGACTCCATACCAGTATCTCCCACACCAGCCTGTCCTTGAGCTGTGCAGAGTGGCGTGAAAGGATCCCCAGGAACAAGACCAGGGGACACTGCAGGGTCATCCTGTAAATCGAGCAGCACAAACAGTGCTTGTACTGTCTTTTGCAAGGTGGAAGGATGAGATCCAGTCTGAGCACTGAGCACTCCTGGTCCTCCCTGGGAAGCTGCTGCTGTTTTGTGCTCATGAGCTGCCCTTCCCTTGTTGTGCCTGGCTGCACTGTTCGATATCAGACAGCGATCCATTTCCTGTCCCCAATTATGTTACAGCCCTGTGGGTGTAAACAGCAGCTGGGAAACCTGAGCTGTGCTCCCAGTAAGCATGGCAGCAAAACCACTGCCCCTCCTCTCAGCAGCAGCACAGTGGGTCATGGCAGCACACTGCCAGGCAGTGTGAGTGCTGGGCACTCTCCTGAGGAAGAACTGAGGGGATGTGAAATGGGAAGATAAGGTGTTTCACTGGAGGGGCCATACAGCCAGGCTTCCTCCACTGCCAGATTGGGTGACCCTCACTGTCCCCATGTAGTATCTGGCATAACCCCCAGTGTGGAAACACAAGGGGAGCATTTCAGCAGCAACACAGAGAGCAGAGAGATGGGGCAGAGCTCCCCTGTGCTCTGTGTCAGGTCAGTGCACTCAGGATTTCTGCTTTAAGGGCAGAAGCAGGTAGACATCCGTGACAAGGCAAATTTCATGTTGCTCAGATCTGCACTACAGCTAAGGGGGCTTTGGGGGACTCCTAGCAGAGAACATAGGGAAAGAGAGGGGATATGGTGTAGGGGCTGTTCCTTTTGCACCTCCATCCATCCTGCTGTGCTGGCAGTTTGTGCACTGGCACAGCGAAGCAGCAGCCATGGGCAGAGGCTGGCTCTGGGGCCCAGCTCAGCCTGTGCTTTTGCAGCTGGTGCCATCTCATCTGGTACGTCTGAAAGAGGCGTCCCATGGTGAACTTGACTGCTTGGAGATGGTGAATGGTGCTGAGCTGGTGCTGGTCTGCAGCAGGTCCTGCTGCTGCCCTCTGTTTTGGGAATGTCCCTTCTGCATGGGTGTGGGATGCAGTGGGAGTGCAGGGGGGACACCAAAGCAATGGCCCTTGTGGTCATCCCTTAGTGATGAACTCCCAGTGCAGCTGTGTGGGGTTTCTGTGAATGAGGAAGCATTGGCTAGAGGATGTGTGTAGCTGTGTTTTGCCATGTGAGTTTGACAAGCTGAAGCATTTGCATCTAACGTTTTTGAAAGTTATTGTAGATAGTTTTTACAGTTCCTGTCTGAGCTGGGGATGTGACAACTGGGGCCATAGGCTGCCCCAAGGTGTTTGCACAGCATGTGACAGCACTGGGGGCTAATAATCTTGTTTCAGACATAATGACCTGTCATGGTTATTTTTTGTTGATGTGACTCCCTGCCATGAATTCCTCTGGCAGCCATTGGGGCAAGCCATCTGCATGGATTCATTCTCATGCCCTTGGGTCACTGCTCGGTTTGTGGGCACTGGGCAGCACTGGTGTGGGCTTAGTGCTTTTCTGGTCTCTGGTCAGACTCAGAAAGGCAGCTTGGTTGGCTGTCAGTCCCACTGTAGGTTCCTCAGTTCTGCTGCAGCAGTAGCACCATTTCCATCCATCTCTGGGCATAGAAATGGTTTTGTAAACACAGATCTCTTCCTTCTCTCCAGTTCCTCCCTTTTAGTTCCATGTTTGAAGTGGAAGTTCAGCTGTTAACAGGGTAAATACTGGGATGTGTAATTACAGGTGTGTGTAAATGCTGTCAGTAAGGCACAGGGGGTAGATTTAGAATCAACATAAGAAGGAAGCCCTTTACAGTGAGGGTGGTGAAGCACTGGAACAGGTTGCCCAGAGAGGTTGTGGATGCCCCCTCTCTGGAGGTGTTCAAGACCAGACTGGACAAGGCACTGAGCAGCCTGATCTAGTAGGAGGTGTCCCTGCCTATGGCAGGGGGGTTGGAACTCAATGATCTTTAAGGTCCCTTCCAACCCAAACTGTTCTATGATTCCTGTAGGGAACATGGCCAGGCTCCCAGGGATGCTCTGGACTGACTCTGACCCCACTGGAGACTGTGAGTGCCCAGTTGGTGCCCTGTGAATGGGGTCAGGCAGAAGGAGTCACCAACACCAGGAGCAAGTAAATGGTGAAATGGGTGGCTGGATGATAGAGCTGCTCTGCACATCCATCACAGGGCTCAGAGACAAAAGCAGGAGGTGGAGCCCAAATCACACCCACCTGGGCTACACCCAGGGCATCAGCCCCTCACAGGCCCAGAGAAGGGACACCCAATGGCAAGGATGCCTCCAGCACACAACATGGCTCTCCAGACCCCTTCTGGGATGGTCTCAGCAGCATCTCAGCTCCAGGCGTGACACCAATTGCAGGAGCCACAGGGAGCAGTTCTTCAGATGCCCTTCAGATTAAGGAGGCTACTGCTGAGGGCTGGGACACATGATGGGCTACAAGGGAAAAGCCATTTGGGGTTGCACAGAATATAGTGGAATATTTTGGAGTGGTGCCAATGGTAGGACAAGAAAGGGATTTTGGTGATTTGTGGAGGTACAGGAGTGGGGAAATACAGGGGGAAGGAGATAAAATGGTGTCACTTGCATGTAGGTAGTTGGCTGGTCAGTGTGCTTCTCTGGCTGTGCCCTGCCCAGAGCAGGGGCAGGACTTTGGCCTCAGGGGCTTGTGTGTGTGGGAGCTGGGCACACCGAGTGCCTGAGCAGGATCCACCCTTGTACATCTGTCCCTGCTACTCACATTGTGCAGTGGCAGCAGCAGGATGAGGCCAATGCTGCTGTCCCTGCTCGTGTGGGGCCTTTTCTATCACCTGTGTGAAAGCCACATCTGTATACACTGATGTAGTGGCCACGGGGGTCTGTGTAAGGGCTGGGACACACTTACAGCCTCTGTGCTGTATGAGGCTCTCCACTCTTGGCCTGTTCCATGCCAATGATGTATTTTCCTCTCCTGCCAGGGTTTTACAGTTAGAAATGTTTGTTCATTCACATTAAGGTACAAGCATTTGTTCCTACCATCAGCATCTAACAGATTTTATGGCTTTTTTCCATTATTATAGGAAAAACCACAACCCTGGTCCAGACACTGAAACTTGTCAACTGATGGGACACAGAGCTGGGACACTTGGCTGTACTGGGACACTAACACATAGGGTTTAGCCAAAGAAAATTTTCCCAGCCTGGAGGCTTACACCTGCCAAACCCTGTAGCATTCTTGGGAGGCTTTTCTATACCTCTTCTCCATTTCCAGCCTTTCATGTATCATGGTATTCCTTTTGACTTCTTTTGCAAGCTAGCTCTGGCTCTGCCCTCTGCTTCCCCATCTGCTTTGATCTGGGTTGCCCGGTGTGAGCTGCTGGCTGTGGGCTCTTCCTGCACTTCTGCCTCCAGCTTCTGCTTGGAGGCACCTCTTGGATGTTGTGACTGACCTGCTCTTTCTTTCTCTTTTACTGTATCTCTCTCTCTTCCCAATCTGTCTCTTGCCTTTTCTCTTCTTCCCACCTCCGTTACTGCAGGTTCATCATGCCTAGTGGCATATAAAAAGACTCCACCTCCCGTCCCACCTCGGACCACATCAAAGCCGTTCATCTCTGTGACTGTGCAGAGCAGCACCGAATCAGCACAGGACACCTACCTGGACAGCCAGGACCACAAGAGTGAGGTGACGAGCCAGTCAGGACTCAGCAATTCTTCTGACAGCTTAGACAGCACCAGGACACCCAGCGTGACGAGGGGAAGTGTTGTGACTCCAGCCAGAGAAACTCCAGAGTTAACCCAGAAAAATGCAACTTTGAAAAGTGATAAAGGGACTCTGACCAGTGAAGAGCCGAAAGTGGAGAACGTCCCCAAAAGAAAGCTGTCATCTATAGGAATACAAGTATGGAACAGTTTGTTCTCCTTTGTGCTAAGGAATGTTCTTACCCCATTCACTGAGCATGTGCATTTTGTGTGACAAGATGTGTGTCTGAGCTCACTCAGAATAGTAGGAGAACCCAGCTGCCTTGTCAGACTGACTTCTTCTCTACCCAGGGATGGAATCCAGCAGAAGCTTTCCATAACAGACCAGGAAGCACTAAGTTCTTTTCATACAAAATTTTAAAAGTTTCATAAAGCAGTGAGCCTATTTATCTGTGCAAGTCCTTCTGAAGAGGCCTTTTGCCTGTGCTGAGCCTGGGCACTGTGCTGTGGGTTATTCACTCTCAGCCTGCACCTTAGACATCACAGTTCTAGAGAGGTCTCTTCTGAGAAGGAGCCCCTTCTACCTGACATCCATGGAGCACAGAGTGCTGCAGTGACAAGGGGTCCTGGCCCTGTAGGCAAGAGAAAGCAATTCCATGCTGTCCACCATTCCCAGCAAGTTTCTGCTTCTCTTGCTGGAAGTATTTAACTGTGAAAATCCACTGTAATGAGCTGTTGATTATATAGTCAAATGAGAACCTGTTGAGTAAATTCAGCAAAACTTGTCATCTGCAATTGTCCACTCTTCTCAAGGACAGAGTACTGCCAGTTACAGGTGACTGAGTGCCACAAGCACTTGTTGTGTCACAAAATGCCAGTTCAGGGCTGTTGCCTGCACACAGGAGCCTGAACACTTGGGCAAGTCCAAATGTAGGATCTGGCTTTGACCCACCACATATGTGTGTGCTGGGTAAATTCTCCATTGGGTTTGCAGCAAGGCTGCCTGGCCAGACAGGTGTGGCTGATAGCAAATGCTTTTCTGCAGGGCTGGTGGGTCAAAATGTGCTGAAAAGGAAGCGAGGCAAGAGAAATGGCATTGGAGAGGTTGACTACTTCCTCCCCTCTTCCTTTTCCAAGCTGGTTCCCAAGCCACTTGTCCCACAGCCTGCACTTCCTTCCTAAAACCTTCTAACCCTTTTACCCAGAGCTGCAGAGAGTTTTGATCCCTGGGAGAGAGGAAGCTGGGATTTGCTGCTGGCCTTAAGCAGATTAGTGTCCTCCCTTAAATCTCCTCACCTTTTTTGTGCCCACATTGGGTGCCACAGCCCTTCCCCAGCATGCCACAGCCCTGTGTCTGGCAGCAAATGGCAGAGCCCTGTCTCAGAGTAGATCCCTGGCAGGTTGGCTGGAAGCAGCCCCAAGCAGCAGTGGTGCCTCTACTGAGAGCCCACCCCAATCAGCATGTGGTGTCAGTGTGCTGTGTGTGTGTGCAGCACTCCTGGTCTACTACTGGGAATTCCAGCAGCAAGTTCTTGTGTCTGTTTTTGTCTGTATTTTTTCTGTTTAATAAGGTTGACTGCCTTCAGCCAGTGGCAAAAGAGGAGCCTCCTCCACCAGCCACCAAATTCCAGTCCATCGGGGTACAGGTAGAGGACGAGTGGCGGTAAGTGAAAGACGCAGCTTTCTGTAGTTTCTTTTAAATTGTGCTTCTTCACTTTGGCTTGGACCTTTTCCCTGTCTTTGTTCCAATGAGAGTGATGTTGAATGGGGGGCCCACGGAGAGCTCTTCTCCACAGCACACACCCACTGCAAAAACCCACTTGTTCTGTAAACAACTCCAGCCATAGGAGTTTGAAATTAGAAAAAAATAATAAATAAATTGAAGATGCAATTCTAGATGTGCGTCAGTCCCCTCGTCTGAATGCCCTATTGCAGTAAGCAGGCAACCTTATCCTTTTATATGTCTGGATGTGTGCTGTGTGTCTGTGCATGAGGAGGGGCTGCAGGGCAGGGGGACTACAGGACTGATCAACCACCACATCTCGCCGTGGACATGAGCCCAGGCAGAGTCAGTTCTGCTCTTTCATTTTTTGCTTTTGATCTCTCTAGAAACACCCTCTCCCGCAGCATGTCCTCCAAACAGGACACAGACTCTGACACGCAGGAACCGAATAACTCGAGCTGTAAATCGTCTGAGAGAAGCCTCGCTGAGTGCCCCCAGCACAACAACTCCGTTGGTGTCGATGCCGCCTCCAGGCAACCAGCCAAGCCCTCACAGATTAAGAGAAACCTCTCCTATGGAGAAAACAATGACCCAGCCCTGGAGCCTTCCTCTCTTCCTCCTCCTGACCCCTGGCTTGAGACATCCTCCACCCCACCCTCAGAACCCACACAGCCAGGAGCCTGCCGGCGAGATGGCTACTGGTTCCTGAAGCTGCTGCAGGCAGAAACAGAGCGGTTGGAAGGCTGGTGCCGCCAGATGGACCAGGAGACCAAAGAGAACAATCTCTCTGAAGAAGGTGAGTGTTGTCAGCCTGTGGAGATGGGAATGGAGCAGCCCACGTGCTCCTCCACAGAGAGTTGTCACTGAGAATCAGATCAGCTTTCTGCAGTCAAATTGCTGGTAGCCCGCAGAGAAACACAACATGGAGATGTGTACAAGACAAGAGGCTTTTTTTTTTTTTTTCTCTAGCAGATGGGGTTAAGAAATAATACTGTGATGCAGCAAAGAAGACTTTCAGGGGATGATGCAGCTATTGACTACTCAAAACTGCTAAAAGCTTTAATGGGTTGCCTTTCAGGAGACCAGGGAAACTTTCTCCCTGCTGAGCCCATTGTACCTACACAGGTACAGCTGGAGTGAGGCAGAATGAGCAGGACTTCAGAGTCTCTTTGATCTGGTGAATTGGTGAACTTGTTCTTCTGGAAAAGAGAAGATTTCTTCATATGGGAAAACTTCACTGAGTTTGTGCTAAATACACCAAAAATACATGCATGGGGAACACGAGACCACTTGATTTAATTTGGCTCAGTCCCAATGGGCTTGTTCCATTCTTTTCAAAGGAGCTGACAAAATCTGTGCTTCCCACAGTCAGGCCCATGATGCACAGAGTGTGAGAGGAAGTGGTGAGGAAGCTGCAGAGATCTTGAGTTTGATCTGGGCTGGTTTTTTTGTCTTTTTTGATACCCAAGAAAGGTTTAATAATGGTGAGATTTGATCACAGCTCATTGTCACTCCCAGGACTCAGTGGAGCTTCTCTCTAACCCTGTCACACTGAGATGCTTCCCTGGCTGAAAGCTGGTGAGCTAGCACCAGGGCTCTCTCTGCCCTTGGGGATGTTCATGTTTCACTTGTGGCATGAAAAGACACTGAGACCAGTGTGGCATCACATCTGTGATTCTAAGGGCAGTATCTGGACTAGAACTTGATATTTGCCTCACAAACACCTACAAACAGAAAGTGCAGGGAGAAGGGGAATTGATTTGTCCCTGTTCACAGTGTGGTTGTTAGTTTCTCAGCCCTGCCTTTGGGAGGGAAAAGCCTGTGCAGCGTGTTTGCCATTAATGGGCAGAGGAATGTTGCCATATCCAGAGGCTTCTTGGAAAACTCACTAAGAGCAGCATAAAGTCCTGGTCATTAAGAGCTGCAGCCTGCTAGAAAACCCCTTCCAGTAAATGGAGGTTGGAGACAGTTCTACCATTGCCACCCTCACCCTGCCTATGAGTGGTCTGTTGTGATCTGTGAGTAGGTGCCAGCAAATCTGCTCACAAAGGCTGTACTGGTGGTGTGTCTGATGGGCTGAGGGCAGTTTAAAATGCTTTCTGCAAACTTTGTGTGATGTTCTCAGTCTGCTCTGCTTCTGAACTGCTCTAGAAGGAGCAATAGATGTGTCAAATACAGAATCATAGAATGGTTTGGGTTGGAAGGGACCTCGAAGATCATCCAGTTCCAACCCCCTGCCATGAACAGGGACACCTCCCACCAGACCAGGCTGCTCAGTGTCCTGTCCAACCTGGCCTTAAACACTTCCAGGGAGGGGTTTAAGGTGTTTAACAACCTCTCTGGGTAACCTGTTCCAGTGTCTCACCACTCTCACAGGAATTGGTATGTCTTGGCTTGAGACCACTTTCCTGGGAGGTCTCTGAAACTCCTAATTAATTATTTCTTCACTCCAGAAATACCTGGATTCATGGCTACATTTAATAACCTGTTCAACTAAGGTCTGTCTTTTTTTTCCCCCCATAGTCTTAGGAAAAGTCCTGAGTGCAGTGGGCAGTGCGCAGCTACTAATGTCACAGAAGTTCCAGCAATTCCACGGTCTCTGTGAACAAAACTTGGTGAGTCTGGATCTGTTTTTTCTTGGTTTTGGGAGAGGAGGTATATCTATTTCAACAGCACTAAAGAATGGGATCAGGTGTTAACAGCCAGCTGTCACTGTAAAAGCAAAGCCACAGCAGCATCAGCCTGGTGCCATGGTGGAGGAATGCCGATTTAAAGCAGCAGCTGAGCAGTGGGAGGGTGATGGCCTCCCTGGCAATAGGCAATTCTTGGGCTGTGCTTTCCTCAGGGACAAGTGTTTGTAATTCCTCGTGGTGCTGATGTGAGCACACTTGAGCTGCTGGTCAGGGTGTGCTGGATAGGGCGAGTCTCCATGGGGCCAGCTGATGCAGCTGCCTTACTGCTCTGTGGCTTGGAAACCACCTCTCTCTTTTTACTTCTAAAGGGCTTTTTGAGGTGAACCACTGAGTTTTTGCAAATGGGGAAATGGCTGAAAAGTGCCCTGTTCTTTTGCAAACACCTTTGATTTGTGTGTAGGTGATGTGGATGGTAAAATTGTCCCAACAGGACTGTCCCTCCTTGGTAACAAAGTCCTGCTAGAGCTGGATCTCTGCAAATGGAATTGCAAGGCTTTGCCCTCGCTGGGAGCTCAAGAGGCCTTATGTGGGGATGGCTCCCAGTCTGGCCTTTGGCTCTCCCCTCTAGCTTATTGTGGTGTAGATTTTTGCAAAGTTCCTCAGAGGTGAATTCCCCTTTAGTTTCAAAAAGCAGAAACCTCAGAGAAGCTGATGGAGAGGGGAGGATTGAGGTGCTGAGGGTCTGTATTTGTCTTGTCACTCAGGGCTGAGCCATGGCAGCATCCTCTGCCCAGTGTGCTGTGGAGCCTTATGCTGGGCTGTCCCTTGGACACATCGTGCAGAGTTGCTCAAATCCATCCCATTCTGTCCTAAGATAGTCCAAGCCTATGATGGTTTTTCAGATGCCTCAGAACCAGGAGAATTCTCTTCTTGGCAGTAATTTTAGCTACTTCGGTTTTTGCAGAATAGCCTGAGTATTACTGATACTTTCAGACTGAGGGAGAATGGAGCACAGTAATTTTGTTTCTGAAAACTACACTGGCTACTTCAGACTGCCATGTGCTGCCATGTGAGTTCCCCAGGTGTCAGAGCTGTATTTTGCATTGTATTCAGTCCTTTTCTGTTATTGCCTACCCTGAAATCAGCATCTCTGTTTAAGAAGCCAGTGATGTAGCTCCGAATCATGTTCTGATTGGAATCATGCTCTTTGGTTGGAGGTGCTGTGGCGTCAGTGCTGGCTGGGGAAGCTTTGGGTTGGGCAGAAACTACTGCTTTCTGCTACAGAGAGTATCTTTTTTCAGGATTCTTCTTCAGACACTCCTAGGAGAAGTGCAGTTGGGATCGCTGCTTCCTGATCCTGAAATTTTGACTATAAATGGTGGTGTATTTAGGGCTGGTATCTCCTGTGGGTTCTTGCTGCTTGGGTTGTCAGGCAGGTGCTTGTGAAGGATGAATGTGAGCTGTGCTCTGCCTCTCAGAAGGGTGTATTCCTTCTGAAAGGTGTAATTTATGCTTTTCCCTTCTAGAACCCTAATGCAAATCCCAGACCCACAGCCCAGGACCTAGCCGGGTTCTGGGATCTCCTGCAGTTGTCCATTGAAGACATCAGCATGAAGTTCGATGAGCTGTACCACCTCAAAGCTAATAGCTGGCAATTGGCAGAGACACCGGAGAGAAAGGTGAGCGTGGGGCAATTGGGAGTGGCCAGAGCACCTTGCAGGCATTGCTGGATCTCAGAGTTCTATTTGCATCTGCAAAAAAACATGATGTTTAAGGTGTTTATCATCTTGCAGTTGTGTAGTGCCAAGATGCATCAAGACCGTTCCTCTTGAGTAATGGGGGAAACAATTTTGTACAAGAGGGGAAAAGTGCAATAAGTGGTGTGTGTGTAAAGTAGTGATAGAGAGACCTCTAGCGTTAGAAGTACTGCAGGAATAGATTTTAACTATTCTTGGTAACCAAAGCACCTACTGGAACCTTTTGAAAATGCAGCAGGGGCTGTGTCCTTGGGCCAGGTCTCCCGACCAGAGGTGAGGTGAAAGGATGACTGCTGCTCTGGCTAGGAAGGTGTTTTATAACTTCGGAGTTTCCATTTGAAGTTGTCCTCCTGCTGCCAGTGCTGTGCTCTGTCCTGTAACTGGGCCAGATGGAGTCTGAAAACTCTAGTCCATTTCCCAGAACATCTCTAGAAATTGAGGAAGCTGATTTTGTCATGTGTCGTGTACAAGAACAGCGATGGGACTGACTGGCAGGTGAAAGAAGCAGAAGCAGAGTCCCCTCATACCATGAGAGTCCCCGCCTTGTCAGAGAGCGGGTCCTTCTGTATGTGCATTTTTATTTTATGTTTGGGTTTTTCCTTACTGTCTCCCTAAAGGAAGAGAAGAAACCACCCCCTCCAGTGCCAAAGAAGCCAGCCAAGTCCAAATCCCAACTGAACCGGGACAAAGCCTCTGACTCTGACAAGCAGCGGCAGGAAGCTCGCAAGCGTCTGATGGCGGCCAAACGCGCCGCCTCTGTCCGGCAGAACTCAGCCACCGAGAGCGCCGACAGCATCGAGATCTACGTCCCCGAGGCACAGACACGTCTTTGAGGAAGGAACCCTGTGGTTTTTATAAGTCATTAAAAAGGAAAAAAAAAAAAAAAAGGTTCTCTCTCTCTAAACTAGTGTGATTTATTCAGTCTTAGAGACAATGAGCCATCCTTGAAAAGGGCTCCCGAAGTTGGCTTTTTTTCTCTCAGCTTTAAGTAATGAAGATTTTAAAAAAAGAAAAAAAGAAAAAAATACCCCTCGTTTTCTCACTGGCTGTGGTGTTGCTGAATGGACTGAACAGACTCCTGGAAACTCCAGCCCCCCTCAACTTGGAACTTCAGTCTTTTTACTTGTTCTATCTAATGAGAATTATCAGCTTGTTTACAAGAAGAGGACAAGAAAACATGAAGCCTTGAGCACTTGCCATGCTGTGTTCTTCCTCCTCCTCAGTTCTATTCTTCCTTTCCATGCTTTATTTTTTTCCTCCTCCTGCTCCCTTTATCCCACCTTTTGCATGGCTTTGTTTACCGTGTTAGAAATAACCTCTCTTCCACAGTGCTCCCGAAGAGAGCCCCTGTCAGTGTGTTCTCCTCTTGCACTCCGCTACAAGCAGCCTTTTTTGGGGTTGGGGTTTTTTAATTTTTGTTCTTTGGGGGGGGGGGGGGGGGAGGTGGGGGGGGGGGTGGGACAGGACAGGGGGTCTGTATTCCTCTGTTTAATTGAAGTGAGAGGATGACAGGGTCTGTGGAATGTAATGCTGAGTTGTTAAAATGCAGTCCAGAAGCAAATGTACAATAAGCTGGCACTGAGGGGGGGGCAGCAGGGAGAGCAGGACCCTGCCCTGGGCGCGGGAGGGGAACTGAAGGACCACAGGGACATGACAGGCACCATCCACACATGCTTCACTTTGATTTTCTCCTCTTCCCAAAATTATTTCCCTTGACTTGCTTGTCGAGAAAGAAGCTGCTACACCGGGGGACCTGTGTGCGAGTGGGCTGGGAGAGGGAGGGCTGGGGAGAGAGCATGCACGAGAGTGTTTGGGGTGGGAGGAGTGGGTTTTGTACAAAGAGGAAGGTGTGGGTGGCTGTGCTGGGCCACCCACCTGTATGTATGTGTACATATGCACATATACACTGAGCAGTACCTGTACATTGAATTCATACACACGTATATGTGCCCAGGCACACAGTGCAGACTGTACTGAACAGCTCCTTGCTGAGAATGGGCATATGTATAGCATATATTTTTACATGTACTATATCTAGATGTGTGTAAAAGTGTGTGTAAAAATATATACCCTGTGTGTAATCAGATGACTATTTTTTGCTTATCTCCCTGCTCTCTGGGTAGAGGAAGGATTGCTAAATATTTTTTAGCCCATTTTCCCCTTTGTAGGTCTCCTTTTCAGTCTGGTCTCTCGAAGCCAGAACTGCCACCACCAAATTTTTTTGCCACCTCCTCGAAATAAGCATCTGACCCCATCCTGAGTGATTGTGCTGGGGATTTGGTTTTTCTTTTGTCTGTTTGTTTCTTTCTTCACTTGCTCGAACAAGTTGGGAGATTGTGTGTTCACGGGGGTGGGAGTGGAATCCCACTGAGGTTTCAGTGAGGGTGTTGGTGATCTAGAAGGCAAAAAAATAAATAAAAGTTAAATTCTGAATGACTGTTGGAGTGACCATTGTAACCTGTCCAGTGTTGTTCACACATAGCTGATAGTAGAGATCTCTGCCCACCCCCTACACTCTCAAATATGAAATTAGATTCCCATAATGTAACTCAAATTCAGTTGGTCTTGATCTTTGTGAGTAGGGACAGGTTTTTCTTGTGGAGGATTGTAAAGAAGCTCTATTAGAGATCTCTAGTATTGAAATTGGGACTGGTGAAAATTCTTATTTATTATATTTTTTTTTAATGTCTATTCTTCCAAGAGTATCTGAGGCTGCTGCTGGCGTGTGGGCATTGTTCAGGGCTGGTGCTGTGTAGGCAGCAGCTCCCCGAGGTGCCAGCCCCTGGGGCTGTGGCTGGGAGCAAGGGCCCTGCCCAACTCTCATTTTGTTTCCTGCCACCTGGGAGGGGAAGAACTGGCAGCCATGCGGACAGCTGGCTGCCTGACCGTTCAAAAACCA
Organism: Turnix velox; assembly: GCA_013400935.1. Taxonomy (NCBI): domain Eukaryota; kingdom Metazoa; phylum Chordata; class Aves; order Charadriiformes; family Turnicidae; genus Turnix; species Turnix velox. The sequence continues at coordinate 162,007 of VZTY01004628.1, forward strand.
CTAATAAACAAATGCCGTCTGAATTCACAGCCGCTGCCTGCTCTCGCTTCTTCTGCTGGGGAGGGATGGTATGGCGGGGCTGGGCCAAAATGGCTGACAGGGGAGGGAGGGAGGGAGCTGACGGAAATCCCGCCCCTCCTGCCGCCCCGGGGGTCGGTGGTGATTGGCTGCGGGGGCAGCGCCGTGAAGTACAACGGGCCCTGGTGCCTTCCCATGGCTTTATAGAGATTTCTCTATTTTAAATGTATTTTACATACAAACAATCTCTACAGCTTTACAGCTGTACATATACTGCATGTGTACAAGTCTGGAAGATTTGCATTAACGCACGTTCATGCATCTCCACACAAACACACGCAGCTCACACACGTGACTGCTGCTGCAGCCAATCACGGGGCTGCCTCACGCGGCTCTCAGCCAATCGGAGCTGTATGACGTAAAACAAAATGGCTGCTTCCTGCCACAAAATGGCGGCTGAAACAAAATGTCTGCCCCCAGCACACAGCGGGCGGTGGGCTCCTGTCTGACTGTACTTCCGGGTGAGACAGCGGCTGGGGCGGCCGGTCCCGGCGCCAATCACCGCAGAGTGTGGGAGGGGCTGCGGCAGGCACCGAGCCGGGCCCTGGGGCCTGCCCTTCCCCTGGCCTGGAGGCGGCAGCTCGCGGGCCTGGCTTTGCTGCCTGCCTGCAGGGACGGAGGAGGCTCCGGCCTTGGGCCTTGGGCCTTGGGCCTTAGGCCGCAGTGGTTCTTCTCAAGCCGCGTGGCCTTCCTTAGGCCCAGACTGTTCCCCTCAGGCACCCCGGTTCTCCTTGGGCCGCAGTGTCCGACCGGGCAGGCAGAGCCCGGGTCCATGCTCCGGCAGAGCGGGCGGTAGGCCCGGCTGCCACAGCGGGGTTGCGCAGGGCTCTGTGGTAGGGAGAGCGGCGGCCCGGCTGCCTCCGCTTCCCCCGCGCTCCGCCGCGAATGTGGCGGCCGCTGCCTGCGGGGCCGGCTCCGTGTCCTTCGCTGCGGGCCCGGGGACACAGCCCAGGGGCAGCGCGACCATGCCGGCACCTTCCCTCGCAGAGGTGCCGGGGCAGCGGATCCCGCCGTGGTGCAGGTTGAGGGGAGCAGAGCGGGAGGCTGGCTGGAGCAGGATTGCTCTGCTACTGCCCAACAGCCCTGGGGGCTCAGAGACATCCCCAGTGACACGTAACTTTCACTTGTGTTTGTGCTGCCGTGGCGCACAGGCTGTGCCTTGCGCTGTTTATTTGCCCTGGTGATGGGGGATGCAGCTGCCCGGAAGGATCTCCTGAAGCCTCCCCCAGCAGCTTACACGGGGCTGTTTTCAGGACAGCGTTGGCTGTGAGTGTTAAGTCTGGCACCCCGCCGTTAAGAAGGCTATTCTGTGCTCACGGCCCTGTCTGAGGGCTCCCAGGGCAGACTGCAGACCAGGGATGGGGCACTGACAGGCTCTGACAGCAGGAAAACCTCTAGGGGGGCAATGGCCAGGGCAGAGCCATTGCCATTGCAGGAGGATGAGTGCTGTGGCTGGTGGACAAGGATGAATGGAGGCTGTGTCTCTCCTGTCTGTCTTTGTGCCTGTGAGACATGTCTGCCCATTGCCCTGCTTTGAGCCAGTGGCCCCTTCCCAGGGAGGCAAGTGCAAGGTCCCTGAGGCTCTGCCTGACCTGTGTCAGGGGTCCCCAGGGCCTGGCCCAGATATGGGTCCCTCTGCAACTCAGGAGCCCTGAGGTGCTACTGGATGCTGCAGTAGGGGCAGGCAGATCTTGGGGGAACCAGCTGTGCTTTACTGGGCTGGCAGGCTGCTGCCTGCACTGAACTCTGGCCTCAGCCCACATTGCCTGCCATGAGCACACAACAGGCTGAGGACACCCTGTTGCTGTGCTTGTCACCAGAACTGCCGTGGGGTTTCTCTGGAGCTGCAGAAGCAAGGCCTGGCTGGAGATCAGGTGTCTTCATCATCCTACAGCCCCAGCTCAGTGCTGGGGGAAGGCACAGAGTCGCTGGGATTAGCCTGCATTGCAGGAAGCTGGGAGTGAGAGGACTGCAAAGGGCTTGAGCTGGTGCCAGCTCAGGACTGTGACCTGGCAAAGATGATGTATGTGGGAGACACCAGCAGATGACATGTGGGTACATAACACTCCTATGCCTGCGAGAGACTGGCTGAGCCCCTGTGGCAGCACAGGAGCAGCCCCAGCAGGACGGAGCCATGCTGTGGTGCCCACACTGCCAGTGTCCATGCCAGCTGAGCAGCAGCCTTTGGGTCCGTGTCCCTGCCCTCCGGGGCAGAGCAAGGTTGGCCACAGCTGCTGCAGGACCTTGCTAAGCAAGACCCTTTCCCAGCTCACAGGGCTGATCAAGGAACCTGTGGATCCTCCACTGAGATGGTGGTTTTTTTCCACCACCCAGGGACTAGCATTGATATGCTCTCACTTTTCCAGCTCTGGACAGGGGAGGGAAGACATGACAGCATCAACCCTCTGCCAAATGCTGTCTGGCTCCCAAGCCCAGGAGCTGAGGGCAACAATCACTACCAAGGTGTCAGCTCCAGTAGTGGAAGAAGGGCCTCGGGGTTCCCCCCACTCAACGGCTTCTCAGAGCTCACAAACTGCTTTGGCTGGGTGTCAGGTGCTGGGGAGGGAGGACTGAGTGAGCCACCGGTGGATGACACAGTCCAGGCTCAGGAACAATTCGTATTTAAGCAAATAAAAACCCCAACCAAAACTAAAAAAAAAAAAATTTATTTGACAGCAGGAGAACAAACAAAAAGATATTTACAGTAGTATTTTGCTCTATAAATTTCATTCCAATAATCCCTGCCTCCCCCAACACCTCCCCCCAGCTCATTGTGGTCCCTCCCCAGGACAGCAGCACAACTCTGGGCCACAGGCTCCTGCCTGGGAGGGTGTGGGGAGAGGAGGCAGAGAGAGGCATTGCTTTGGTTCCACTGGGGCAAATAAAGGGAAAACTAAAAATCCTCTCCCCTTCCTGGGGGAAGAAACAGAACTGCAGGGGGAGGCAAAGGGAAAGGCTACCTGGAAATAAGGGAGAGACTTTTAAAATCCAGGGCTCACCACAGAGAGGAAGCAGAGAGCAAAGGCTGAGCTTAAAATAGAGCTGGGGAAAATGAGGATGGGGATGTCCACAGCTGTTGATGAGTACCCTGTGGTGGCTGCAGCTGGGCAGAGGCACTGCTTCAAGGGGTGCTCATCACACTGGCAAGCTCCTCTCCCTGTCACATTCTCAGGGAGGAAAAGGAGAAGTGTGAGGCAACACCAGTCCCCAAAATTAGTGTTTTTCTTCCTCACATCATCCTGCAGCAAGTTGCTCCCCCAGCACCACTGTCTCCATCTGCTGCAGAGCACCAGACCCTGTGGACGTTCTTGCCAGTGATGCAATTTAATAATCAGGCTAATTAGCTGGGATTGGTGTTTCTCAGGACAGGAAACACACAGGTATCGCTGCTGAACTCACACTTTACCTGCCACAGCACCGTCTCAGCCCCAGGGGCAGCGCAGTGCCCAGGCTCCCGCTGGACAACAGCACACAATTCCCAGCAAGAACTATCCCAGAGCCACCAGCCAGTTCCCAGCAGACACCACCTTGTCACTAGAGGTCCCCAGCACCGCGCTGCCGGGCGGGACTCAGCCCCGGGGAACCAAAGCAGGAGAGGACAGGGACTCAGCCTGTCGGGAGGTGACTCTGCTCTCCAGGAGCTGTGCTCTGCAGCTGACAATTGCTGCTCTTGCAGAAGAACACACACACCTGTGCCCACAACCTGCCTCTTTCCACATGTTTTTCTTTAAAAAAAAAAAAAAAAAGAAAGAAAAAAGAAATGGGATACAAAATTTCACAGTCTAGGGTTTGTGTCTCCCTCTGCACAGGAGAGAGGCAGGGGGAAGTAGAAAGGCTTACAGAAGAGAAAAAATAAAAATTATATCATAAATCACAATTAAAGGGAAAACATTTCAACCAAAAATTGCTAAACAGCACCATAGAGATTTCTACTGGCAGCATCTGTCACACCCTAAGGCAGGAGAGGAGGGTCCCATGTTTTCTGTGCACAAAGAATGCCACAGACTTCAGGTTTCCAGTTCAACTGTCCTCTGCCCCCCACACCCAGGCAAGGCAGGGCCCCAGCCAGCACAGGGATCAGAAAGGCCCTCTACAAACAAAAGATGAAAAAAGAGGAGGGAGGGAATCAGGGATTCAGAGAAAAAGCTTTTCATCCATAGTCCTTAAAACAGACACCAACTTTAAAAAAGAATTCTCTGTTTCTCTCCCTGAAGAAGCGATGCTGGCCAGACCCTTGTTTACAGGAGAGAGAAAAAGAAGTCAGCAGGTTTTCCGAGAGGTTCCAGAGAAACCGGCGGCAGGGAGAGGTCAGTGAAGCTGCAAAGGTCTTTGCACAACAGCCACATTGCGGCGGCCGCCTCCTCCCACGCCGCTGCGGAACCGTCCTCGGCGGCAGCGGCCATCCCACAGCCACGGACGGTCCTTCCCCTCCCCCTCGGCTGATGGAGACCGGAGGCTGGGATCCACTTCCCAGATCAGCTGGACGGGGTTACCGACAGACGGGTGTCAGGACGTTATGGGGGAGGGGGGCGGGGGCGGGCACCGGGCCCGGGGGGTTATTTGGGAAGGGAGACAGCCGGGGGCTCAGTCTGGAGCGAGAGGGGCTGCTGCCCGCCCTGCCGCTGCGACTCCAGCTCAGCCGCCTTCTGCAGGGCCACCTCCACCAGCAGCTGGAAGCTGCTGAAGTCGTCGCCGAAAAGCTCGGGAGGCGTGGGGGGTGGCGTATTGAAGAGTCCGCTGGTAGGGCTGGCCGCCTCGGCTCGGGCCAGCAAGGCCACGGTGCTGCCGGCAGCACCCGGCGGCACCCTCAGGCTGGGCTCCGGCTCCGCCGCCCGCAGGCTGGGGCCCTTCTCCCGCTCGGGGCTGTGGGAGCTCACCATCCTCAGGCCGCCGCCCAGCGCCGGGGCCGGGTGGCACAGTACCTGCGGGCACACCGACACGGACAGCACCTTGGAGGCCCCCGCCGTCACCACGGGAGGTACCACCAGCAGCCCGGAGCCGGCGGCGGCTCCCCGCGGCAGGGCCACCTCCCCGCCTTTGCCCCCGCGGCGGGAGATGGTGAACTGGTTGGGGTCCTTCCCGTCCTTGCGCAGCATGTCGGGGAGCAGCCGCCTCCTGGCGTTGATGAACCAGTTGCAGATCTGTGAGGACAAGGGCATGGAGCTGTCAGCCAGGGGGGGCGGCAGGTCACAACCAAGCCAGCAGATGCCTCTCCCATCCCCCAGTATGCGGCCAACAGCTCCAGCTCCTGTCGGGCTCCCAGCAGCCCTACATCTCCTTCCCGTGGGGTTCCTGCCAGGGGCTGCCAAGCCACCCACAGAATGCCGGCTGCTTCCTGCTGCTTCCTGCTGCATTCATCACCCCTCCAGGGCAGCCGCTTCCTCCTTGCACCCTTGTCTCACCGTCCCCACGCTGCAGGACACCCTGCGTGGGTGCCCAGCCCCCGCTGACAGCTCCCCACGCCAGCCAACAGCCGGAACAGCTTTGGGGCCAGAGCAAGGCTGGGCAGAGCCCCCAGAGCTGTAGCAGTGCTTGAATTGAGCTGCCTCCTCCCTGGGGAAGGATGGGCCCAGAGCTGTCCCCTCACCACATGCAGCTAACCAGGGGTGCAACTCCAGGCACCCTCCTGCAGGCTCCTGCCTCCCCCCCAGCCGGTGGCATCCACAGAGAGGCAGTTCAGAGCCCAGCAGGTGTCTGGGCTGCGGAGAGTTTTGCCTTCTCTAGGCGACCCATCCCACAGCTCTACTGCCAGTGCTAACACACTGCTGCCCAGGACTGTGGCATGAATGAAAAATCCCAAAAAGCACCAGCTCCCGGAGACCACATCCCCCTATGTGGGTGGCAGGCATGGTGGCAAGACATCCACACCTCCCTTGCCTACTGCAGAGGAGTGAGGTTACAGTCCACTTTAAAGGCTCTTCCAAACATCTGCACAGCACAGAGGCAGAGCTCGGCAGCTACACCTCTAGAAACTCTCAGGAAAAAAGCCACCATCTATTCAGTCTGGGCCACGTAACATTTCAGCATCTTTACATAAAATGCTGCACTAAAATAACTGCCTTCTTAGAAAACAATTAGAAGAGCATAAATCAGGACAGAAGAAAATGACTGATCATTCCCAAATCAACAGCTATGTAAAATATTTCCCCTGGGGAGAGAGAGCTTGCCACAACTTCAGTCACAGCAAGATCTCAGTTGTCATTTTTGTCTTTAAGACACTCAAAAGCACCAGTCTTACCCTGTCTTCCCTTCCAAATGTCCTCCCTTGCAACCCTTGGCTATGTCCCCTTGGAATGATCATGCACTCCCACAGCCATCAGCTGCTCTAGATCCCCATCCTGAGGGCTGGACTCCCAACAGATATCCAGCCAATCCTAGAGCACAGAGGAGCCCTCAAAAAATCACTCCAGTCCCCTCAACATACTTCTTCCAGCATTCAGATTTCTCTGGACACAGCTCAAAGATGGGCACACAGAGCTGCTGGTGACACCACAGGACAGCACACAACGTCACTCACCTGGGAAACTGGATATGCCCTGGCTTTAAAGCACTTGGCTCAATTTTTGTTTTTAAAAAGTGGCATCACTTGAGCCCACCACCAGCGCAGACCTACCCATGCCTTGGTCCATCCCCAGCAGCCTGGCAGGAGCAGTGTCCCCTTCACTGGGAGGAAGGAGAGGCCACAGGAGGGCAGGGCTAGAAAGTTGCTGGTGTCCCATCACAGTCCCTCCATCTTCTGGTTGCCCAGAAAGCTCTGCTCCAGCACCGCCACAGAGCTGTCCCTGGGCTCCAGGCTCTCCCGGGCAGGGGATCCCCACCGCTCCCCCCCGGCCTCCTTGTCACCCCTCAGAGACAAACGCTTCCCGTGTACCCAGTCTATGGGCATCCTCAGTGGGGTTCTCTCAGTCCCGGTGCATCCACGCATGGTGACAGAGACCCCAACAATGTCCCCAGCACGTGTGGGGGCAGGCTCCTACCTGCAGCACGGAGAGGCTGGTCTGGCCCGAGAGGCTAAGTTTCTCCTGCTCGGAGGGGTAGGCATTGAAGCGATGCTCGTACAGCCAGTCCCGCAGGATCTTCACCGACTCTTTGGGCAGGTTGCCCCTTCTCTTCCTCTTGTTGGACTGCGCCGAGTCGGGGGATGTGGCGCCGTCCTCCTCCCCGAGGTCGCTGTCGGACATGGTGGAGCTGCCCGCCGCCCGCTGCTGCTGAGAGCCTGGCGGGGGGACCGGAGAGAGGGCTCGGGGGGTGTCCGGGCCGGGGGGCACAGACACAGACACGGCCCCCCCGTCACCAGCCCCCTTCTGCCCTAGCGGGGCTGACACCGAAGGTAGAGCCCCCCCCGGGGAGAGGAGAAGCCGCGGGTATCAAGCCGTTGTCCCCGGCACCGGGCTCTGCCCGAACGGAGCCGCGGGACAAAAGCACTCGAGCAGTTTTTTGGGGGGGGTGTAAATTAAAAATAGTTTAAAAAAAGAAAAAAACCCCGAACACCAAGGGACCCCCAGAAAACAATAAAAAAGCAACCACAAAACAAAAAAGAAAACAAAAAAGAAAAGCACAATCTCAGCGGGGGAAAAAGGCCGTGGCCGGGGAGTCAGAGCGGCTCCGGACAGGAGGAACCACGCGGGGTCATTGTGCAGCGGGGCTCG